>CM031584.1:11114110-11459022 GCA_018467065.1 Ephestia elutella
ATAATATTAATATAGAAACACTTAGAGAAATGATTTTTTAGTTGGTGATGGTAACATATGTCGACACGAAGTCTGGGACCACTACAACGTATATCAGAAGTCGAAAGCTATCCATGATATTAAATACGAAATTCTACCATGACTGTGTAATAATAGAAAAAGTTCGAATTTAAAAAAAAATCGTCCTAGTAACATTGACATATTTTGTATCCTACTTTATTGTATTTTAAGTCCTATCAACATACATCCAATGGCAATATTATAGATAATTTAATGAAGAACGGTAAAACCTACGCAAAAACTCGCGTACTCGCAACTCGTCTTTGACAGTTTTTGCATAGGTTTTGCGTTTTCTTAAAAGATTAGAAAAACCACAATTTGGGACATAAAAGGGGGGGGAAACATTCATTTCTCAACGTGTTTCTATATCAATATTAAAATAGATATATGACAGCTACATTCATGCCAAGTTTCATGCTTTCTTCCGGATGGGACCATATTTCACATTAAGGACCCTAACTATAGATAAATCATCATTAAGATAAGATTTGAAGAATATAAGATTATGTATAAGGTTTACACTTATTCTAGATGAGTCATGTCTTATTCTGAAAATCTACACACAGATAAGATATAATTAGCTTGAACTTATTCTATTAACATAAGATACTATGATCCACCTAGGTGAATACTATCATTTCCTGGAGTTAATTACTACCTATAGCCATATAAAAAATTTGAGGTGTGCAAATTTTCACACACACAACAATATGGCAGATGGTGCTGATGAAGGGGAGTGGGACACAACACCATTTGGATAGGATGCAAAAAAAACAGAGGAGCTTTATTATTAAAAGGACTATCGTTAAAAAAAATCTTAATCCTAATGATGCATATAAAATGATTTGAGGTATTTAGGAGTTACGACAAAATGTAGAAACTCAGATTCAGATACCTATGTACCACAGATAATCCCCAATAGATTATCATTCAATGCTTGTTAGCGTTGACAGTCACCAAACTTAGAGGAAGTAGGCGCGGGTCGGGAGCAGTAGCTGACGTTAACGAAAAAAGGACAAACATATACTTGACACTTGGGAAAGAAAGAGATGCATGACCTTGTTGATTTTCTGCACCATTTATGGAACACTAGCTGTTACCCGCGGCTTCGGTCGCGTGAATTTAACTTAAATAAGAAATCTTTTTGTGTTCCAACCAAACTGTAGTAACCTAACTCCTGTAAAAATTTCAGCCATTTATTCAATGTCCCAAGGGAATGAATTCGTATGGTATAGTCGACCACTGTTATCTTGTTTCTCCTTTAGGGGTTGAATATCGAAAATTCCTTTCTTAGTGCTCACTTACGCTATATAACGAACCTCTATGCAAAATTTCAAGGTACTACGTTCAGCGGTTTCGTCTCTGCGTTGATTTCCCAATCTGTTTTATTTATACGGTTTTACGCCTTTAGGGGTACAACTTTCAAAAACCAATGATTGCATCGTTATATGTTATGAACCAAGAACGTAAATTTATGTAAGGTTTCATATGTCTCGCGTCAAAAATGGCGAAGTTTCATACAAACTTTGAACCCCATTTTTAACCCCTTATTAAATTCCTTCCTTAGTGGCGATTTTTAACCCCATTTTTAACCCCTTAGGGCCTAAGGGGTTAAAAATGGGGTTAAAAATTATGTAAGGTTTCATATGTCTCAAACCTTACATAATGTAAGGTTTCATATGTCTCGCGTCAAACATGGCGAAGTTTCATACAAACTTTGAACCCCTTAGGGGTTGAATTTCCAAAATTCCTTCCTTAGTGCTCACCTATGCTATACAATAAACCAATATGCAAAATTTCAAGTCAATATGTTCAGTAGTTTCGTCTCTGCGGTGATCGCAAAAATCAGTCATTAACGATTTTATATATACAGATGACAAAAATTTCATTAACATAATTTCGGGTAAAATTTGTAAAAATCAGTGAGTGCATCGTTATATTATATTAATCAAGACCGTAAAAGATTGTAAATGTAAGGTTTTATAAGTCTCGCTATAAAAATGGCGAATTTTCATACAAATTTCCAACCCTTTTTTTACCACCTTAGGGGTTGAATTTCCAAAATTCCTTTCTTAGTGCTCACTTACGCTATATAACGAACGTCTATGCAAAATTTCAAGGTTCTACGTTCAGCGGTTTCGTCTCTGCGTTGATTTCCCAATCTGTTTTATTTATACGGTTTTACGCCTTTAGGGGTACAACTTTCAAAAACCAATGATTGCATCGTTATATGTTATGAACCAAGAACGTAAATGTAAGGTTTCATATGTCTCGCGCCAAAATGGCGAAGTTTCATACAAACTTTGAACCCCATTTTTAACCCCTTAGGGGTTGAATTTCCTAAATTCCTTCCTGAGTGCTCACCTATGCTATACAATAAACCAATATGCAAAATTTCAAGTCAATATGTTCAGTAGTTTCGTCTCTGCGGTGACACAGGGCGGGCGCACGTCAGTAACACGTCAATGTGTGCGTTTTCATAGTCGAACGTCCCACAGTTACACAAGAGCGGGGGTTTTTTTATACGTATAAAAAAACAGATTGGGAAATCAATTTTTTTATATGTATAAAAAAACAGATTGGGAAATCAACGCAGAGACGAAACCGCTGAACGTAGTACCTTGAAATTTTGCATAGACGTTCGTTATATAGCGTAAGTGAGCACTAAGAAAGGAATTTTGGAAATTCAACCCCTAAGGTGGTAAAAAAGGGGGTTGGAAATTTGTATGAAAATTCGCCATTTTTATAGCGAGACTTATAAAACCTTACATTTACAATCTTTTACGGTCTTGATTAATATAATATAACGATGCACTCACTGATTTTTACAAATTTTACCCGAAATTATGTTAATGAAATTTTTGTCATCTGTATATATAAAATTGTTAATGACTGATTTTTGCGATCACCGCAGAGACGAAACTACTGAACATATTGACTTGAAATTTTGCATATTTGTTTATTGTATAGCATAGGTGAGCACTAAGGAAGGAATTTAGGAAATTCAACCCCTAAGCCTTAGGGGTTGAATTTCCTAAATTCCTTCCTTAGTGGCGATTTTTAACCTCATTTTTAACCCCTTAGGGCCTAAGGGGTTAAAAATGGGGTTAAAAATTATGTAAGGTTTCATATGTCTCGCGTCAAAAATGGCGAGTCATATGAAACCTTACATAATGTAAGGTTTCATATGTCTCGCGTCAAACATGGCGAAGTTTCATACAAACTTTGAACCCCATTTTTAACCCCTTAGGGGTTGAATTTCCTAAATTCCTTCCTTAGTGCTCACCTATGCTATACAATAAACCAATATGCAAAATTTCAAGTCAATATGTTCAGTAGTTTCGTCTCTGCGGTGATCGCAAAAATCAGTCATTAATGATTTTATATATACAGATTATGATACTACATTACTAGATTATTACATTTTTACACACTCAAAGAACCTAAAAGAATTTTTCCGAAATTTTCACGAAACAACCTCACAGCTCTGAGTTCTGGTCCCAACTAATGAAGCAATTTCATTTATCTGTGCACAAGCATATAAGTGCGGTGACTGCGGACGCCAATACAATCAGAATCTATTGGGTGTTATCTGTGCTACATACTTATAATGCTATGACAAGGCTATGACCTCACTAATAAGAAATGTTTAACTTACCACTGCTGCTTCCCAAAATGTAATAAGAAACTTGAAAGTATTCCTCGTGTCCTGTGTGAGTAGTGTTGATAGATTCTGTTTTATCTTGTTCATTCTCTTGCTGTTGTTGCTTACTTTCATACCATTCGGTATGAGCTTCACCTTTAAAATTCACTTGTATTCCTGAAATAAATTATTTATTATTTTATCAAATTGTCCCTTAGGCCAAGTTTTGGCTTGACCTATACCCTACATCACAAACTGTATGCACCTGTAATGAGTCACATCACAAGAATTAAAATTAAATATTACACATGCATACCACGGACTTTCTTAGGACTATCAAAAATGTACTCTATCCTTCCATTTATGGTTTGACCAGCGTAATACATATTTAGTAGATTATCCAAATAAATATTGGCTTCTTTGAGCCCCATAATTATTACAAAGGCTTCGACTTCTGAAGAAACACAATTTCCCAAGAGAGAGAAGCACCACAGACATATAGTGAGAAGCACACACAATCGACACGACAATGACATGAATGAATAGGGATGAAAACGATACATCGATGTTTAAAAACATCCATGTATCGTTCATAAACATCGATGTTTTAACATCGATATTGATAATGTTAACATCGATGATACATCGTTCATCGAGGACGATGTTTCTATGAACGATATTTTTCAACGCCCTCTATCTATTTATAAAAAAAACATTGGCTGCACTATTAATTATTATAGATAACTAGGCTGTAAGGTCTACAGTTCTTTGCCACGAAAAAATCGTTGCGTTTGTAGTGTCAATGTCATCGCTGACATTTATGAACGACAAAAACAAACGGTTAGCAGCATATGTTCATTCTATCATCCGTTTCTGCGTAAGTAGTGATTGAATTAGAATTTGTTTGTTAAACTGCTCATTATTTAAATGCGAGGTTGGAAAACACTTGTAAATATTTTGTAGGTTGTTTTAGTGGTTGTTGATTTTCTCATATTATTTTGAATTGGCTCGATGGTTAGCCGAGGTGTAGTTATTTCCATGTAATTAAGGCATTGTTTTCTCGTAAATATACTTAGGGCTAATAAAATATACCTATGACGTGCAAAACAAAAACATCGAAAAAACATCGATGTATCGATCATAAATAACGATATTTTTAACATCGATGTTTTAATTTTAAAAATATCGATATTTCAATATCGATGTTTTTTATGAGCGATGTTGCATCCCTATGAATGAATGACATGACCAAAGAGCATGTAATCAAATCACTACGTTGACATGACATGAACTAGTGTTGCGCAATAGTGTTGACTATCGATGGAATTGTCAAGTATTGTGACTTTGAAAAAGTATCACTAACGATAATATTGATATTGTCAATACCATCGATAGTATCAATAGTTTTCTTTCTCATTAATAGTATTGCAAACTATGGGCTGTCGATACATTCGATAGGCCTATCGATAGTGTGACTATTTTTCAAATTCAACTATCGATAGTCAAACTATCGATAGTCCTGCAACGCTACGTGAAAATGACCACAGAAAACCACAGACATTTAACCCTTCACGCCGCGTATTCTGTGCAGAAAACAAGCAAAGGCACCAAAAGACCACAGGCAAGCATAATGGATGATTCTCATTAGAGCGGGCCGTGCCCAGAGCGGGGCGGGGACAGGCCGGGGCCTGTCCGTGCTGCACTGTTCATATTACACCGAATGTATGGGGCGGAACGCGAGCGTGCAACAACCGTGGTGCAAACGAGCGTCGAGCGGGCCCGGACGGGACACTGTTAATGCACTGTGTAATATAAATTGATTCATACAAAATGTATGTAACAGATTAAATCCGTGCCCCGTTCGAGCCACGTCCACGGCCCGCCCCGGGCACAGCTCGCTCTAATTAGAATTATCCCTAAGAGAACCACTGAGAAAAATAATAAATATCTATGAAAAAGTGACAACTCCAACAAAGACAAAGCCACGTTAAGCCGGCCGCGCCCGTCAATTTATTTCCGTCCGGGAATTTTAGGTCTGGGGACACGAATGCATGCTTTTTATAGCGCACACGTGTGCACATGCATTTTATGTTCGGGAAACAAAACGGACGTGTCGTGTGTAGAGATGGGCGCTTGGATAAATTTCGGGAAGGTAAAAATGGGAAAGAATGGGTAGAATGGGTAAAAATTAATTTATACCCATTTATACCCGATATTTTTTATTTATACCGGGAAGAAATTAAAATTGAAGTAAATAATCCTTATTTTCTTTAATACTGATAAAATAATAATCAAAGTATAAATATTAGGTGCGTTTTGATTATAAGGAAGATAAATAACTAGTTGTTTTCGGTTCAAATATAAAAAAAACAAAAACAACAGATTTAAAATCATATGTATTCAAATAATATTTTGAAAATAATGATGCATATTTAGTATATGACTGTTTAAAGTAGAATTAACAAAAAAATCAAAACATCTTCAATTGTATTATAGACTAATTTTTGCCCGCGGCTTCGCCCGCGTGAATTTCCCAAGGGAACAGTACTTTTTCCCGGAATGAAAAGTATCCTATGTCCTTCTCAGTACTTCTAACTATGTGTATGTGAAATAGGAAGATTGGTTGAGTAGATAAAGCGTGAAGAGGTAACAAACAAACTCACTTTCACATTTATAATATTAGTTAGGATTTGGAGGTAACTTCGCAATATTTTTCTATCGAGAAAATTTTATGCAAGCGTGTTTTTGAGAGAGTTAGTAAATAAGTTGGCTGACATTCGTGTACGGCGGGCCTTGCGATTCGATGATCGCCTAGCCGTTCAATAGAATTCCGGCATTTGGCAAACTTGTTCGTCGCCCTGGCATAACATTTATTGTCTAAAACCAGATGGCTGCGAATGAGTAATTTTAATTTTTTTATTTAATTAATTAACCAAAACGTAAATTGTACACTTTATAAGTACTTTTTTACACAGTACTTAATTTAAAAACTAAATATGTGCTTAAACACTTTATTTCATAATAAATCTTAACGATATATTATAAAATATCGTAATTACAAACATTTTAATTGATTTTAATTTTTACCCGGTATAAATTAAAAATTCCTGGGAAAAAATGGGTATAAATGGATAAATTTCCGAGTCTCGGAAATTTATCGGGTAAATGCCCATCTCTAGTCGTGTGCGATTCGAACATTTTGTATAAAAAGAGTGCATTCGGGTTTCCGAATATATCATTGCTGAAAAGAAAAAAACTGACGACTGCAGTTTCTCTGTTTGCCTTTCTTCACGGAAAAAGAAACCAAAAAAAATCTCTATGGTTCGATTCGAAAACTCAGTCAAATGTCAATTAAGTCGTAGAATAGAATTTGTCAAACAAAAATGAAAGAACAAGAATTTTAAACTCGTAAAAATGTGAGATAAAAATATAACGAGTTTGGAGTTCGGATAGATATAAGAAAATGAAAAACTTAATTATATAAGAATGGTTGATATCTCTATAATTATACCGGTATTTAATGGTGAAAAATGGATAACCCCTTGTATGAAGTCTATTGCAGAACAATCTATTTTGGAAACTGATTTAAGGACAGAAATAGTGGTTTATAACGACGGTAGCAACGATAACACAGAGCTCATACTCCATAAATGGAAGGAGTATTTTAACCAGTGTAAAGTAAGTTTTAACCTAACTGGCTCGCATATTTCAAGAGGTGTAGGTGCTGCCAAGAATGCTGCCGTTAAACAGAGTGTGGGCGATTTTTTATGCTTTCAAGACATAGATGATATAATGCATAGAGACAGATTACTTTTACAATGGAAAGCAGCTTGTTATAATCATAATGCCCTAATTGGTAGTAAAATTTCAAGGGCACCTATAAACTCAACACCTCGTCTTACTCGCTGGGCAAATAATCTCTCGGCACAACAACTAAAGTTACAAATTTATACGTCCAATGGACCTACTGTTTTAATGCCTACATGGTTTTGTCATAGAGCTATTTTTGATAAAATAGGAGGCTTTGATGAAGGAGGCCGTGGCACACCAGAAGATCTTATTTTTTTATAAACATTTAGATTTAAACGGAGATGTGTTGAGAGTTGATGAGGAGTTGCTAATTTATACTTATCATACTGAAGCCACAACATTTTCCGTGAAACGAGACCATATATGGAAAATTCAATTGCAAAGACTTGAAAATCAAGTGTTTCCAAATTGGAAACAATTTATTATTTGGAATGCAGGAAAGGCAGGGAGGAAAGTTGTGCGTTCCTTAAATCCAACTACTTTAAGTAAAGTAACTGCTTTTTGTGATGTAGACAAGAAAAAAATAGGACGGACTATAGAGTTGTATTGTCCTATAAAGCACAAAGTTATCAGAAAGGTACCAGTTATCCACTTTACAGATGCAGTACCCCCATTGCTGATATGTGTTAAATTTGATCTGACAAATGGCCAGTTTGAAAATAATCTCAAATCATTGAATCTCATTGAGGGTGATGACTATATATTTTTTAATTAAATAATAGATAGATAGATACTATTATAATGTTATTTAAATATGATAGGTACAGTCACATTAATATGACATGTCGGTCCTTAAGTCAAATGTGATAAGGACTAAATTTTTTTACATATTTTGTTGTCGTGACTGTACATAAAAAAATATTGTAAAATACATAAAATGTATTCTTTAAGATAAATGTTTAGTTTAATAAAAAGATATTTAATTTCTGATGTTTTTATTTTACAACTCCTTATTCAATGTTTTTTTTTTTTTTTGTCATTATATCTGCGATCAGTCTTTAGACTTTTAGCGGATTAGGTGGGGGATATGTCCGGTCAAAGGCGCTCCCCAGTGGTTGCTGCCTTTCTCAATGTCTACAATTTAGACTCTGAATGTCGTGTCGCTTCAGCCGTTTATTGTAGCTAATGTTGTTCAGTTTGCATGCTAGATCATTAGGATGGTTTAAGAGCCGATTTCTGTAGCGTTCAGCGGAGAGCCTTATTTCTTCCATAACAGTGTTGATTTGTAAAGCATTATGAATTTCGGTATTCGTTATGAACCATGGTGTGTTAGCTATATTTCTTAGGATGCCATTTTGCAATCTTTGCATTATGGTTACATTAGAGTTGCATGCACTTCCCCACAGTTGGAGTCCGTATGTCCATATAGGCTTAGGCATGGTCTTGTATATTAGGAGCTTGTTGTCCATAGACAATACAGAGTTGCGTGACATTAACCAATACATGCTCCTATATCGGAGATTCAATTTATCCCTTTTCTTTTTTATGTGGGTTTTCCATGTAAGCATACGGTCCAGATGCATGCCGAGGTATTTTACACAGTCCTTTTGTGGGAGATAGTTATTTCCCAATTTCACATGTGGGCAGTCTCCTTTCCTTAGTGCAAAGGTGATATGTACCGACTTAGAAGAACTGGCCTTAATTCGCCATTTGTAAAGCCAGTTGTCCAAACTGTCGAGACTTTCTTGGAGCTTGGCGGATGCTCTGTGGGGCTCATTGTCAGTTGCTAATATAGCAGTATCATCTGCAAATGTAGCAGTGGTGACATTATGTGCTTCAGGTAGATCCGAGGTAAACAAAGAGTACAGCAGTGGTCCCAAGACAGATCCCTGCGGGACGCCAGCTTTAATTTCTTGAAATTCCGACGATTCACCTTCCACTCTTACTTGGAATATGCGGTCTGAGAGATATGATTCCATTAATAGGTAATAGCTGTGTGGAAGTGATTTTTTAATTTTGCAGAGTAGACCCTTGTGCCATACTTTGTCAAATGCCTGCTGGATGTCTAAAAAGGCTGCTGAGCAGTACTCTTTGTTCTCAAAAGAGCGTCTAACCACTTCGCACACTCGGTGTACCTGTTCTATGGTCGAGTGATATTGTCGGAAACCAAACTGGTGCTTCGGAATAACTTGACGTTCTGTTAGTATAGGTATTATCCTAGAAAGGAGAATTTTTTCGAATACCTTAGACAAAGTAGGTAAGAGGCTGATTGGTCTGTAAGAGCCTGCGTCTTGTGGTGGTTTACCTATTTTATGAACCATTGTAATTATGGAAACTTTCCATAGTTTTGGGAAGTATTGCACTCTGAGTATGCCGTTAAAGAGTGTTGTGAGGTAGATTATAGCCTTTCTTGGCAGTTGTTCTAAGACTTCTTTGGTTATTAAGTCAAAACCAGGAGATTTGTGACTCTTAAGTGCCCTGATTACTCTTTTCACCTCAGAAGCTGTCACGGGCTTGGGCGGTAAGGATAATTGGAGCTCTTGTTGTAATATATCATCCACCTCTTTCTCCAAATCAACATCATTGCTTTCGTTAGGCTTAAAGACTTCGGCTAAATGTTTGGCGAAGACATTAGCTTTCTCCTTGCTAGTCTTTGTCCATCCAGCATCAGTCCTCAATGGGTACTTCATGTCTTGGGGTCCTTTCAGATCTTTTGTGGCCTTCCACAGTGAGTAGTTGGTCGAAGCCGTTGCAGTGAGATTTTCCAGCCTATATCGAATTGTCTCATTTTGTGCATCTGTCAGGATATCCTTGAGTTCTTTTATGGCTTTGTTTAGGGCGGATTTATCTTGAGGGTGTCTGGTTTGATGCCAGATGCGGCGAAGTCGTCTTTTTCTAAGACTTTACACTTTATGTCCATTGGCACGTTTTTAACTGCATTACACCTATTGTTTTGAGGAGTGTTTTCCCAGCATGCGACTTGTATCATATTTGTTATATGCATTGCGGCATCCTCAATCTCCTCTGGCGTTTTTAATGACATATTTAGCTTCAGGTTTTTTTCTATGTGGTCCCTAAAACCCTCCCAGTCAGTGCGTCGGTTATGGAGAGACTCTGGTTTTTCAACAGAGATGATATTTGTGCTTATTGTTAGAAGGACAGGTGTATGATCTGAGCTGCTGTCATAACAAGATTCTGCCTTTGTGTAGTGCTTACCTAGGCCTTTTGTTACAAAGAAGTCTATAAGGTCTGGCTGTTTTTTATGGTCAGTCGGCCAATATGTGGATTCACCGCTTGTGATAGCAGTGAGATTGTTGTTGTCCATGCACAATTTCAGCTGTCTACCTTTAGTTGAGGTTAATCGTGAGCCCCAGTGGGTATGTTTGGCGTTCCAGTCGCCTCCCGCAACAAATCTACCCCCAGAGTCGAGAAGTAAGCCGTGTATGTAGCGCAATCAATCTTATGCCGTGGTGGACAATATATGGCTGACAAGTTGAAGTATCCGCATTTGTCTTCGACTGCTACAGTGGTAGCTTGAATCTGATCTGTTTTGTACTCTGGAAGTAGGTGGTGTTTTATAGATTTGCGTATTACAATTGCTGTCCCACCATGGCCAGTTCCGTCGGGATGATGTGTAACATATGTGTTATAGTCCTTGATTATTACTTTTATCCGTTCAGTACAGTGAGCTTCTGATATTAAGACAGCATCAAGCTTGTGGGTAGCAATAAGGAGTTCCAATTCGTTTTTATTTGGAGCTAGACCATTGATGTTCCAGGTCGCAATCCTTAGTGTCATCATTTTAGTTTGCTGACTATGGTCGTCAAGAGACTCATAAGAGAGCTCATCTGTTGTAGGAGGAGGTCAAATTGTTGTGATTGTTTTCTAAGTAGTTCTTCTAATGAGTTGTTTAGTTTAGATTGAGTTGATTCTTCAGTGGTTTTAAGGATATCAGAGTACAGTACTTTTCCTGGAGTTTCATTGGTGTGTGTTTTGGTTTCTTTATTGTGTGTTGTCTGTTTTGTTTTCTCACTAGAGTATAGTTGTATGTAGGGAGCTTTATGTGCACTTTGTGTTGGAGGAGTCACTGTTTTGGGAGGTGGTGGTATCCTTGTTGGTCTAGGTTTGCGCCTGGCTAGAATTTCTTTATAGACGCTGCATCCCTTAAAGTTTGCAGGATGTTCTCCTTGGCAGAGTGCACAGACAGCTGGTGTACTGCGGTCTTTTTTTGGGCACTCCGAGGTTTTGTGGCCCTGGGCACATTTCACACAACGATATGGCTGCATGCAGTAGTTCTTGGAATGACCATATTGTTGGCATCTCTGACATTGCGGTATTGTGTACCTTTTTTTGGGATCCTCTAGTACAACTGCTTGATGGTGGATTTTCGTAATTTGCTTTACTGCACTGTTATTAGGGCCAGGAGCGATATTTACGAAGAATGTAGTTGTTGGTATCTTTTCCGGACCATATTTAACATTTATGATTTCTCCCTGTACCTTGTTGCCAGTTTTTTCAATTTCTGCCTCTATGGCTGCATGAGGAGTAGAATGGTGTAGATTCTTAATTACCACTCTATAGCACCTTTGGTCTTTACGGTTGAAGGTATATCCTATAAGTTTATATTCCCGAACTGTAGATATAATTTTCTTATATGTTTCAATGTCCTCACTGCTTATTCTGAGCTGATTTTTATTTATAATCTTCAGGGTGAAGCTATCAGTTTTGGCTGAGGTACGTAAAAGCTCTGTTAATTTGTTAATGTCCTTAACACCATATAAGAGAATAGGTGGTGGCTTAGATAGTCGTTTCTGCTTTGGGTGAGTTTCTGCTTCTTCCTCAGTTATGTCCAAGGGCAGCCCGTTGAAACTATTCTTAGTCGTGATTCCTGCTTCAGGTGGTGAGTCAGAAGGTCTCATTCTTTTGTTGTTTCTAGCCACGGGCACTGTCTGCCAGTCAGGAGGTTCCGGTGACAGAAGGTCGCCACTTTCAGTAGTGACTTGTGTTGGTGTCTTACACAGATCTTGCTGGGTAGTGCTTCCAGCAGAGTTGTTTCTTTGCCTTGTAAATAGGCCAGGATGGAAAGCCTGTTGAACTAACTTTCTTTTTCCAGTAGCATTCACTGATGTTGATGCCTGGTCACTCACACCAACAGAGTCTTCGGTAGCAGATTTCACACCATGAGGCCCGGGTACCTCGTGGCGCCGGGGGTTAGCCGGATCGCATGACATATCATCACATTCCTTAATATCCATTTCTCATAACAAGGGGTTGGGAGACAAAGTGGCAAGCGTTTCCCAACCGCTTACCCTCGCACTTTCTGAGAATATTTAGTTGCTCATGGTTCGCGATCACCAGTTTGATGGGTTAGTTACACGCCGCCCATTGTTCGGCGTTGTTGACTGTTCACCTTTCTGAAAGGTTTGAGCGCTGCCGTTGGCCTTCATTTAGGCTCATCCGCCACCATCTCTTCTGTACATCCCAGCCTAAAGGTACAGCACTACAGACGATCTTAACTCTGAATATGTCAAAGCAGCTCACTGTAGGGGTTTGGTAACGAAGTATCCATCTCCGGCCTGTTTGGTCCGCGAGGGGTATTTTATTTCCCCCCTACCCTGCATATTTGCCGAGCATTCCCCTATCCGCCACCTGGGGACGCGTTCTCTAGGGGTAAGGCTCCCCGAGAAAATCCCCTTATTCAATGTAACCGATTTTATATTGATCAAACGCTTGCTGGATCGAAATAGACCACATACATTTGAATAACAAATACGAATAAATCTCATCAAAATTTTACAGAATGAGCAAAAAGATCTACTCGAGATCGGAAAAATTTCACTAGAGAAATTCCGAGATTTTTCGGAAATTTTCGAGAGCAAACTTTATTACTGCCGCGCCGCGCGTGCTACAAAAATTGCAGTGCGCATGAGCCCTTAGACTTTTCACGTGAAAGTTTTGTCTATAAAGTCATGAAATTAATGTTCGAGGAACTAACATTGATGATGTGTCTGGCAATACCAAACATATGTCCATGAGGGTTCACTAATGTTTCACCATAAACTTTTCACAAACCATCACTTTATAAACTATCACTTAAAAAACTATAACTTTTAAAAATGTTTCATTTTACAAACTCGTTATTTTAAAAACGTTTCATTTTACAAACTTTTTTTATAAATGTTTTACTCTACAAATGTATTGAGTATAAAACTTTTATTTTATAAAGTTTTATTTCATCAAATAACTCTCTTGACAAAAATATCATTTTACAAACCTACTATAGGTAAATTATTAATAAAGGTCTGGCAGCTTCTTTGGCCAAAAGCTAAGCAATAGCAATGGCAAAAATAACCTAATCCTAACGTTTTTTTCAACCGTCAAAAGTCTTTCTGGGTGGTCATAAAAAAAATAACCTAAACCTAACTTCTTTTCTGCCCTCAAAGTCTTTCCGGGTGGTCATAAAAAAATAACCTAAACCTAACTTACAGCTCAGATCGTTTGGAGACAAACTTTCTTTTTTTTTATTAAAAAAATAAAAATTGTTTATTTACTCCACAACAAATGGCCTTGGACTACATTACATAGGTATGTGATAAACATTAATTAAATTTAATACCGTAAAGGACAGTATCGTTGTGGAAATCTGGTGCCCGCGCTAGGTATCAAAGATCCTGTGTTGCAGGTTACCGGTCCCCCACCCGGTGTGACACAATAAAAGGTATTAGCATGTTGATATCATGTCACAATACTATTTGTGAGTTAATTTACAAATAAAAGACTTCTGTACCTAACCCTACGATGAAAATCTTGGGATCAGTAAGTTTAAACTTGAAACTTCATATCTTCTAGTTTTGGTAAATAATATTTATCAAACGATGTATTTGCCATAAGATATTTTGTCTAACGTTGTTTTACCAATTGAAAATTTAGTTAAATAATTTGTTTGTAAAATGATGATTTGAAAAAAAAACAATATTTGTCTAGTAATTAGTTTGTAAAATGATCCATTTTTTAAAGAATGAGCTTGTCAAAGCATATGTTTTTCAAATGTATAGTTTTACAAGCGTTGTTTATAAAATGATTGTTTTTTGTAATATGAGGGTGTACCGTCCATGAGCTGTCAGTACCGTCATCGAAAGCCTGACCAGGAATATAAGGTCCCCTTTAATTAAGCGCAAATATTTTAAGGGCTGGTACCCATACACCAAAGAAATCTTTTAGGAGTAAATTCCAGAAATTCGACACGCTAGTTTTTTTTTTACATATTTCAAACAAAGTAATTATTTTCTTTTTGCCAACCTCCTGTACATGCTGTAATATTAACTCATTCAAGGTAATAAGCTACGCCCCTTGCGTATTGGGCTTGCTGTCTTTGTTTTTCTTTAACGGATAACGTATGATAAACAGAGACAACCGTATTTTAAAACTTTTTTGTAGTCAATGTTGCAATTCATAAATTTCCCACAAATACGGGAATTTGAGAAATTCCTCTAAATACCGAATAAATGTTTCTTACATGTCTTAAAATACGAAGTAACCTCAGGTTTTAGGCTACCGGCATCGCAGTAGCACGGAGGCCAGGCAAAGATATTTAAATTTTATTTTCATACTTAAAACCACCGGTACCTTTCTTTTAAAAAGAACTTTGCCGCCTTTGAAACGCGATAACTATCAAGTTTTGATAACAACAGAAACCCTCAAGTAATTTATTTTATGAAAAAAAAAATGAAATTAATTAGAAGGACTGGGAAGTTCAAATTATTGTGGCAATACTATCTCGCTTCCGTTTGGTTGGATACAAAAGTTTACATTACATAACTGCTTACCTATTGAATTTTCATTAGGTTTTGCCACAGGGTTTTGCAAACATCCACCGTTCTCTTCCACACACACATTGGCCCGGGCCATAGAATAAGAACGCACTTTTGCGAGTACTTCCCGGTCACTATCACATGTTTTTTGTGTGTGCAAGTAGCCATAGTGTTGGCCACTGGCTACCTAATGGTTTCTGACAGCTTTACAACTGCTATCAATCAGGGTAGCCTGAAGGTCGTCTCCCAAGTGCCTTACGTGCTGGACGTGACACGTGAAACCACGTGATTTGTGCTTGTGTGTATTCCTACCGAATACACACAAGCACAAAACCGCATCCAACCTCAACTCACGGGTCGATTAGACAGTTACACACCACTCCGAACGATCGTCGATCATCCAATCACAGGAATCTCAGAAAATTTTACACACACAACTGCATTTTTCGACAGCTTGTCATTTGCTTTTGACAACGAAAGATACGGAAAAGCGAGCACTTTCAATGATATTTTTCCGTCAGCTCAAGATAGCGCGGAGCAACTACGTGCAGCAAACGAACCTTCATTCTTGGCCTATGATTGGTTGTTTCAATTACTAAATTGAAAAATATTGTATGTAATCGAGAACAGCCAACTAATACGTCACGTCTAATATGTTTATATCATTGAGTTAGGTACGTTATTAGACGTTATAGAATATCTATTTTTGGATTTTTGAGCATCTCAGATGCATGCAATTAGTACTATATATCTGATTTCTATATGAGAGTACTTTATATAGAATATCAATAAATAAAGGCATTGTTCTCAAGGTTTTGTCAATCTAGTAGCACTTTCTAGCGCCTGACTATAATAATGCGTGGAGAAAGTACATAATTTAAATAAAATAGCCTATAGTGCCTAACAAGTGGCTGATCCATAATCTTGATCACTACACAGAAAGAATATAATAAATCAAATATTATCGTAGGAAAGGCTTACGTGCATTTGCTTTCAATGCACAATATTTTGTACTTTTATCATAGTTACATAGTAGGTTTCTTAAATAAATAACAAGTCATATTTTACATATATTTATTTATTAAAAACATGATGTATATATACAGTAAATAGGTATAAGTGTATACATCTCTTGTTACGCAGAATAGTCAAAGCCTTTTCCTTCTCTTTTTAGACCATAATTAGGAGATAAATCAGTTCTTGAATCTTGTAATTTTATGAATCAAGCAATGGTTTAATGTTACATCGAGCTTTTGATTCCATCTGTGCATTCCACCTTGAAATAGAGCTATATTTGTTTATTTTTATCTTTTATAAATGTACTAGGTAAAATGTAGGTAAATAACCAATTACATTAACATATTTTGCTACTTGAAAATGTTTTGGGTTAAATGTATTTTATGACATATTATCAAGCTTGGATATATTTCGTCAGTCAAATGTGGCAACCTCTTTAAAAAAATTACCAAGCATTACAAATGAAATAAGTTGTAGGTTTGTCAATTTTGTCCAGAGAATATACTAATCCAATACTACGTACCTTCCTAAATCCTAACTAATCCTAATCCTATCCTAACTAATATTATAAATGCGAAAGTGAGTTTGTTTGTTAATTATTTGTTTGTTTGTTACCTCTTCACGCTTTATCTACTGAACCAATCTTCCTGAAATATCGCATAGGTACACATAGTTCGAAAATCTAAGAAGGATATATGGTACCTTTCGTTCCGGGAAAAAGCACTGTTCCCGTGGGAAATCACGCGGGCGAAGCGGCGTACAAAAGCTAGTATATAATATAATTCAAATAAATATTACTTGCTTTTTTTGGCATTTATAATTTACTAGCTTTTGCTCGCGGCTTCGCCTGCGTGAATTTCCCACGGGAACAGTGCTCCCAGGATGAAAGGTACCATGTCTTTCTGGTCCTACCGGTCTTCTAACTATATGTATGCGAAGTTTCAGGAAAATTGGTCAGGTAAATAAAGCGTAAAGAGGTAACAAACAAATAAACAAATTAACTTTCGCATTTATAATATTAGTTAAAAGTTAGATAAGCTAGTTAGAAGAAAAAAACTGTTAGAGTACATAGAATGCAAAATTCAATAAAAGTGTTACCGGGCAGCAGCGAAAAATGTTTATAAAAAATTGGATTTATATTTTTCGGACTTGGGGACATTTATACAATAATTTTGCGCTTTTCCTGAAATTTAGGGTAAACATCATTGTGTCTTCCTTGAAAATTTAATGTATTTTTTTGTAGATGATATTTTATTTCCAGCCATGAATATTTCACGAATCAAAGTCTTTAACGATAAATACCGGTTGCAATCTCTCCAAACTAGAATTTTCAATAGAGTATTTTCTTTTTACAAAAAGCAGACAACCATAAACTTATTATACCGGTAGCACCACAGAAACAATTTTTTTTTATATATATTTCTGTGGGTAGCACAGACTTAAATTATTAAATAAAGAGTACTTTATCTAAAAAATAAATATTTCTGTGACCGCTAGGTATTTTATAACTAATATATGAATATTACTGGTATTGTATAACTAATTATGTTACCCATGGGGGTACAATATAATAACTTTATGGATACCCGGATTCCCGCCTGCGGAAGTCCTTGTTGCTCGAAGTATAGTATCGCACATGATCTATGATATTATGTAGAAAAAAAAATCTGTGGTAGAAAACGCGCATAGTCATTTTGTAACTCTTCTTTTGATCTTTATGTACCTACATTGATTATATTGATTGTTATATTTATAATGAGCGATTTTTCTGACAGCTAATTAAGAAAAAAAAATTAGTACAAAAAAGTCTCAACAGATAGCGTTTTATGAAAGCCGAGTCGTAATAATGGCTGAACCTATATGGTGCGCTTTTTCTTGTCAACCAGAGGCAGAAAAAAAATCACATAACAGTTTGACAGTTGCAAAAATCACAAAATAGATACTTTTTAGTTGTTTTTTTTTACTAATTTTTATTTTTTTTAAATGCCAATCCCTTGAATTTTTTGCTTTTTGTATGGAATTTTTTCTCTCGCCTTTTACTAAGCGCCATCTATGAAGTCATTTGGAACTATTTCTTTTTTTAATTTGAGTCACGGAAAATCCCTCATTGTTTGTGAAAAGCTTAAAAATTGTTGTAGATATTTTTATTTCTGTGGAGTTAGAGTTAGATACATTCTTATTCGTTCCATGGTTGATACTATACAAGGACTTTCGCGTTTAGTCTGTGTTGCTCTATGATAGATACCTATAAAATGTATAAAACTTCTTTGGTAGGAACCTACTTTATCATTTTATTTTAGTTTTCTTGACATATTTTTGATGGGTTGACTCTTGACACCTTCACTGTTGCCAGCTGTTAATATTTACCCCTTAGTATTGAATAATAATGAGTAAGTACAATTCATAAATAGGTAACACAGAACATTTTATACAAATTGTTGTGGTATAGCGGTCAACACGGCAAACCGCGACTTTCTAGTCGCAATAAATAAAAAAATGAAATTATTTTCACAAACTTTTTTTGGTAATAAAATTGTACTCGTTTTTGAAAAAAAAGCACATATTCAATATTTTATCTAATCTGAAAAAACGATGTGAGTTTAAACGAAAGCACGATAACCCGAATCGAACATTCTCAAATTAACTCCCTCAATTTCTGGTAAATCTGAATAGGGAATCACTTAAATATACAATTTCATATTTCACTCGGCATATAAAACTATTCTCATAAAGCCATATTGCGGCAAAGATTTCATAAAGCAAAATTATAATTTAATTTTACTTGAATCATATACACAGATTACCCCGGACTTCAGGAAATGATAATGTAGATACTTATCTTAAAATTTTAACATATTTCTCTAAAAATTGAGCTTATCGGCAAATGCCGGTTAATTACTCATGCAATCCCTACACAGTTTGCCAATATATTTTTTTTTGTATTGTCTATACATTCCAAATGTTTTTTATAATAGTGTGTGTGGACGGATACACACACATCTAATCATTGTATGTGTACATGGTGTGTATCCATCCATCTGTGAAACGAAGTACGTGCCTGAACTGTCAAAACCCAATGGTGGACGACCCCCTGTACCTACTGTTAACTGTTATTGCTTAATTTCTGTGCTATTTGTGGTCACCCATGGACTAGGGACCACGCCTGAAGTTACCTAACATGTGTAAACTCTAGCAATGCTTACTCCCACGGCTGTGGCCATCGAACACCTCAATTGTATCGGAACTTGTCCGTATTTATTTATTACAAGCCAAATTAAGAATCGTTTGATAAAAATAATTTAAATCTAAACATAATTTTGATTTATTATTCAAAGTTCTAATAATACAAGAATCAATAAGCCGAACAATACTAACATGCAACATGTGCATTGCAAGAAGTTTAATCTCTGGTTACTGAATAGTCTGTGATTTCGGCACTTGACTTTGTCGGTGTCGTCGCCTTTGTGATGTTTTCGCCGCTTGATTTTATTTAGTAGTAAAATAATAGTAGGCAATGCAAAGACTAAATACATTGCAGATAAGCGATTTCTTTTAACGTTTAACGTGAAGTTCGTTCTTCGTGTTCGGTATTCGCTTCCAGCGCATCACAGCTCACAGCTGTGGATGCAACCTGGATCAGGTTATCGGTAGGATCAACATTAGTTTTTATTCACCAAATTGGCAAACTATCGTACGGTCGAATTGCAAGTAGGTAAGTACCTACCTACTGCTGTTAATACGATTAATGTGTACTTTTTACAGTCGATGATTATGTATGTGATGAATTTCTTAAGCCAAGATTTTTTAATATCGAAGCGTTGGTCTTAACACACGAGATAATTTACTGCCTAGGTAGGTACTTAAATTTCGGACTTTGTCGTAGTGCAGTGTTGTATTGTTGTTATCTGTGTAATTGGGTAGGTACTATCATATGCCCTTGAGTGGAACTTCTGTATTTTATTAGTCTCGAGCTCTCGACGGTCATTAGAAAGGTCGCGGTGTATCAGCTGTTCAAATTAATGTGGGCGGAGCAATGAAATGATCGTAGTAAAAAATTTATACTAAGGTATAGTAATGTTGTACTCAGGGTGTTTCTTGACGTGAAATTTCTAAAATGGAAAAGCGCTAATATCTCTGAAACTAACGTGTCGATTTTTGTAAAAAGCAGAAAAATCCAAGGAGATATTCTTATTTGAGCAGCCCTTAAAATATTTGCGCTTGATTTAAGGGGACCTTATATAAAAACCCTCGCCATGTTGCGGAAAAGTAATAGAACTAATTTCTTATACTGGCAACTAATTTAAAATCCCATCTGTCATTTCTCCTGTCAAAGTTTGACTTTCAATCAAGGGCGGATCCAGTAGGTATTTTTTTCTGGGAAGGGCACCGTTTTCCATTCTCGAGAATATTTCCGAGAAATTTTTAAGAAAGTTTCCGCTTGTTCTTTGAAAATTTCGAGAACGTCACATCACTAATGGGGGCGGATAATTTTTTTGGAAATACTTACTTGTAAGAAACTATTACTACTAAATCCTGTTATATTAACAACTCGTATCTTAATTTCATATGTAGGTACTGTTATGGAAGCTGCCTCCACACCTAGAAGTACCTATGAACACATAATAGAAGTCGGGGGAGGGGGGCACGTGCCCCCGTGCTACCACCCTTTGAATCCGCTACTGCTTTCAATAATGTTGCAATATAAAACGCATAAGTGCTGCTTCTAATTCAGGGTTTTTATATTTCTGGTCAGGCTTTACTTTTGTATTTTTATTCTTTCGATTAAACTGCAATAAATTAAGACCAAAAAAATTGTAATAGAATAAAAACTATAACCTATTTACAAGAAGCAATTAATTCAATTTTTGGTAGAAAAACCCGAATGGACTGAGATGTACCATCATAATGTATCAAAAATTTATGGTCATACTATAATATGTGTCGCGACGATTCGCGGTGTCCCAGAAATTACCTGATTGGAAACAGGTAAATAATGGCAACATTATGAGTCTATGACATAGACAATTCTAATTGTCAGAAATTTTCCCGGGGCTCCCGGGCCTCTTTCCACCCTCTTTCTTTCTTCTTGGACGAGGTGGCGCGCTGCTGATATGATTTAATTCTGAAATATTAAAGTTATATTGTGTGAACCAGTGGTTGGAAAGAGGAGACGGGATAGCGAAGTGGAAACCAAGCCTGACACTGGAGCTAAGTATCAATTAGACCCTTCTATATCAATCTAGAGTTACAAACTTATGAGCACGTGAGGGCTAGCTTTGAGTATAAGTTTAAACTATCTTTTATTTGTCTATATGAATAAGCACGTAATAAGCAATGTACATCTTAGAAGGAGAGTTTGAAGTAAGCCGACCTAAGCGTGTAATGGATGTAATGTACACCTTAGGAAGTAAGTAGAGTTGGCCAACTATGAAGTGTTAGCGTACAATGATGTAATGTGTACCTGACAATGGTTCCTGAGCATAGCGTACAATAGTAATGTATACCTATGAAAGAGTAAGTAGTATCGGTGGTGGCACTGATACTAATAACAATGGAAACTCCGAAGCATAGCGTACAATAGTAATGTGTACCTATGAATGATAAGTAAGATTGGTGAACGTGATAACAATGGAAACTCCTAAGCATAGCGTACAATAGTAATGTGTACCTATGTTCAGAGCCGGCTTTAGCACTACCAGCGCCCTGGGCGAGATTTCTATGGCGCCCCCTAAATACTATTCAAACCCATACGAAAAAAGGCAAAGGGTAAAAAATATATTATAAAATTTCGTGCCTCGGACGACTATCGAGCACATTGAGAGTTTGTTTTTTTTATATATTTTATTTAAGATTTACAAGAATGAAGTACCTGTAACACAAGTTTTTATTACTTAGCACTGGACTAACGAGAGCTATAAGGTGCAAAAAGAATTATTCGAGAAAGTCAAAAACGAAAAAAGTGCGAAATAGCGGAAAAAAAAAACAATTTTTTCCGAATTTTTTATTTTTGAGTTCGATATTTTTAAGAGTTTTCCCTGTAGCCTAACCTTTTTGAAAAGAGTCAAAGTGTCAGAACTTCGATACGCGTGTGGAAATTTTGCAATTTGTTTGTTCACAGGTGTAATGTCGAGGATATAAAGTAATTAAGCTTTGCCTAGAATGCTTTGGTATGTCTGTGTATTTTGTGTTCTCCTCTAGAGGTCGCATTTCACAACCGATTCCCGCGAAATTTTGAGAGCAGGTTCAATAAACATATAAAAATCGATAGTCGAGGATTTTTTTTTTTAATAATTTTTTAAAATGGCGGAGTTGGCACAAAGGGCCTAAGCGTAAGCGCTTTTGGATTTCTCTTACGACCAATTTGTGCCAACTCAAAATAATCCTAACTAATCAAAAGTGAATTTGATGGTTTGTTTATTTGTTAGTTGCCTCTTCACGCTTTATCTACTGAACCAATCTTCCATCTTTCGCATACACATAGTTGAAAGTACTGAGAACTCCCATAGGGTATTTATCATCCCGGGAAAAAGCACGTGAGCGAGCCGCGGGCAAAAGCTAGCGAGTAATGAATTAAGAGGCGCCTGCGGCGGCCCTTTATGACGACCCTTTGAGGTGCCTCTTTGGGACGACCCTTTGAGGCGCCTCTCCTACTTCTCGCCCCTCACCGACAACAAGGTGGCGCCTGCGGCGCCCCTCACTGGACAACAGGGGGCGCCTGTGGCGCCCCTCGCCGGACAACAAGAGGCGCCTGCGGCGCCCCTTGACGTCCGGCGCCCTGGGCCGTCGCCCAAACGCGCCCCCCCTAAAGCCGGTACTCCCTATGTTGTAATGATAAGGGAACATAAAGAGACCCCCCGAACGCCTAGCGGTCAGCCTGATGTTCCAGGATTCTATCGAGTTAATAATAAGTATATTTGCCCCTTTGATAACTTCATAATCATTAAAGTAATATGATGACTAAATATAGATCTTAGTAGTTCTAAGGAAGGTTCTGGTTGGTACTTGGTTCACATTTTCAGTGTGTGCTAATTTTACAGATGGGAGACGCCTTGGACAAGTCATATGGAGAGAGAGAGATAACACGGAATTGACATCCTATCGGTTCTGGCGGTTCGGCGGCCGCTGCCGCGGCACTCTCGCCTCGCGCATATAACCTAACGCTCGTCGCTTCGCTCCTCGCAACCTATACTACCTTTTTCAGCAAGGTCGCTTTTGAGTTTAATCCATTCTAAAACCAACCCATTTTTTTTAAAGGAAAACCAAAGGTTACAGTCGACTAAGCAACTTATTAAAGAGGCCTTCAACTCTATCACATCTGAATTTACGTCGAGACGCTCGAAAAGAGTACTATGAACAAGGATGTTACCTGTATCTACTATCTAGATATAGACGAATTGATTGTTCGCTTAGGCGATGATGAAAGCGGCAACAAAACTTTTCTTGTTGTTGAATATTTGGAATCTGATGATGAGTGAAAATGATCAATCTTAATATTTTTTTTATAATACGTAATTTTATTATGGTTAAATTAAAGATGTTTAGTAATACTTTTTATAAGCTTCTGTACCTACTGTTAATAAAACGGAAACAATATGGTTGTATGTGTCTTATTTATTAACTCACTTTACTTGAACGAACTGCTAGTATCAAAATTATTTTGGTCACACTATATAGGGTTGCTAGATGCACATCAGTGGCGCTATCATTTAATTTCACGACTTTATAGACACACATGTTATACTAAAATTTGGTTATGCACTAAAATTATACTAACATCATTCTGTAATGTCCCAATAGGCAATGTATGAAAAAATTTAAAACGCATGATATTTTTTCTCGTAGTAGCAATATAACATTCCTGATTAGCCTGTAAAAATCTTAGATTTTTCATAGTTTTTAATTAGCTCAAAAATGGCGGAGCTACGGCTGTAAACTTTAATAAGTAATATCCTTTACAGCCTTATAAAGGATATTACTTATGCCATGTTATATTAAAAAATGTAAGTGTCACTTGTTATGTCAGTTTGAATGACTGATGTGATTGTCACAATGACATAACTCTTAGAAATGACAGTCTTTTGTCAAATGACACTTGCATTTTTTTAAATCTCATGGCATGAGAAAGATCCCTAACCCTAACAGCCATAGCTCCGCTATTTTTTTTTATTATAAAAGATGGGTTTGCTCTTGACCACAATCTTGTCCAAGGACAGAGATGAGGTCTACGCTACGATGTAGCGAGCTTACCCCTTATATTAAAAAAAAATATATTTCTGTGGCTTACCCAGAAGCAGCCTATTCACTCTGGTTTTAAGGAGAGTCAGGTTGTATGTGCTCGGGAACACACAATATAATCAATATTTTTTTACAATTAATTTGTAGAACAAAAAATTCAAAGATTTTTACAGACTAATCAGGAATGTTATTCCTACAACCAGAAAAATATTCAAGCGTTTTAAAAAAAAATCATAAATTGTCATTAATCATATTTGCCATTATTTGTTATTTTTACGGAAAACTCTCAGAAATTTCCTACGCTCTTAGGAAAATTTTTCGTTCTTCAGAATATTTCTGAGAAATAAAAGAAACTGCTGTTTCTCTGATTTCGGAAACGGCCATCACCATCACAAGTTTAACACATTGAGTTTCGTCTTACTACTAGAGTGATTGTTTAAGCCAAATCCTATTGTTTTCTGCGTGAGCAGAAAATTCATAAACAAGATAGAAACAAATGACAAGATAGATGTATTAGTGATTGGCACAGCCGACACCCGCACATAAATACATCATAATCAATAGATTCATTCAAATATGGAGTTAATTTGTTACATATAAATAATTTATAGTAATGTATAAAGTTCATATTACAAAACAATAATTCAAATAGGCCTTAAATATTTTATTTAAATTCTATTTTTGTACAATCGAAATTAGATACTTAAAAAAAACAGCATGATTAATGATTAAAAAGTTTACATGTCTCATCACTATCGAATTTAACTGTCAAAAGATGCACCACGCGATGCATCGACGTGTCACGATTTGCGAATATAATATATATATTTGGCTTGGTCTCACAGACATAATATTACCTAGACCCCGCAAGTCTCATCGCCTGCATAGAAAACGAGCGTGTCAATATTTTTTTGCCTACTGTGACGTCACATAAGCGATTTAGTGATGGGAACGCTCGCCATCCATGCAAACGATTCAAAGGTGTCGCCGTCAAATTGATACTGTAAGCAATTTTACAATACCGATATTATAATCGATTATTCGAGTTCATCGACAGAGGAATGAGAAAACGGCAGAGAAATGATAAATCATTAATAACTTGTCTTTTTCTCTACTACTGCGAAGCAAAAAGAAAGGTTAATGATTTTAATCAAGTTGGATAAAAATTACATTGTTTGTATGTATGCATGTTTGTTCTGCGATAACTCTCGAACCGTTGATCCGATTTTGATGAAACTTGGAACACACATAGAAATTACTAGCTGTCGCCCGCGGCTTCGCCCGCGTGAGTTTCGCTAAAATGAAATATCTCTCTGGGAGCTTTTCATCAGATGTTCCAGATCTTCATTTTTATACGTCAGCAGAAAATGCTCATCAGGTTGAGCGACTTTTACTAAGGCGCCATTCCCATATATGTTATAGTGTATGTTCGCGCCGCTTATTTGAATTTCCCGCTATGTTATTGTCCTATCCTTTCTTACCAATCCTCTCTCCCTTTTATATGCACAACGTAGGAGAGAGATAGATTATCCGAGCGCTGAATACATGCGCCGAGCGCAGCCGAAGCCTTCTGATGACAGGCTTCGGGAATTCGAGTTGAAATCACGACGCCATGACGTGTTGACGCTCCGCCAATATCTCTGTATTTTTGGCTATAAAATTCCGCTACAATCAGACTATCTCGTGCTAAATTGACAATATGCTTCTAATTGCAAGTGGACAAATGTTATAGTGCATAATACTGTGATATTTCGAAGAAAGTGATCCTGTGAAACGTGCCATTGCGAAGACATCCCCTGGCCAGGTCGTGTAAGGATCTGCGAAGATAAGGTATCGTGCATTTTCCCTTTCATTAACCTTCACCCCTAAATCATTTCAAACCCGCATCACCAGTGTAGCTGGTCTCTTGCAGTTCTTCATCAGATATTCCAGATCTTCAATTTTTATACGTCAGCAGAAAATGCTCATCAGGTTGAACAACTTTTGTTAAGGCACCATTTCCATATTTCTTATAGTTTAGCTGTTCTGTTAAGGTTCTTCATCAGGTGTTCCAGTTTTCAAAATAAATTATAGCCTATATGTTGCCCAGGCTTATTAGCTATACAACAAAAATAGTTTCATTCTAATCCGTCCAGTAGTGTTTGCGTGAAACGCGTACATACATACAGACAGACAGACAGACAGACAAGAAATTCCAAAAATTTTTTTTTGCTTTCTATTATTCTTTTTAAGTGTCCCTCTATCAATTTCAGTCAAAAATACTAAATGTACAGACAAAATATTTTTACTGTTTTATTATATGTATAGATTAATAGAATGTTTAAGTTTGTTGTGCATCTAAATAGGTCCAGCCGTTTTTGAGATATTCGATTTTTTATTTAAATACATATTCTATTTTAATTTTCGCGAAGGTTCCGTTTTTACCTTTTGAGGTACGGAACCCTAAAAAAAGATACATGACACAGAATATCATTCCTCTGTCATTATCATTCCTCTGTTTCCAAATCGATTAGGCTTTTAGAATCGATTAGGTTTTCTGTGCGGTACAGCACTATTTGCCTTTTTTGACAGAAAAATGAGATTAGTGATCGTACCACTAAGCTTAACGACGTGTGAACGTATAGTTCGTTTTAACATTCATTGCGTGTTTTTAAAGATAAGCCCTACAACACTCCTTTTAAAAGCGGCAATGTATTTTAAATCAACAATACACACTCGCATACATAGTTTTCTTTGTAAAAGCGCCAAATCCGTGCCGGGAACACAAAATAATTGTTTTTTTAGTTAAAAACAACACCATTTTAAAACAAAATTACTTACCGATGAAAAGAAATGTTTCTTTTATCTCGTCCCCCTTTTTGTGTATTGTTTCTTCAACTCAATACCGCGCTATTAGGCATTTTTTTACTTTTTGTAATACGTCTGACTGCGAGAACGTTCGACCGCGGACTGAATGAACGAGCGTTAAATAAAGTTGAATCATCTTCCTGTTTACACGCGAAGTACATACACTTGCGGGGTCTAGGTAATATTATGTCTGTGCTTGGTCTATATTAAGGAATGATTTCGATTGTACAAAAATAGAAGATAAATAAAATATTTGAGGCCTGTTTGCATTTTTATTTTGTAATATGAATTTTATACATTACTTTAAATTTTTTAAATGTAACAAAAGATCTCCATATTTAAAGGAATCTATAGATTATGATATATTTATGTGCGGGTGTCGGCTGTGCCAATCACTAATACATTTATCTTGTCATTTGTTTCTATCTTGTTTATGAATTTTCTGCTCACGCAAAAAACAATGGGATTTGGCTTAAACAATCACTCTAGTACATATTCGAATTCGAAACTCAATGGGTTTAACACTAAGATTGTCAGTGTCAGATTTTTGACAGTGACATTAAATCTGACACTGACTTGGACTATATTTCCACGATTTTCACTTTGATTTGGATTTATTGAATAGGATCTATTTAGTTTGTGAATAGGATTTCGATTTTTATCTTAGATTTTTATTAATATTATCGCACACGGAATCTTATATGTTCATAAAAGTACGTACTTATTTAACCAAATAAAATAAAACATTTCTTGATTGGTAGTTTATCAATAAAAGTACCTATATACAAATTGTAAATATCATGGACGAATCTAAAAAGGGATCTTCTCAAAGTATTGAAGAGTTAAAGAGCAAAGGAAATGAATGTGTTAAAGATGCCAAATATATTGAAGCAGTACTTCATTATACACAAGCAATTAAATTGGATCCAAACAATTATGTGTTGTATAGCAACAGATCTTATGCATTTTTAAAATTGGACCAGCATTATCTAGCCCTTCAAGATGCTAATGAAACAGTTAGACTTCAACCACAATGGGCCAAGGTAACATTCATATGAATATAGAAAATAAGCTTATTCATCACACTTATTAAGATGGGTACAAGTTTATATTTGTAGAAATATTTAACTATTTAGTTCTGTACTCAGCAGAACTAGTGCAAATAAGGGAAACCGAGAACCACAAGAGCCAAAGATGAACATACTACGATTTACATCATAGATATTGCCAAATATTGTATTTAGAAGAGATTTAAACTGAATACAATATCAAATAAATTTTGCAAAAAGCTTGAAATCTAGTTGAAGTTTCATCAACTATTTTTAATGAAAACTAAAATGTATATTTAAGTGCCCTACCCATGTATGTAGGAAATTAAATCTATCCAGTAGTTTTTGCTCCTAATAGAAAGAATTAGTCTTAACAATTTTTTATATCATTATTAGTAAACTTCTAAGATATCTCAATTTCAGTCACTATTTCATTGACAAAATGCTGTTATGATTCTTACAGGGATATTTTCGAAGAGCAGAAGTTGAAGCAGCCAGTGGACTTCATGATGAAGCAATCATATCATACACCAGAGCCTTACAATTGGAGCCACATAATGAAAAGTTAATGGAGTCCATAAAAAATATTACTGACATGCAAAAGAAAAGATTAAAAAGTAAATAACTTGTGCAAATATTAAAATTTACTAGTAGCTTGACTAAAAAAGGTCATATAACTGGCATGTTAGCCGCTAACAAAATCCATCATTCAGTCAACGCCCAAACATATTTGCGGGGTAACAAAAAATAACACCCATGGAGTTTGCTACTCTTGCTATTAAGCTAATCGGCCACTGCTCACACAATTCAAGTTAAATAATGTGTCTTTATGTGTATCTTTTATGTCCTTTGAAATAACTAGTTTGCAAATGTTACATTGTATATTATTAATTAAAGACATCATTTATTGATAACTAGCTTTTGCCCGCGGCTTCGCCCGCGTGAATTTCCCACGGGAAGAGTGCTTTTTCCCGGGATAAAAAGTAGCCTATGTGCTATTCCAGGTCATTATCTACCTCTGTACCAAATTTCATCGAAATCCGTCCAGTAGATTTTGCGTGATTGAGTAACAAACATCCTCACAAACTCACATCCAAACTTTCACATTTATAATATTAGTATAGATTATTGTATGTAAGGGCTAAGAAATTATTTTTTTTAAATTTTATAATTTATTGTGTTTCAGACAATCAGAACATAATATGGATTTGTACATGTCTGGGATTGATTGCTGGCATAGGAGTTGTTATTTTAGACTTCACCCTGACAGCCAATCCCACATTAACAGTAAGTTAAAACTAAAAATATGTTCATGAGATGCTTTACAGTTTTGTGGATTGAGAAATTGATTGTAATAAAGTTTAAATATTAAAAAAGTTAAATATATTTACATATAATATTAGCGCCCGTCCCGGCTTTGCACAGGAGTTACATAAATTGTAGCCATTTATTCATAATTGTCCTATTATGTAAACAATCTTACATGTCTTATTATGATTTTACGACAATATAATTTAAAATTGACTTTTAAGGAAATTATTTTCGTTGTTAATAAATGTTTTACTTTAGAATGTTTAGGTTTGAACTAATATTTGATTTATTTTCAACAAAATTCAACAAAAACTACTGTGAAGATTGTTTACATAATAGGACAATCCTAATCCTAACTAATATTATAAATGCGAAAGTGAGTTTGTTTGTTTGTTACCTCTTCACGCTTCATCTACTAAACCAATCTTCCTGAAATTTCGCATACACATAGCTGGAAGTACGGAGAAGGACATAGGGTACCTTTCGTCCTGGGAAAAAGCACAGTTCCCGTGGGAAATTCACGCAGGCGAAGTCGCGGGCCAAAGCTAGTTATGAATAAATGGACTTTATGTCACTCAGGCATAATGTAGCTTCCTATTGGTGAAAGAATTTTTGAAATTGGTTCAGTAGTTCTGAAGATTATTTCCTACAAGCAGACTCACAACCACTTCCTCTTTATAATATTAGTATGAAGTATGATGATACTCATGTGATTGATGTTTTTCAGCATCCTTTGAGCATGGTAGCATTCTCCATTGCACTCTCTGGTCTTGGATGGTCGATAGGCAAATCAGCAACTTTGATGACCACATGGAATGCAGGAAAATCATTACAGCCTCCTGAGAATTTAGGTAACTATTATTGTGTTATCATTAGGGGTGTTGGTTGCCTGGGTTAAAAATAAAATTTATAAAGGTAGTAAAAAAATAAAACTTTGGTTTACTTTTTAGTCAAAATAATTTCGACAAAACATGTGTCATGTCTTTTCAGGTGTAAATAATTCATCTGAGGAAAAGGAATCTCCTGTACACGAAAAAAAGTCAAAGTACAGCAAAGCTCAAGCACGGCAAAGATACAAACAAGGAAAAATTTAGTCATAAGAGCCAATTTTCGATTGTTCGCATATTGTTAGATTTGGGAAATGTCTGGATTTTCATAATTTGCATTAGCTGTATACATAACTCTAGTTTATGGCCAGAGATGATAGAAAGTAACGAAATACCTTCATCGCAACTTATTCTACCTTAACTGCGAGTGAGTTTAGATTTTTGTTACTCTATCACGCAAAATCTACTAGACGGATTTTGAAGAAATTTAGTACACGGGTAGAAAAATACCGGGAATAGCACATATGGTACTTTTTATGCCCAAATTCGCACGAGAGAGGGCTTTACCCTGGGGCGCGGGAAGAAATAAGTTATCTGCTTTTCAATTTCTGACAATATGCATGTATTATATTATGGTTTGGGTAAAATAGAATTTTAAGTCCTAAAAATTATGAAGTGTTCAAGAGTTTAATAGCATTTATAATCTTTAGTCATATCCTGGAGTGTGTATGAGATATATACTAGTGGTTCTGTGAGAACAGTAGACCTCGCGAGCCCTTCCACGAAATAACCGATATTTTACCGTGTCCCTGGCTTAGAAGAGTTTTGAAACCAACCTACCAATGCTGTAAAGAAAGTAAAAAGTTCTTGTGGTTGGTCAATACCACTAAAAAAATTGACTGAAACCTGCCTTTTCCGCCTCGAAATAATATAAATAATAATAATAAATATATACGGACAAATCACACAGATTGAGTAAGTTCAAGACTTTACGGGATGCTAATTTAACAATACTATATTTTATAACAAATACATATATGTATAGATAAATATCCAATACACACGTCAATCTGAAAAAGATTATTTTACATCTTGACCCGACCGGGGATCGAACCCGGGACCTCTGGTGAGGCCGTCTGGCGTGATAACCGTTAGGCCACGGAGGTCGTCAGTCGTCAGAAATGCATGGTTTGACCTATTGGTTATATGTATATTTATGTAATTTGCGCAACAAAATTAAAAGTTCAAAAAAGAAAGTTCAATTTGAAATCGAATCTATTATATACATACATATACGTATATATTACTTTTTTTTAATAAGATTCTAATCATACAATGAAGTTTTTTGATATCAGATTTATTTCAAGTGTTCAAGATAATTCCACCAAGCAAATCAATCCACAATACAATACCATTAACCAAATAAATACTTGAGTTTTTTTTTTCAGTTTGCGTGTACCTCCCTAGATCTCATCTATGCTTCTCATCAGGCAAGATAGAGGTCAAACGCACTCAGTTAAAAAAAAAATACACGCAATTCAAACAATCTTATTTTAATCAATAAATCGAGTCACTCTTGAATGAATTTGCAAGTATTAAAAGCTTTGCTGCGCCATCTATTGATTTTTTTGTGAACTATCGCATAAGAATTTAATATATGGATTTATAGCGGTTTTATTGAATTTCACTATGTTGTTCATACAAAAAAGTTGCGTCTTAATAAGGATAACAAAAATGTCTAATGACATTTTTGATTTTTTTTTAAATAGCTGAGATATAAGGTTTTTTTTATATATTATCGCCATTTTATAAAATTTCGAAAAACTGGCTCGACTAAAAAATTCTATAAAATTACCGAACCTGCTCACAAAATTTCATAAGAATCGGTTCAGAAATGCGACCTGTAGGCGATAACATCCGGACAGACAAAAGAATTTTCGGCTAGTGGAAACTGAGACGCTTCGCTCGCTGCGCTCGCTCGGTCGACTATAGATATATACTAAAAACATGTGGGAATGATTTTCACTTGTTTTGTTGAGTTGTATGAGTGACAGATTTCAAATTTCACGTCACTTCTGTTGTCTACCCCATGATTTCATTTCCTAAATGTGTGAACATTATGTATGGTACATGTGTTGTATGTTACTACCAAAAGACAATGATATTCCAGTTTTAATCATAGTAAGTTACATATCTTGTTTTAGTTTTTATAAGTGTTATCAAATGACCATTTTGAAGTAAGATGTTTTACATGATTTAGATAAAACATGGCATAGATCTAGTATAATGCTTTACGTCAGTATTATACTTTATCTAAGAAACCTTGCATATTTGTGAATTCTAAGTAGTTTATTTTATATGGAGCCATTTTTGGTTGTCACCTGGTTCAAAACCGGTAATATCGAAATTAAAAGATGTGTTCTACTTCCGGCACTTCCGGTGTACAAATCAGTAGGTAGTTTATAAGGATTTTTTTAAATCAATGAAAACGTTGACTTAGATTTTTGAAAGCATACCTTATTGTTTTACTGAAAGGTTTTTGTAAAACTATTAAAAAAATACTAAGCCAATTTTCCGTTCCACCCACTGAATCTTTTTGGGAACACATCTTTAATTAATTTAAAAAAGACCCTTTAGATACGAATGACGAACTCTGTATGAAAAGTATATGTGTTACCAATATTGGTACTTAATTGTTTTTTAAAACTACATAATTGTTTACATTTCTTTTTTTGAAATTAAAAATGTTATGCATATGAATTTTTTATTATGATTTCTAAAGTACTGCGTCAGGGTAATGAAAAAAATGAAAATAGGGGGAAATACTTTATTGATCCTAGTGTAAAACGTATTTCGAAAATCGCATCAATACAATATATCCTTTGAATAAAAATCTTGGTCTCGTACTTTACACTTAAAATAAATCGACACTGTATGGGGAATTAAAAAGACTGTACACAAATATTGTACCTAGCTTTACAAATAATGACTATTTAAAGACAGCTAAAATATACAGTGCATGACATGACCCTTTCCATTATTTTTGGGTTATATGCACGAAACTGAACAGTATTTTTGTATTCGGGTATGCCTACCGCGAACTAAACTAAGCTTCGCATATCTAAGCCAGTTTTATAATTCGACTCACATAGCATAGCGGCTCTGGTCTGATCCAAAGAGTATACAATCACTTGGACTGATCTGTTCATATCAGTGCGCGAAGGTCCAAGAGGCGGGAGGGAGAGGTGGGGGGCGCGGCGGGGGGGACTACCTCCCCGCGCGGTAAAGCCCCGCTGACACCTAAAATTGGCTAGTGCGACGCGATTTGTAATGAGCGATTTTCTGACAGGTTAAATTAAGAATAAAATGTCGATGTAATAAAATCTCAATAGATGGCGTTTTATGAAAGCCGAGTCGTAATAATGGCTGTATACCTATATTGTTTTTTTTATAGAATAGTAGGCACGGGTTGCCTGATGGTAAGCAATCATCGCAGTCCATAGACACCAATGTGCGCATTTTCTTAACTTGAGGCAGAAAAAAGAAACTCCTAACAGTTTGACAGTTGCACAAATTACAATATTGATACCTACTTTTAAGATGTTTTTTTATTAGGTTTTTTAAAATGCCAATTCCGTGCATTTTTGCGTTTTGTATGGACGAACTCTCCTTTTACTAAACGCCATCTATGAAGTCATCTGCAATTATTTTTGTAATTGGGTCTCGGGGAAATCGCTCATTGTAACTAAGTTTTGAATCGCTATTCATTTCATTCGGATTGTACATTCCATCCTCAAACTATATGACGACACATGCAAGAACTAACACAACTAAGTGGGCTTTGTTTAGTTCGCGGGGTATGGTGCCATTTCCGAGAACATATAGACATTGGTATAATAACTGCCAATGTTGTACGAACTATATTGGATTGGAATAGATTTCCTCATGTGATTCTCTATAAAATACCTACTCGAAAAAAAGAAAGCAGCACCAATTACTTGATTTTAATAGAAAATTTAACCATATTTATTTACTTCTTAACTCTAACCCACGTATAATCACTTTCACATAATCTTTACTTTCTCGGAAATAACTACTTGATTTTAAAAATGAAACTAATAGATTTTTAGTGAAATTAGGCCGACCATTTGGAAAGGATCTTGCTTTGCTTCGTCCTTCCAAAAATACTGGGCCATTATGACTTTGATTTAAATGTGCTATTTTTCTCCTTGTACTTCGCCTTTTGGGAAATTATCGGAATAATTCCTAAATATTTAAAAACGAACCTTATGATACCACTTATAAGGTTCATTTTTAAATATTTAAGAAATTGGAAATGGATCATTTTCCGATTCGTCAATGCGGTCATTCTAGACCCTCTGCGCTAACTATCTACATATTAGAAAGTCTTGTTCAGTCCGTGCATATAATCAAGTCATGCTTAATAACGAAATGATGTATCATACAGTGCACAAAGAAAACTTCATTTCAGCAAATATCCAAAACCAGCTAGAACTGTGGAATTACACATACCAAGGCAAAATTACTTGACAATGAGGTACCATTCTTAGAATCGCACCTTTGTGAAAAAGGAGGTAACAAAAAGTTATTGTACGGGGTGGCCTATAGTTCTCAGATATATAATAAACATATAAAACAAACTTAACAAATAGGCTGTTACAATTATTATGATACAAATTGGGGTTTGCCCTAGAGAAAATATAATAACAAAGAACAAAGTAACACCTTCCTAAGCGAACTTCATAATTACAAGACCATGTGAGTCAATTCTGATCTTATTATTCCTATATTTTATTTGTGGCATCATTTTAATCGACTTGTCATAGCGTGATTTTTAGTTTATTCGTGTTTTACAATAATAATCATATTCTCACATGTTATTGCGATTTTAATTGCTAAAAACTTCATTGTTTTTTTTACATTTCTAAGAATTTATTGGCCACCCATTTCAAAACAATGCTAATAATGATTGTATTGTAGATAGAGTTGCACTTTGGTGTTTAAAATTACCATTCTTTTTACACGAGATATGTCAATCGCTATCAGATATTGCCTTCTTCCGTCGTTTTGCTTGTTTAGGTTTCACGATTTCTTCGTCCTGAAAAAATAATGCAATTTTTAAAACTCTTTGTGAATTTGTATACGAGTTTGGATGTTTGTATTCAATCACGCAAAATCTACTGGACGGATTTTGATGAAATTTGGTATACGGGTAGAAAAGTACATGGTTACTTTTTCTCCCGAAATTCTCACAGGAGCGAAGCCCCGGGGCGCAACTCGTATTTAATAACAAATCGCAAATTAGGGTGAACGCGCACTCAATAACAAAAATTTTAAATTACGGTGGACGTGCACTATGGTACGCGCGACGCTGTCATTGAATTTTGAATGAAACGCGGCGCGTGCAATGTGGGTTTAGTGCGCGCCGTTGTATTCAACTACATATAGAGATTTATAACTGCGGAAACATAAGTTTATTAAGTAGCCAAAGTAGGTAAATAAACTGCTGATAAGGCCAAGGAAAACAAATTAAACGTTTGGCCTCCTTTACCGACATTAATCCTGATATGGATTGAATGTGTGTTATGACATAATTATAATCTGTGAACATGGACAAGTTATTTTCGGACTAATATATTTATAGAAAGATGAACTATAGTTGACTTATTTTGAGAAAATTTTATGAATCATTTTGTTCTACATTGGCATCCTTTCTAGGATTGAAAACTTATGAATTGAGCCACTTTTTGTATGTGACCACTCTAACATTTAAATTTTACTTATTTTTTAAGTTGTTTTTTTTTTATATCCCATACAAAAAGTTGCTTATATTCATGAGTTACCTACTTAACAGTAAAAAGGTTGTTTTTGGATTCACCCTAAATAAAACAGTGGGTTTTTCCTTTGAGAAAATTATGTGTAAAAATAAATAATAACATAGTAGAAGCCTTACCTCACTGTCATCATTGGATGAATGCAAGTTTTGGTTGATCGGCATTGACATAGAAACCAGTTTTCTAGCTCGCCTTGATATCGGCAATTCGTCTTCCCATGCTAGACAAAATAAATCACCGTATTGTCTCTGAAAAAAGAAATTGAAACATGTATTTCCAATAGTATATCAAGTATTCTAATTTTATTAAATATTTTATATCGATTGTTATATGCATATAAATGCGAAAGTTCGGCTGTGTGAGGATGCGAGTATGTTTGTTATAATCACGCAAAATTTGCTAAATAGATTTCGATGAAATTTGGTACACAGAAAAATTCCGGGTACATAGGGTACTTTATCTCATGTAATTCCCGCGGGACCGAAGCTATGGAGCGCCAGTGCGTAGCTGGTAATCAAATAAGATTTTCATAACAATGCTATAATAGTATCGTATATATATAATAGGTAAACCTAGTTATAAATAAATGTTGACGTCACATTGATTCCTAATGAAACATCAACATTTTTGACAAAAAGTTTGATCTTTCCAGGATTTTGGAAAGAAACGGGTGGATTGAGTTATTATCCGGGTAAAAACCCAGTAGGTAAATTGGAAATATATCGACGGCCCATATCAGTAGACATTGATGGTGGTAAACCATGAATAAAATGAATACAACTTACCCGTAAGGAATCACTGCTATTGGATTGCGCTTGCTGCAATGCTTTCTGCATGCACTGCATATTGAAAAGGGACATATCATCTTGCTCCAAACAACGGAGCCTTAATTGTTCCAAATGGCCGAGCACCTGTGAATATAACGAGACAAGTAATTAGTGTCAAGCTTAATTGTTTCAAAATTTTTGTTAATTTTACGGAATATTTTTAAGGCTAAAAAAGGCTTTCCGTATAATCTGTACTGGCTATTTTGTGAGTCCAGTTCAGCGTATCCATGAGTCTGTCGGTGATGATCCATGCTTTGATTTTGATAGTATTTATTTGACCTTCTTTATAGTTTTACTAGCTGCGCCGCGGGCTTCGCTCCCGTGGGAGTTTCTGGTTAAGAAGTGCCCTGTGTGTTATTTCCGGTATTTTTCTATCCGTATATACATTTTTTATTCTTGATCGAAAGTATATACCGTAAATCCGTATACCAAATCAAAATCCGTTTAGTAGATTTTGCGTGATTGATTAACAAACATCTTCACAAACTTACAAATTCACATCCAAACTTTCGCATTTATAATATTACTAGCTTTCGCCTGCGTGAATTTCCCATGGGAACAGTGCTTTTTTCCGGGATGAAAGGTACCCTATGTCCTTCTCCGTACTTCCAGCTATGTGTATGCGAAATTTCAGGAAGATTGGTTCGGTAGATAAAGCGTGAAGAGGTAACAAACAAACTCACTTTCGCATTTATAATATTAGTTAGGATTAGGATATTAGGATAGAGTGGTAAAATACTTACTAGTTCGGCGGAGGGTGGAGCATTAGGTGGTATGCTGTGCTTTCCTGGACGTTTTCTTTTATTCGGGCTGGTACCTGGGTATCGCGTACTCAATAAAACTGATATTAAATCCCCAACTTTGTCTTCATAATCTTGACACCAATACATCAATGTTGACACAACAAATGTGTCTTCTTCATTTAACGGCCTACAAAATAACTGTCTTAGCACATCTGTGTTAGGTTTTTCTTGCTTCAGCATTAATAATACTGATGTTAGCGCTTCCGAGTGATCTTTATATGACAAGTCAGGTATAATTGGTAAAACATCTTCAACTGAAATATCATGGGCAGTCAGAAGTTGCCAAAGGCAGTATTGTTCGAAGGTCTCCCAACTGAGGCTAGTCGATAACATTGTGGTAATGTCATCAGATTTAAACATCATCAAATTCCCTTGCAGTGTAAGGCAAACCAAATGCTGCAATTGACTGGCATCCAACGTAGAAACTATAGCATGAAGCAGTCTTATGTGATTTTGAGCTTGGTCTTTGAACTCTCTGTAAACGTCTGGTATTAACCAAACTAAAACATTAGCATCACATTCCTGACATTTTTCAAAGTCATTCGCCAGACTTTCACCTATTTTTAATTCCAAATAACTACAATATTCCCTATACAACTCTGCTTTGAATTTCATCTGTCTTCTTTTAGTCACGTCCCGTTCAGCTCTCAATTCCCGTTCATAGCACACTTTCAAATAAAATAACAGATAGAACCCAACATTATGATATACATTTTGTTTGTGAATTTCCTTGAAGGTTTCAAGTACTAGCTTACGTCTTGCTTCCCCTCCTTCTCCAGATGCTATTAGGAAAGGAAACATAGAAAATATTGGCGAGTTCAATGCGGTATCAAGTTCTGCTGGTTTTGGACTGCTGTTGATATGCAATGGAGGGGAGTCCTGCACTGCCGCTGTCACCAGATCGGCAAGAGCCACAGGTGTTGGCATCGGAGCACTGCATGCATTCAGCAGAGCAGTTGTAGCAGTGGATGATCGTTCATCTAAGAGAGTTTCTGCTAATGGTCTTAATATAAGCGGCATTGCATCTGCTAGTTCAGGCCGCTCCCGTGCCCTAACCTCTGATAAAGGTAAGTCATCATCATCCGTGTCTTCTGCTATAGCAGCGGCTCCAACAATCGCTGGATTCATTATCATCTTTTTGTCATCATCATCTTCATCATCAGAAAAAGCTGGCTCATCAGGTCCTCCTCTTGGCAATTCTTCATTTCCTTCCTCACGAATACCGGAAACACCTTCACCATTTCCATTAGTACAAAATTCTTTGAAAGTTTCTCTTACAGTGGTACGAAGTTCTCTATCAAGTTTGGGTGAATCGAACAACGGCTGCAAGTTTGGTAACACTCTTTTCTCAATTATTTGCTGCAGTGAATTAAAAATTCCTTGCTTTACCTTTTCAGCATATAAAGGATAAAAGTTTGGAATGATTCGACAGAGGAAATCCAGCAATGTGGCAGTGACCGCAGGGTGTGATCTCATTGAATGATGCATGACCAGGATTGCTGGTTCTATATTCATTATGTTGTCCTTCTCGGAATCATAAAACAGCCAGTCATAAAACAGGGCAAGTTTAGCATTTGACGCAGCCACATTGGATGTGCAGGTAGTGAGCAGCCAACCTATCACTGCCCATCTTGGAATGATATCTGAACACAACAATTCATTTGTAGGATGTATTACCCCAACTATGAACCGAATCATATCACTCCGAAGTGACTGAGACTCTGGAGTTGCAAGATACTGTCTCTGAAACCATTCTTGATACTTTTTGTGGTGACCAAATCTTACTTGTGATGTCAGAAATACCAACTTCCTCTCCATGTCCGGTGTTAATCGAGATTGTAAATATCTCCGCGATGTTCTTGATTGCAGTAATTGCAACACATTTGTGAAAGTGGGGCACAATGATTTAGGATTCAGCAAAATGTCTTGCCAAAGTTGGTTGAATTCTTGAATGCATGCAACATTTTGAAGTAATCTCACCAAATCCCGTCCCAGATTTAAAACATCTGAAAACCGTTCTCTTATAAGAGTAATTACGAAATTGACTTCTTTCTGGCGTAAATTTGCCAGATGTGGTAAATTGTGATCTTCTATTAATCTTAAATATGTGTACACTACCATACAAATAAGTACAGGGGATTTATCCAACCATGTGCGATTTTCAATGTATATGTCCAACAGAGATTCTACTAAGATTATATTCTTCGGGGTTATATCACCTCCAGATGCATAACGCATCAAATTCCAACAAACACTATCCACACCAGTCACTGCATTCCTTATCATCTCCTTTACAAGCCATAACAACTGATTACGAGTGGTATCTTGAAATTTTAAGTATCTGTCTAGAATCAAATTAGACAAATTGTTGAGTACGCATGTAAGACCATCTCTGGTGATTAGGGTAAGATCTCTATAGCATTTTGTTGCATTGTGAGGTTCAGTGAGGATGGACATGAGCATTCCCAGTGAAACTTCTTCATGATTCTTGCACACAGCATTATTTAACGCATCATGAGCTTCTTTCTCGCTACAATCGGCAACCAATGATTGAAAGAAGAGATAAGATCTCTCGTATCTCTGTAAAAGAATAAGAACATTATTATAGCTAACCTTTGATCGCATATAAAAATCTATGTAGCTGACTTGGTAAAACCAAGAATGAATCAAATTTCGCGCCATGTAGACAGCAGCGCCACTACTGTCGATATCACAAAATTATGATTGTACATGGCTGACTAAACGATTCTTTGTTGAGAAACTGCGAAATTGAACTCAGTACCTCTTCTATGTCATCCTTGTTTTCTACAGCGGTGCACACGAATAGTTTAGGTGAATTAGATTTTCTCTGCTCCATAATTTGTAATATACTAAAAACTACCTATTTTATTAAAAATCTAGCGCAGGATGCCTCCTGCATGGCTATCGTAGGCGAAAAATATTTATGAAGCAATACAATCAAAAACATGAATGTGTGCGTGTGTCACCGTGGAACAAACAAAAAGAAAGTTCACCGCCAGATGGCGTTTTGAAATTAAACGTTCCGTTTTACCTAGTTTTATACTTGTACTATTATGTATTTTGTGGTTTTACATTACACACGCAAGTTTCACGAAATATGAAATCGAAGCACACCAATTTTTTTCCGTTCTCGAGTAGGTATATTTCCGTTTTCACTACCTGTGTCCTTCCTTTGTTTTTGTTTTGCTCCTCCGTAAAATAATCCCGTACGTGTCCTTTTTAGGGTTCCGTACCTTAAAAGGCAAAAACGGGACCCTTATAAGATCACTTTATTGTCCGTCTGTATGTCAAACTTTTTTTTTTCAGGAACGCTTAAAGGTTTCAAGTTGAAATTAATATCGAATACTCGAATCCACGGTCTCTTTCTGCAAAAAAATAATCAAAATATATCGTAAATGTTGCGAATTTTTGCATACCTATTTTGCGGTTTCAGATTTCGATGCAGCAATCAAAACCTATGGGGTACTTCCCGTGGCAAAGAGCAAGGTAAGGGTCTAACAGTACTTAAACAGGAATAAATCTAAAAATTGTAAATATATTGCTGGAAGTCTGAAAAAAGTGTTAAATATACTTATTTTTGCGCTGAATTCAGTATGAATTCTAGGGATCAAACTGCAAAGTTAAGTTTGTTTTTGAAACTAGTTGGTATTTTAATAACGCTATAATGTGAGATGCTTTGCGTGTACGGAACCTTGTACCAGCCGCTCTATTCCACCACCGTAACAACCGCCTTAAAGTCTTGTTCGCATTAGACTAGTATTTTAGTCGAGTAGCGAGTATTTTAGTAACTAAAATACTGAAGATGAACAGCCTACAGCCTTTGCTGCACCACTAATGCACTCGACTAAATTGACCCGTTCGGACTGATTTAGTTGGCAAACCCAAAAAGTATATAATCACTGGGCAAACCCACTGGTTTACGCGTCCAGGCTACTGCCTGGACGCGTGGTGGGGGGTGCTACTCGCCCGTTGAAAATAGAATAAAATGGATTCGACTAAATTGCTAGCTAAATTAGGTACTGAACTAAAATTTCACCGTTCGGACACGTTTAGTTACTAAAATACTCGCTACTTGACTAAAATACTAGGCTAATGCGAACAAGGCTTAAGCAGAAGTACCACCCCACTACCACCCCCACCACCTTGATGACTGGTGTTCAACTACCGCTCGTTTTTTGCGCAGCTTTTTGCTGCGCTGTAATAAAATGTGGAATAAACTTCCCTCAGCGGTGTTCCTGAATAAGTTCGACATTGGAGCCTTTAAAAAAGAGCCTGTCGCTTTCTCAAAAAGTTGGCAACTCATCAATGATCTTCTTGGGGTCGTTGGTGACTCTGACTATGGACTGCGGTGATTGCTTACCATCAGGCTACCCGCATGCTCGTTTGCCTACTAATCTATAAAAAAACCCTCGGTGCGCGAGTTACTCACATTTAGCCGGTTTTTTTTAAAGGTGAACGGAGACTTGGCTGCACCGCACGCACCGCAGTCGCCGCATTCATCGTTTATGTTGATGGCTTCGCACAAACGTATTTGCCCGCGCCGCAGTCACCGCAGTCGTTCCTGTCACCGCACGCATCGCACTCCTTTTTCTTTTTCATTCTGTTTCTAATTTAATCAAGATTAGGCGTTTTACAGAATGGCTCTTGAGGAACGATTTGTTTCGTTGTTTATTAATAGAGGAAGAAGAAACATGTCAACAAGAGTTAAAAAATGTTCGGCCAGCCTCTGAATGCGAATGACGTCACCCGCGCCGCATCGGTCGCAGTCGCAGCATCCGATGTCGATAGGTAACGTCATTAGCTGCGGCTTGGGGAATTCGGCCGTTTCAGGGACTGCGGCGACTGCGTGCGGATAGGTATGCGAGGTTACATATAATATAACTTCATATAAAGAAATCAAATGCGGCGACTGCGGCGCGGCGTGTGCGGTGCGGCACCAGTCTGCGTTCACCTTTATTAACTATTTCTCAAGTATTATTTAGTACTGGCAGCACGATTTTTTGGTAGGTATTTTGTCAAATATTTTAAAACGGTCACCCTGAGCCCTGAACACGCCACCGCCATTTTGTGTTGTTGTCGGTCTGACGTACGAGAGGCGCGTTGTTATTTACTTGTTCTCGCTTTTTAACCGATTGGTAGCAGTAATAAGTAAGTGCGCAAATATTTTATTGATTGTTGTTTATAGTATGAATTTAATTACCTATAAACTACTTACTAGAGGTAGTATATAGGTAATTAGTGAAATGTGTTGTAACCATAACCGGCTGCAACTGCAACCTTTTAGTTTTAGTTGTTTGTGTTCTACGAAACAATATAAACGTTTTCATTTTTTCAGTTTTCATAACCATTAGAAATTATGGACAATGACAGAGAAAAGGATCGTGATCGGTCAAGGCGTGGGGAGAGAACGAGCAGATTTTCTGATGCGTCAGTCAGGGATCGTTCCAACGACAGAGATCGGCCAGAAGGTAGAAGACTAATCGTGTCTAATATTCCATATGAATACCGCTGGACGGAGTTGAAAGATTTATTCAAGGAAAAGGTGGGTGGGTCATAATAATGCGTAATTTAATTTTAAGAAACTAGCTTTTGCTTTCGGCTTCGCCTGCGTAAATTTAGTCTTTCACCCATTTCATCCCCTCGGTGATGAAATTTCTAAAATTTATGTTATGTAAAAAACCCCTCTGCCGAATTTCGAGTTTCTATGTTCAGCAGTTTCGTCTCTGCATTGATATACCAAAAGTCAGTCGGCATCCACTTTTATTAATATAAATTTGTATGGCATACCTTAATGGATTGGATTCCTCTAGTCTCTGGATCTCAACAAACAAACAGCTTGTAAATCATAAAACCAAAATAAAGAAGAGATATGCTGATTGATGACAGTGGGACAATGTACCTAGTTTATGTAAAAGAAAAACAAATAGGCCGAGGATGTAATGTCCTTATGAATCTAGTTACAACCAAACCAACCGACTATAATGAAATCCAACTAACACCCAATAACTAGCTGGGAATGTAGTATGCTGCAACTGCTCTTTCTCCTCAATGGTTTGGCGAAATTCTAAGGCGTTTAGTGATAATTATTATTAGTGCATCATTTTACTATGTAATACTTAATTTAAAAAAATGTTTCTCTGTGCCATAATAGTTAAAGTGGACACTCCGTTGTCAAGTAACATTGGTTTCTGATGACTTGCATGATCTGAATAATTCAATTAATTAATAGTCCTTTGCCTCTATAAAGTCTTTTACATGGTCATTTTTACTCAATAGATTGTACTTATAGGTCTTTCCTAAATTATGCAGTTATCTTGGAGCATAGTCATGGAAGAGGGCTGTTATGTCAATACAAGAACTAGGAACTTGACTGGGAAATATAAACTTTACCAACTTCTTGATCTTTCAGGTTGGAGATGTTGGCTATGTGGAAATATTTAAAGATGAAAGTGGCAAATCAAGAGGATGCGGTGTTGTTCAGTTTACTACATCAGAGGCTATGAAGAAGGCACTCTTTGTAATGCATAGATATGAACTAAATGGAAGGAAGATTGTTTTAAAGGAAGAAGCAGGTATACATATTAATGATTTACGTCACGACTTTAAGGTTACATACATCAAAAAATAACAAATCTGGTACACAAAAAAAAAAAACAGACTGACATTTATTTAAGTATATTTAGCCGTGCCTGCTATTTATTGATGAATTTATTATGATTGTCAGAAAACGATGGTGGCAGAATGAACTCCTCAAGGCCAGGAGGCGGTGGAGGTGGTGGTCACAGAATGCCTCGAGATGATAAGGAAAGGTAAACCTTAAACTTTTTCATTTATTTGTTTATCTTCTTTACAAAAAACATGTGAATGGCAGACTTAAAGCCGGAGGCTTTTTCTACCAGTCTATCATTTATGCCTTAAAAGCAGTAGACTTTATTATGCATTAAGTTTAATAATAAAGAATTTTGAATTTGAATATTTTTTTCTTTCAGATGGGGTGCCAAACAAAGAGAACCTGAAAATTTCAACACTTATGGCCTTAGTCTGCAGTTCTTAGATTCTATCAAAGTGCAACCACCACTAGTGAAAAGAGTCTTTGTGGCTAATGTAAGCTTTTTTTTTACCTAATATATACTCTTTTTTTTTATTTCGGGGGATGGTTTAACAGAATTTCCCAGCTCTGTAGATTTATGAAAATATTTACATTTGCCCTTACTGTAAGTTGAACCCAGGACCTCAAAACAGTGTGCTTTCTATACCAATCTTTTAATGAAAAGATCAAGAGTGGCATCCTTAATTTCCACATGCACAATACTCAAAATATACAATGCATTTCAGCTGGATTATAAAGCGGACAGGGCTAAGATAAAGGAAGTGTTCAAGATGGCTGGCAAAGTGCGTAATATTGATTTGGCGATAGACAAGGACGGCAACAGCCGAGGGTTTGCTGTGATCGAGTATGACCATCCAGTTGAAGCTGTTCAGGTACCTACAAACATTTCTCAACAATTTGAAGTATTCCTCTGATTACCGATTTGAAATGCACTGATTTCAAATCAGGTGTTCTACTTGGCGGCCAATCAGAATGTATTATTTTAAAATAATTTTTGTATTATTTTATTTTTTAACTAGCTGTCGCCCGCGGCTTCGCCCGCGTGAGTTTCGTTTAGATGAAAAATCTCTCTTGGAGCTTTTCATCAGATGTTCCAGATCTTCAATTTTTATACGTCAGCAGAAAATGCTCATCAGGTTGAACGATTTTTGCTAAGGCGCCATTTCCATATATGTTATAGTGTAGCTGGTCTCTTGGAGCTTTTCATCAGATGTTCCAGATCTTCAATTTTTATACGTCGGCAGAAAATGCTCATCAGGTTGAACGATTTTTGTTAAGGCACCATTTCCATATTACTTATAGTTTAGTGTTCCAGTTTTCAAAATGAATTATAGCCTATATGTTGCCCAGGCTTAATAGCTATACAACAAAAAAAGTTTCATTCAAATCCGTCCAGTAGTTTTTGCGTGAAACGCGTACATACATACATACAGACAGACAGACAGACAGACAGACAGACAGACAGACAGACAAGAAATTCCAAAAAATTTTTTTTGCTTTCTATTGTTCTTTTTAGGTCTCCCTCTATCCATTTCAGTCAAAAATATTAAATGTACAGACAAAATATTTTTACTGTTTTATTATATGTATAGATTTAAAAAAGGTGTCAAAATTAAATCAATTTTTAGGTGCCATATAAATTAGCGCAATTCAAATTGGAGCTCTGACTTCCAAATATTTAGTTCAATTCAAACTATTATAAATTTATTGGATTGATAAAATTAAATGTGATATTTATATTCTTTAATTATTTAAAAAAAAATTGTATGCAGAGCTATTTTTATAATAAAACTTTAAATTATTAAAATTACTTTTTCAGGCCATATCAATGTTTATTACGTAAATGATCAAAACTTAAACAAACTTCGTTAATTTCACACTTGTTTGATACTTTTATCACATTGATAAAATTAAATGTGGTATTGTTGAGGTTTTTATTGCTGGAATTTCATTTACAGGCGATATCTATGTTTGACAAACAAATGTTTTACGATCGAAGAATGACAGTGCGCATGGACCGTGGTGTTGAAAAGATGGAGTTGAGATTGCCTGAGGGCCTGAAGAGCATTGGTCTTGGATTAGGGCCAAATGGGGAACCATTGCGAGATGTTGCTCGGAACTTACCACAGAATAATACCACTAACAGTCTGAACATTGCCAATACTAGTACAGCTCTGGGAGCCGGCGTTTTGGGTGCCGTGCCTAATGCTGGAGTGGCTTTGAACGGCCTTGGCCAAGGATTGACGGCAAACTCCCTGAATTCAAATGCTTTGGGAAATAACTTGGGATTGCAGGTGTGTACTTCAGGCATTTTTTCAAATATTTTTCTTTCATATGGTCATATTATAATCAAATACTATATAAACTCTAGCGAGTTAATACGCGCAGCTCCGGCTACAAATTGGCAACTTATGCGACACTAGCGCCTCTTCCTGGACGAAGCGGTTGTTTGATGAAACTCTTAAATTTCGCGAATTTATTTTGATGTAACACAGTGTATTTCACAAATTTAAATGGAATTACACATATATAACATAGTTGTATTATTTAAATATTGAAGGACCAACATATAACATGTTAAAGTGCAAATAAACGGTGTAGGGTCACCTCCTGCCACCAGAGGGCTAGTTGCCAAACCAATGTATGAGAAATGTCAAGAGCTGTGCGTATTAACTCGCTAGAGTTTATATAGTATTTGTTATAATTGATAATGAGCCTACCCTATATTCGAGGTTCGGCTGCTTATTGGATAGAAATTTATTTCTCTCTCTCTCTCTCAGCCTAAAGACGTCCACTGCTGGACAAAGGCCTCCCCCAAGGATTTTATCCATTTTATTTTTTTTAGAAATTTATTTAGTTAGTGGATATTCTTTACTTTTCATTTTTCATTTACACACACACTTTATCATGCATAAAATAAAAAAAAAATCGATGTTTACTTCATATGGTGTTAATTTGTCCACCATCTTTGTGTAACATTATTGAATGACAATAACTTTGTGTTTCCTATTGCATTGCTTTGTATTATTTTACTTCTTGGTTCTAATAGTGACAGTGAAGACAATGTAGATAAGTTATATAAGACTAGCTTTAGCCCGCGGCTTCGCCCGCGTGAGCTTCCCACGGGAACTGTGCTTTTTCCCGGGATGAAAGGTACCCTATGTCCTTCTCTTCTATGTGTATGCGAAATTTCAGGAAGATTGGTTCAGTAGATAAAGCGTGAAGAGGTAACAAACAAACAAACAAATAAACCAACAAACAAACCAATAAACAAACAAACTCACTTTCGCATTTATAATATTAGTTAGGATAATATATTAAGTTTCGTCCTTCTGCGATGCTCCGCACCACTTGGATACAGGTTTGTTCCTAGTTCGATTGTGGGTTGCTGAGCTAGGGGACTGAACTGACAATACAGGGTATTTTTAAATTAACTAAATGTTATGTTGAAAATAGTCAATAAATATATTTTACTAGCATTTGCCCGCGGCTACGCTCGCGTTAATCCTTTCTTAGCTGATGCCTACATCATAACATCTAAAAAAAATGAAATAAATAAATAAAAATAAATCTACCTGCATGCCAAATTTCAGCTTGATTCGTCCAGTGGTTTGGGCTGTGCGTTGATAGATCACTATGTCAGTCAGTCAGTTACCTTTGAGTTATATAGATACTAGCTTTTGCCCGCTGCTTCGCCCGCGTGAATTTCCCACGGGAACAGTGCTTTTTCCCGGGATAAAAAGTAGCCTATGTGCTATTCCAGGTCATTATCTACCTCTGTACTAAATTTCATCGAAATCCGTCCAGTAGATTTTGCGTGATTGAGTAACAAACATCCTCACAAACTCACAAATTCACAAACTCACATCCAAACATTCGCATTTTATAATATTAGTATGGATAATGGGCCTACCCTATATTCGAGGTTTGGCTGCTTATTGGGTAGAAATTTATTTAGTTAGTAGATATTCTTTACTTTTCATTTTTCATTTACACACACACTTTATCATGCATATTATAAAAAAAAAAAAACTATGTTTACTTCATTTTGGTGTTAATTTGTCCACCATGTTTGTATAACAATATTGAATTACAATAACGTTTTCATTTCTGTTACCTATTGCACATTATTTAACTTCTTGGTTCTGACAGTGACAGGAAGACAATGTAGATAAGTTATATAAGATAATATATTAAGTTTCGTCCTTCTTCGATGCTCCGCACCACTTGGATACAGGTTTGTTCCTAGTTCGATTGTAGGTTGCTGAGCTAGGGGACTGAACTGACAATACAGCGTATTGTTAAATTAACTAAATTTTATGTTGAAAATAGTCAATAAATATATTTTACTAGCATTTGCCCGCGGCTACGCTCGCGTTAATCCTTTCTTAGCTGATGCCTACATCATAACATCTAAAAAAAAATGAAATAAATAAATAAAAATAAATCTACCTGCATGCCAAATTTCAGCTTGATCCATCCAGTGGTTTGGGCTGTGCGTTGATAGATCACTATGTCAGTCAGTCAGTCACCTTTGAGTTATATAGATTTTTAAATAAACACGTTTGTTCCCAGGCTCTCGGCCTATCAGGACTTGGCGCCCTACAGAACCAGCTGCTGCAACAAGGCCTTACGGCCTCCGACCTGGCCACGGTGCTGACGGCGCAGGCGCAGGCCGGCTCCGGCCTGGCGCTGGGCGGCTCCGACCTCACTGCCAGCGTGCTCGGCAACTCGGGGCTTAACAACAACATGATGGGGAACAACTCTAGCATGAGCAGCGGGCCACTGTCTGGTAACTATTTTTTTTTACTTATATTTTAAAACTAGGTCGGCCCGCGGCAAAAAGTATATTTTATGGGGCTCACGGCTCCAGCCTGGGGCTGGGCGGCTCCGACCTCACTGCCAGCGTGCTCGGCAACTCTGGGTTGTCCAACAATATGATGGGGAACACCTCTAACATGAGCAGCGGGCCTCTGTCTGGTAACTATTTTTTTTTACTTATATTTTAAAACTAGGTCAGCCCGCGGCAAAAAGTATATTATGGGGCGGATCTTCAACTATCATTCAAATTTCATCAAAATCGGTCCAGCAGTTTAGCCGTGAAAGCATAACAGACAGACTTTCGCATTTGTAGTGGAAGTATGGATGTTTTGTTTTTATTTAGGTCTAGTGTTGATGCAGTATTATGATATGCATGACTAGGACTAGGATTGGCTCCTTGAGATTAGAGTCGGATGTCCACAATAAAAATTTATTCAAAAAATTAAAATTTTGGGATACCTTCTTACATTTTAATTAATAATTTTAATCCAAAACTATAAGGAGGTCAATATATGTGTGTCTTTGTGAGTATCAATGATATACTTAATTTTATAATGGTCACTCAATTTTTTTTCCATTTAGGTTCTGGCAGACAAATGGGAGGTGTATCGGTGCCTGGCCAAGGCTACGGCCGGGACTCCGGGGTGCAGCAAACTAACAGAGACAAAGTTTCCGACATGGTGATGATCACTAATGTAAGTTTATACACATTTTTTATCACTTTGACTTACGCCATGGGCACAGAATTAATATAAGTACTACGTACAGAAAGGAAACTCCCTGCCCCTCCCGCAATATGGCACCCCCCGCACTTCTCCCCCGTTATTTTGTGTTATGGGACGTTATGACTATGAAAACGCACACATTGACATGTTACTGACGTGTTCACGGATATACAGTTTCATTTGTAGTAGTAGTAGGTATATTTGACGCCCCGTATCTATGAAGCGCCCGCCCTGTGCCATGGGGTCCCAACTAGAATAGCTGTTAATTAGTAACTATAAAATAACTATAGATGGCGACATCGGAATGAAATACTTTATACTTTTATTTTACGCTATTTACTACATTTAGTATGGATGAAAGCATTGTCGAAGCAGTGTGCTTTTCATAGAGGTATATTTTGTTCGAGCTTAGTGCTGCACTCTAGCGGCGATAATAGGAATAAAAAATAGCCAACTGATATTGCCTACTTAAAGAGGCGCATTTTCATTGTATGGGATGCATCTGTACTAGTATTACATAGTACATAGTATTATATTATCTGTGCTTAAGCATTGTTTTACGCATTGTTTACACTGTAAAACAATGCGTAACTGACCCTTGGTTACTTAACCAAGGTGTTAGCTACTTAGCTATAATATTGATTTATTTTATCAAAATTGAATTGATTGTACAATATCCACAATAAATAAAGTGCGAAATGGCTATTAAAAGCTTCTGAGAATTATTTGTAAAGACAAGATTATTTCTCAGTAGTTTTCTTGTATATTTAAGTAAATTGTATTTAACAGCTACCACCCACAGTGACGTGGCAATTGATCCGCGAAAAGTTCAGTGAATGTGGCGACGTGAAGTTTGCCGAGATGACGGCGCCCGACACGGCCATTGTTCGCTTCCATAAAGAATGGGACGCAGAAAGGGCTATCAGTATCCTTTGAAATACTTTATTTTATACTAGCTGTGCCCGCGACTTCGTCCGCGTGGACATTTGAAACCATTGTGATTTGAAAAATGATGTCTCTAATATGCATTTAAAAGCTCTGATGTTAATATAAAAAAAACATAGATTAGATATCATTATAATATTAAAGCTGATGAGTTTGTTTGTTTGTTTGAACGCGCTAATCTCAGAAACGCATAGACCGATTTGAAAAATTATTTCAGCGTTGAATAGGTGAGTTATTCCTGAGTACTATATAGGCTACGTATGTAACACGGGCGAAGCTCGGTAGTCCGGTCATTCTATGTAATCAATGTATGGGGAAGAAAAACTAATTCATAAAGTTTTGAAACTTGTGTGACATATACCTTCGGTTGTGGTATTCAACGCTCACTACCCTCCCCTGCCCTCCCCCTGACGCTACCCCCCCCTTTACTCTGAAATGTGTCCCCTTTACCGGTTTTTTCACTTTTTCTCGAAAACTATGATAGAAACGAAAAAAGGTGTCAAAGGCAAAGTTGATCCTTATTAAATTCTTAACAAAATATGTCCCATGTCTTATTTTGATAGACTTGATGGTTTACGAGCTAAAAGTTGTGTTTGGGGCACATGGGGAGAAAATGTACGTAAAAAAAAGGGGTATTGTTGCAGTTTTACTATTATATCTTGAAAAAACCCAGAATTTCGAAAACATAGTACTATTAAAAGTTTTAGAACATTAAATTCTGCGTTTAATGGGACTAAATACATATATTTTGGACCACCCTGTCCTATATACTAGTGCTCATCGAAATTGCACAAATCCCACAGATATTTTAAATGCAAAAGTTTTGATGTATGTTTGATCCTCAACTACGCAAAATCTACTGGACGGATTTCAATGAAATTTCTTATACTGCTAGAAAAATATTGGGTATAGTACATAGGGTACTCATTATCCCGAATTTTCCTACGGGAGTAGGGCCCCGAGGCGCAGCTAATATAGCATTTTTCATAGGTATGGAAAACTTGCTACGCCCCGGGGCTCCGCTCAGTTGGGAATTTTGGGATAAAAATTATCTTATGTGATTTTTCAAGTCTTTCTCTATTTGTGTACTAAACTTCGTCGAGATCCGTCCAGTAGACATCGAGTGATTGAGTGACAAAAATTTCAAGTTTGTATGGGAACTTCATCATTTATGATAATATACTAGATGCGCCCCGAGGGTTCGCTTCTGTGAGAATATCAGAAAAAAAGTAGATTATATGCATTTTTAGGTTTAACTCTACTTGTGTACAATTTTTTGTTGAAATTTGCCCGGTAGATTTTGTGTAATTGAATAACAAACAAACATCCGAGACATCCAAACGTAAAAAAAAGTATGTTTATTACTCAATTACATAAAATCTACCGAGCATATTTCGACGAAAATTAGTAGACGAGTAGAGTTAAACCTAAAAATGCATATAATCTACTTTTTTTCTGAAATTCTCACAGGAGCGAAGCCTCGAAGTGCATCTAGTATATAGTATCATAAATGATAAAATTCCCATACAAACTTGACATTTTTGTCACTCGATCACACGAAGTATAATGGACGGATCTCGATGAAGTTTAGTACACAAATAGAGAAAGACTTAAAAAATCAGATAAGATAATTTTATCCTGAAATTCCCAACTGAGCGGAACCCCGGGGCGTAGCAAGTTTTCCATACCTATGAAAAATGCTATATTAGCTGCGCCTCGGGGCCCTACTCCCGTAGGAATTTCGGGATAAAAAGTACCCTATGTGCTATTCCCGGTATTTTCCTACCCGTGTACCAAATTTCATCGAAATCCGTCTAGTAGATTTTGCGTAGTTGAGTATCAAACATACATCTAAATTTTCACATTTACAATATCTGTGGGATTTGTGCAATTTCGTAGAGCACTAGTATTGGACCGAGTGATCCAAAATATATGTATTTAGTCCCATTAAACGCAAAATTTAATGCTCTAAAACTTTTAATTGCACTATATTTTAGAAATTCTGGGTCTTTTTCGAGATATAATAGTAAAACTGCACCAATACCCCTCTTTTTAGGTACATTTTCACAACATGTGCCCCAAACACAACTTTTAGCTGGTAAACCGTCAAGTCTATCAAAATAAGACATGGGACATATTTTATCAAGAATTTAATAAGGATCATCTTTGCCTTTGACACCTTTTTCGTATCTATAATAGTTTTCGAGAAAAAGTGAAAAAACCGGTAAAGGGGACACATTTCAGAGTAAAGGGGGGGTAGCGTCAGGGGGAGGGTAGGGAGGGTAGTGAGCGTTGAACACCACAACCGAAGGTATATGTCACACAAGTTTCAAAACTTTATGAATTAGTTTTTCTGAAAACATAGAATGACCGGACTACGGGCGGATTGCTTTATTACAGACACATTTTATTTATTTATATTTAAAAAAATTACAGCAATGCTTCTCTATATACAATATTAGAAGTATAGGAAAATTGTTTGGTATTAGTGGAATTCGGGGTACAAAAACACTCTCACCTGCTCCGCATCCTGTCAAAATCTCTGCTTCTATTACGTTTCGTTGTAAATTTGTTATTTTTAACCTGGTGCCATTACAAAGTTTAGGAGGGCTTAAATTTCTAAGGAGCATTATAGGTACTCCAACTTTTAAAATTATTTTGTGAGCTGGCAACCCAGGAGCACTTAGGGATTCTAAAAAATTTTATAGGGTAGTTTGTGGATTCTTCTTCTTCCGTAACTCTATTAATAGAGACATATTCTACACAATCACCCGGAACAAAGCTCAAAATTTCGGCATTTATAGCTGCTCCCTGTTCATTTTTTGGTGTTAAAATCGCCCTCTCGCAAAGCCACGTATTTTCTTGAGAAGCTATCTCGGTCGCATTTTCATATACAGATGATATGAGCTCTCGCATCGTTGGTACTGTACAACAAAGGTTTTCATGGAGAACCACTTTTCCTTGTTCCTCTGGATACACACCGTTACCAATCTTAAGTAGCATATTAGAGAACGTGTGCGTTTTCGTTGCCTCCAATTTGCGCTCGCATATTCACTGTCAAATGCATTGAAATAATGTAGTGCCACAATCTAGAACTCTTTAAACACGCCCTTATCTCATCAGCCCTTGTTCCACGTGGTATGACAGGGAGAGTCTGACGAAAGTCCCCACAAAAAACAACTGTAACGCCACCCATGGGTTGTTCATTTTGTCTTATATCTCGTAACGTTGTGTCCACTGCTTCAACCGCTTTTCGGTTAGCCATAGTGCATTCATCCCATATAATAATATTGCAATCGCGTAAAACCTTAGCTTTATCGCTGCTTCTGGAAATGTTACATACGGGGTTCTCAGTGCGGTCTAAGTCAATCGGAATTTTGAACATGGTATGGGCAGTTTTGCCTCCTGGCAACAAAGTGGCTGCTATGCCGGACGAAGCTACAGCAAGCGCAATTTTACTTTGGCTTCTTATATTTGCTAAAATCACTTTTGTAAGGAAAGTCTTACCGGTTCCACCGGGAGCATCTACAAAAAGCATTTCTCCTAAGGCATTATCTACGCTGCGACATACACGATCGAATATTAATCGCTGTTCTTCAGTTAGCCTAGAGACATCAGTATGTAACGTTTCGGATCTATATATATTAATTATGTAAGAAAAGAATAATTCCAATTCTATCTAACCAATCGATCAAACAAACACCACCATTTTCATTCCAAACAATAATCGCAGCCGAAGTCGCAGGAAACACCTAGTGCACAGAACTGACCACGCATGCAGAGTCGTTCTTACCGAAAACCCAACCATAGCGCGTTTTACTTTTGCACAGCGCCATCTAGTGATGTTTCACCGAATCAACCGTGATAAAAACATTAAGGATAAAGCGAAGGGCTGTTCATTAAACAATTTCCGCTGGATGGCGTTGATAGCAACATTTTCCGTTTTTATTTTTTTGTTGCGTTGTTGCAGTACTTATAGGCAAACATTTTGAATTGGCGAGCGGGAAACATACTCTTTTATTTATTTTATGGCCTACGATTTTATTTCAGTCAACATAATGAAAAAAAAGCCATGGAAGTAGTAAGTACTTTGTACAACTGGAAGGTTTACTTCAAAATCCGTGACAAACAAAAATGAACTTAATGTTGAAGTCAATAGTACTGTTTTTAAAATAATCATAGTTAAAATAAAAAACGTGCCCGAAAGAGAATCACTTTCCCGTCATTGTGTCCCTTTCACTCAGTTGCTATGTTAAGAATTTACTTCTATTTAGTAGAAAACGTTTACAATGAATCAATGGAAATTCGTTGTGTAAGTATTTCTTATTTATTTACTAGATACCATCTAGATACAACTATTACTTGAAATCATATTCATTAGGCAACATATTGGAAGAAATCTATACATATAATAAAACAGTAAAAATATTTTGTCTGTACATGCAGTATTTTTTACTGAAATAGATAGAGGGACACTTAAAAAGAATAATAGAAAGCAAAAATTTTTTTTTTTAATTTTTTATCTGTCTGTCTTTCTGTCTGTCTGTCTGTCTGTATGTATGTACGCGTTTCACGCAAAAATACTGGACGGATTTGAATGAAACTTTTTTTTGTTGTATAGCTGCCTGGCAACATATAGGCTATAATTAATTTTGAAAACTGGAACACCTGATGAAGAACCTTAACAGAACAGCTAAACTATAAGAAATATGGAAATGGTACCTTTGCAAAAGTTTATCAATCTGACGAGCATTTTCTATTGACGTATAAAAATCAAAGATCAGGATCATCTGATGAAGAATTCCAAGAGACCAGCTACACTTTTACATATATGGAAATGGCGCCTTATCAAAAGTCGTTCAACCTGATGAGCATTTTCTACTGACGTATAAAAATTGAAGATTATGAAACATGTGATGAAGAACTCCAAAAGACCAGCTACTCTATAAAATAAATGGAAAAATGGGGCCTTAGCAAATGTCGTTCAACCTAATGAGCATTTTCTACTGACGTATAAGTAGCCAGGACACGGGATAAGACAAAGAGGGACTCGGGGTGGGAGTGGTGGTACACGGGAAATTGTAGATAACGAGCAGATGAAGATCGTTTATTGAATGAAATATCACTTTTGATTCATTTTAACACCGTGACTGTACTACGAGTACCTAATATAATTGGATAACCAGAGATCTGAAATTTTGAGTAGGTACTGGAGTTTAGGTTACTACAGTTTGGAACACAAAAAGATTTTTCATCTAAGCGAAACTCATGCGGGCGAAGCCGCGGGCAACAGCTAGTTAATTAATAACGCCTTTAGTCCACTACGCGTTCGCATACGGCAACGAAATTTCAAAAAACTTGTCAGTTGGATGAGAGCGTTTCGTATATGCTGTGTCTCGTTCAAACTAAGCGAGATTAGTATAGTTGCATCCTTATCAGTACGTTCGCACGTAGCTGCGAAGTAGCTGTTACAATGACGACGTAGGCGATTCGCTAATGTCATGTTTCGCTTCGCAATGCGTCATGTAATCAGAAATATTAAAATATAAATTCTTGATTTCATTTTACAAAACATGCCATATAAAAACCGGCAGTGTATCGCAGACGTTTCGCAATTGCAAGCGTTTCGCAGCGAATCGCTTTCGCATGCGAACGCGTCGGTGTACTAAGGGCGTAATAGCATGAAAAACTTTCTAGTTATGGAAATAGTAAATATTTGCAATACACTAGCAACACAAATTAAACAAAATGGCTGCTTTTTTTCTGTAGCGCGTGAATTTAATTGTTTTTAATAATAATTATTATCGGAGTTTGAGAATGGTTAATAAATGTTGTGCTATTAGAGGTTGCAATAAAGAAATCATACCCAGGTTGTGGGTTTTCCTTCCACGGGTAAGTTTTCATTTCTGGTAGTAGGGTGACTACATAATAATTATAAAGAAAATAAATGTATCCTAACAAAGATTTTTTTTTCAGATTACCGCAAATATAGAATTAAGAAAAAAATGGATTGGGATGATTCGTGGGAAATTAACTAATAACTCGTAATATGTAGCTTACATTTCCAACCGGGCGGATTATTAAACTAGCTTCACGCTGCTGCAAGGAGAGAAGTATTGGGCTCAGACGCCCTATCTGAGGATGATCTGAGCGACATAACAATAGGGCAGTTATTAAAATCCTGCAAAGTAACAGGTAGATTCAGTGGGTCGCCACCAACGTGAGTTACCAGGTGACTCAAAACCCTATACATACGGGTCTCGGGGAATTGGGTGAAATGGTCCCGGCATGAGTGGACTGATCACCCGTCTGGAGCTTGCGCTGGCGTCCCCAATAAATAAATAAAATAAACAATAACGTTTAAGTAATTAAATAAATCGTTTTTTTAACTTGAGTATTATTTTACTTAGTTTATAAATAGTACTATATTTTATTGAACCTATGGAATAGCTACATATTTTTCTAGAATTACATATTACATATATACATATTTTTTAGATTTTTTTTTTTTACAATTACGCTACTAGTAGCGTAATTGTAGGCGTAAGAGCTCACGAAAGTAGGCTCAATTGTCTTCACACTGACTCATGACATGTGACATGTGGTTCACTGGTCCTAAGAATTTTGTTTAACATGGTCACCCTCGTCAGAAAGGGACGCGCCACGATTTCGAGCCTCTCTTTCGGCTCGCTTTTCTAGTCTCAGTGAACCTTCCAGTTGTACAAAGTACTTACTACTTCCATGAAAAAAGCTTTAGAATAGAATCTGCCATGAATCTTCGTATCTCTACACTCACTCACACTACGACGAGAGCTTTCAAAATGACATTAAATATGGCGCAAAGCATTGTTATAAATTTAAAAATACGCTACTAGATGGCACTTATTTAAAAAGAGTGTCTAACTACAATAATGCCAATCGGACTGGCTGGCAGCATAAGAAAAAAGAAAAATAAATTTAAAAAATACAAAGAGCGAAAAATAACCTATAATTTCTTCTTGTCATTGTCATATTTTGTAAGAAAGCAAACAAATATATTTATAAGAATTAATACCTATATAGTTCAAGTTCGTATCAATTCGACTCAGAAAGTCAGCAACGAAAAAGTTCTCCAGCGCGTTGCAATGTCTAGACTGTTGTTGCAAACTGTCAAAAAGCGCAAAGTTAAATATTTGGGACACGTTTTACGACACGACAGATATCAGCTGCTTCAACTTATTATGATGGGCAAAATAGAAGGCAAGATACGTCCTGAAAGACACAAAAAATCATGGCTGAAAAATATACGCGAGTGGACCGGAGTCACCAGGGTTGAGGAGCCGTTTTGCATAGCGGCGAACAGAGAAGAGTTTGCGAAACTGACGGCCGCCTCCAGTAACGGAGAGGCACTACAAGAAGAAAAACTTCAAGTTCAATAGTGCAAAATCATAATTAGTAATAAACTGTAATTTAATTAGTTCACGAACAACATAATGCAAATACCTATCTACCAATAGTTTCAGCAGTTTGAATTTCACCACTCTTAGATTCCCAACACAAATCTATCAATAGTTCGAATACCCATTTTCTCAAATCAATCTAACTTGATACCATGACTGGTAGCAGGAAATATCACCGCAGACGTCATGGTCATAATGTACTTTTGCCTATTGCATTGTATGACTAGGTTTATATTTTTTTTAAATAAAACTAAATGCTATACCTACACATTTTTGACTTTTATTTTTAGTAATGAAATGATCTTTTCCGAACTTTTATTTATTAAAGAAAACAAAAAAAGATTATAGTTATTCCTTTCCCACATAAATTGTTAAATATTGCAGTCATTATTCTGTGCACGATGACTCCTTCATTGCTTGGAACGATGGATGATGATGATACATTCTTCATCACGACAAACCTCCGTTACAGTTTTTGTATTTGTATTACAGAATTATTGTATAAAGAAACACTTGTGCTGTGCATTTCCTGCCACATAATTATTGTCCCTGGAACAAATTGTGATAATAAGTATCTACTAACAGTTTCAATAAATAAATGCCAAACTTTAATTCTTTTACAATGCGGTGATATATACGTGTGTGATATATTTATGTCTTTGCATTTTTAATGTATTATTCAATAAGACTTTAACTTACTTACGTCAAATCGGTATATCGTTTCAAATCTCCAAGCACTCGCTTCCTAGTCTTTGGTGGGCCAAAATATACCTACATGCCTCTGATATCTCTTCCTATCAGATCTAGTAGCCAATATTCTTTAATATTATCAATAAATAATAACGTACGTACGTAACGTAACACACCTAGCTGAAAAAATCTATTGCAAAAAAAGAAACTTCCATACAACAATACAACACGGCGCGGCGCGACGGCGTCGTCCGAGATAGATAGATATGTACTTATGTAGTGTAGACTTATATCGATACCACCACGAATATCGATATCTTTTATTATTGATATAAATTATTAATATCGTTTTTAAATATGCAAAAATAAATCTGCAAATAATAAATGCGTATTTTATGCATAAAGTGACGAAAGTAATACACAGGTACCTTTAGTTACATTTTAATTGATAATTTGTTAATACTTATCCGAAGCTGATCGATTAGCTTCCGCACTGCCAACGGTCAATACATACTTAATCACACAATGAAATGTATTTAAATCATGAAAGTAATAAGCACTTATTTAAATAAAATGAAGAAAATCGGAAAAAAAATAATTAAAATAAATCACAGAGCCAATACCTATCGATACTTCAAAATATCGATAATTCGTGCCCTAGAAGTTATAGGATTAAATTAGACGTTCAGAAAATATGTTGTGAAATTCAAACTAAAAACTAAAAAATAATTTATCAGTAATATTTGTTTACTTTAATACTAAATATAAATGTATGCACAAATTACTATACTTTCTTTTTTGTTAATGAATACTTGTATAATACCTACCTAGACCTACTATAATTTATTTTGATAAATGTATTTGCAAAAATAAATTGTTTTAGTTTCAGAACGAACTCATATTGATAGAAAGAAATATCTTTTGTTGTTTTATCATACGTCAATGTTTTGGGTTAACAAAAAAGCAGCGTTGCCATCTTTTCACCTCGCACAGAACGGCAACTACACGCAAGCGAGCTGGCTGGATTTCTGTCTGAGATGAATTTGCACAAATATTTCCAATCCAGTCATATGCGTAATGGCAAGCTTGTAATAATAAATCTAGGGTTCAGTACGAATTTTTATGTTTTTTTTTAATTTTTATTTTATTTTATTTTATTTTATACATTCGGAAGACCAACAGCTAGATTAATATAATAGTGAAATTTAAATAATATTAATGGTGAAATTTAAATTTGATAACTGGGACTTTTGGATATGAAGACAGGGATAACTGAATATGACATCTTGACATCTGGATGTGAAGACCTGGGTGTCTGGTCATGTGCATATGAAATGCTGGACAGCTGAATATGAAGACCAAAGCTTTAGGAGATGATCTCATGAACATCTGGAAATGAAGACCTGGACATCACCTGGTGATGTCCAGGTCTTCAGCTCCACATGCCCAGGTCTTCATTTCCAGATGTCCATGAGATCATCTCCTACATATGAATTTGAAGACGTGTGGGAATGAAGAAATTTGAAGACATAAAGTCCAGATTTCCAGGGGATAGGTCCTGGATAGCCTGGATAGATAGCCTGTGTTTATATCCAAAAGTCCCAATAATCAAATTTAAATTTCACCATAAAAAAATCTTTCATAAAAATATGATTGAACCCTAAATTGAATTTAATATTGAAACTTGCTATTTTATAATTTTTTAGCATTTCATGATTTTCTTTTGTTTTTCACGAACAGCCGATGGCGCTGTCAAGGCAAGCAACATCGAGGTAGCATGCATTTAGGTCTCAAAGTGCTTTTATATAAATAGTAGTATTCAGTAGTTTGTAATAAATCTGCTAGACGTCGCCCCTAAATGTCACAAAATATTACGCACACATCAACAAGAATCTCAATTTTTGTCGTATTTTAAATGCCGTTTTTCTCGTAAATTATTATACATTACTTTGTTAAATTCAACATGAGAGCACAATTACTTCATAAGAATTGGAAATTCGATTTTATTATGAGAATCATTAACGAAGTTTAGAGCATTGCTGTAGAACAAAATGTATGGACAGCCAAAGCTTGGCTTTCACCTTAAAATGTAATAATAGGGGACCGGACAACTTTTTTTGACGCTTTTTAGCGAAGAGTTGGTCGCTACTTTGAGGTGTGTGGAATGAAACCTCAGATCAGAAGGTGTAGAATGGAATGGACCACTGTAGCGGGAGAAGGTGTGATGCTCAACCGCCACAAAGGGAAGATCTTCCCGCCAGGCTAGGTGTTAGGCCTGGGGAGCCGAGGCTCCGACGATATTGCGTTGCAGTTCATATATATAGCGAGTTTGCCTTGGAAATTCTGATAGCGCGGTTAAGGATTTTTCCGTTTTTGTTGATGATCTTGCGTGGTGTCATATGGAGATTGAGTGGAGACTGATCTGTAGTCTTTTTGCAATGTTGCAAATTCATTGTTGGTTGGAGATCATTCGTACAATCATTGTTATTTGTAATTATCTGTCGATATTTAATGTCGCGTAGACTGTGCTGCCATCTTGCGTCGTTATTGCGAATTAGTGCTTGCTTGCCGATGTCGCCGAGATTCTGTGGAGTCGCTGAGTTGCTGCATTCGCTCGGTAGATGGCGGACGCCACAGCTTCTTTGAAATATCTCACATTAATAGAATTATCCGTAAAATAATCACATCCATAACCAAAGTATTTCCCAAGATATAGCAAAAAACAATTCACATTTTTAAGCGATGTTTGGGCGATACCAAAACGCCCCTAACTAATCGTGCATTCATATGACGTCACGCGTAGAAAATGGACTTTCCCTAAAAGTTTGAACTCTAATAAATCCGCTCAGGAGAATAAACTCGTGCTGAAAAGTCTCAAAATGTGTTTAATTATATGTATTCTATCATAAAATTACACATATTTAACAATCCTCATACCTTGGCCGGTCCCCTATTATGAAATTTTTAGAAATATTATATTATAAATAAATAAGAACACAAAAAAATATATTTATAAACTTACTTACGCAAATCTAGAAACCTGTTAGTTATTAACTTAAAGCAATTACGTTACTTTTTCTTTAAATTAATGTAACTTTTTTATTTATGAACCGATTTAAATAAAACAAAGCCTAAATGTTAAGTGAAGCTTAGCACAATATATTGCTGAAAACCGCATCTTAATCGGTCAAACCGTTTCTGAGATTAGCGTGCACAAACTCACAGACAAACAGACAAACCGACAAACAGACAAACAGACAAAAATTCTAAAAATCGTTGATTTGGGTTCTGTTACGATATAAGATACTCCTTATAATAGTTTTTTATATTTATCTTCCATGTACAGACATCACCCACTTACGATTTTATTATATGTATTGATATTTATTTATACTTCTCTCTCTCAGCCTAAAGACGTCCACTGCTGGACAAAGGCCTCCCCCAAGGATTTTATCCGTGGAGGGTTTTGCCGTAATCGCCACGCTTGGCAGGCGGGTTGGCGATCGCAGTGTGATGGCATAGTACGCGAAAAGATGCTGCTGCCCATCCTCCGGTGTTTTTAATCCCTTAGTCGCCTCTTACGACACCCACGGGAAGAGATGGGTTGGTGCTATTCTAGGGCCACACCATAGGCAATTTATACTTACATAATCTTTTTTCCTTTATTTATTTACTAGCTTTTGCCCGTGGCTTCACCTGCGTGAATTCCCACGGATGAAAGGTACCTTTTTCCCGGGATGAAAGGTACCGTTTATCCTTTTCAGTACTTCTAAATATACAGGGTGTAAAATCACGTCCGACATAGCCGTTACGTTACGGTGAGTGCGGGCGGCACGACTAATCAGCTGTCTATGAGCACTATTTATTGCTTGTTTTAAACTTGTTAGTTTTGATGGGGAATTCTTTAAAATTTTAATGAGGTTTCTTAGTATGAAATGACGGTTACATGATACATTTTACAAATCTGCAAAATTCATTTTCTATTCAACTTTGAACCTCATTATCTCGGAAACTATTGATTTCCCAGGCATGGTTTCTTGGGGAAAAATGTTCATATTGCGAAATTTCAGGAAGAAAGGTTCAGTAGATAAAGCGTGAAGAGGTAACAAATAAACAAACTCACTTTCGCACTTTACTTTTAGCTAGGATAGTATTTGGCCGACTTTTTTTGCGTATGTCGATGTAAAGATAATTTCCTTAACAACATTTTCAGAAATGTTTGATAGGACCCGCATTGACGGAAGGACTATTGACGTCCGTTTCTTCTAAACGTTGCTGTTCATGGTAAGTCTCAAGAAATATTTCTCGTTTTCTGTCAGGAACTTATTGTCATAGCTGCTGATTTGTAGATTGTACTTGGTTTTGAATTCTCAGGACTCCAATTGAGTTGAAAAACCAGATTAGAGTAGTGGGTATTTTGATCTATACTAAGGCAACTAGTACGGCTCCTTGTCCTAACAAAAATCGATTTTATGGTCCCATCCGGAAGAAAGCATGAAACTTGGCATGAATGTAGCTTTTATATATCTATTTTAATATTGATATAGAAACACTTCGAGAAATTAATGTTTCCCCCCTTTCCCCCCCTTTTATGTCCCAAATCGTCGTTTTTCTCATTTTTTATGAAAACTGTATAAGCTACGCAAAAACTGTCAAAGACCATTATGCTCTCCATTAAATTCTCTATAATATTGCTAATGGATGTATGTTAATAGGACTTATAGTTTACAAAATATGCCCATGTTACTAGGACGATTTTTTTTTAAATTCGGACTTTTTCTGTTATTGCACGGTCATGCTAGAATTTCGTATTTAATATCAAGGATAGCTTTCGACTTCTGATATACATTGTAGTGGTCCCAGACTTCGTGTCGACATATGTTACCATCATCAACATCATCAATAAAGTACCTCTTCCAATTGGGGGAGGGAGAGGAGTGCACCTCGCGCGCTACAAGCGAAAAACCCCTGAACAAAATTTTATCCTATCAACATACATTTAATGGCAATATTATAGAGAATTTGTTGAAGAACATAATGGTCTTTGACAGTTTTTGCGTAGCTTTTACCGTTTTCATAAAAAATGAGAAAAACGACGATTTGGGAAATAAAATGGGGAAAGGGCCCATACAATTTAAACATTAATTTCTCGAAGTGTTTCTATATCAATATAGCTACATTCATGCCAAGTTTCATGCTTTCTTCCGGATGGGACCATATTTCACGTCCTAACTAAACCTACTAAATACGAAAAAAACTGGTCAGATCGCGGATTTACTAGGGTCATGGGCTACAAGAGTTGAGGACTCAGTCTGGTTGCGATTTTTTGCTTGACTTTTCCTCACCATAAAATTAGGTTACTAGAAGACTAGTTCCACTGAACTCAGTTCGCCCGAAATGCAGGTTTCGGAGACTATACCACACAACTGGTTAATGGTTCCATATTTTGTGTGTTCTTTTGGTCAAAGATCCGGTTGGAAGGTCCGGTTCACTATAATTTCGACTCTGAAAGAGTTGGCCCATCACTAGGTATTTTTACAAAAAGGAATATTGGTCCACGGTTGTGCTGGTAAAACTGTGAAGATGTTGGTTGGACCGCTTTGTGTATTTTTAAATTTTATTGGTTTTGTAAGGTTGATATGAGAGCGGATTTAGTGGCCAGTCCGCGATTTTTTTGGCCTGATACATTGCCTTTTGACGAGGTATAAATTAGAAGATTTTTGCAAGCAATATTTACCATTTGGCTTGCGAATAATCGAAGCAAAAAGCTTATTAAAAGATTATCTCAAGCCAAACGTAGTTTTATTGTATTAAATATTAGAAGTCGAAACGATTGTCACGATATTTGTTTTTGTAAATCCTTACCTTTGCGCTTTAAAAAGAAAAAAAAAATTAAAATTTCGTTCACAAATTTTACTTCATCAATAAATGAGCGCGAGGGGTATTTAAAGTGAATTTGTTTGTTTTTGTCTTTTTCAGGAAATGTCGTATAGAAGTCCATGTATTGTGGGGTTTGTATACTCGGCCACCAGGATTGAACCGCTTGGATTTCACTTTAATGGCATTTCTTTATCTTCAGTAAAATTATCTTGACTCTTTTCAAAAATATTTGTGTTTAGTTTTAATATTAGAGTAAGTGTCTGTATCGGAACGTAATAAAAGTAATTAATGACGGCGTTATATTTTTTGTCTTGGTCCATTCATAGGTGAACCTTGTCGTACACTAAGCGAATTGTATATTGTATATAGTCGAAAATACAAAGGCTATAGTGATGCCATCACGCGGCGTTTTTTAGTACTCAGTCGTGGTATGTTCTATTTATTATCTAACCAATATTATCGTTAGTGATACCTAAAAGGACAAAATAAATATTATCACAGTTATAAGAAATACTCTGTCCGTTCCATTATTTCAGAAATCTTTATCAGGTGCCGTCACAACTGAAATCATTCTAAAAAGAGAGGCGTAACTGCCTTGTTTGTTGAACGCTCATCAACGTCTTTCATTGCCATAATTGTATCTGATAGTAGGTACTTAGCGTGAATATAATCAAACTACTGCAACCACTTTTCCTTTGTTTTGTATGTCTTTATTTTGTGCCAAGTGTGCTTTGGCTATATCTGTGTACACTGGGCTAATACATTATGGATCATCAAATTCACATCAAATTCAACACTGAGGCCGTAAACTAATTCGGAGGTTCATCATAACTGTCAATGTGCATATTAGGAGTAAGTACTTCGGCGGTCTGTCTAGCTACTGATTAAAATATAGAGAGGAATTTGTTGAACATTCTGAGGATTGAGCATTACATTTTTTCTTTGTATAAAGTCACACAAGTTCATTGAGTATCGTGAAAATTAGGATTGTATCACATGTACACTGACAAAGGAAGAGTATAAAATATGTTGGAACGTTGCGGAAATTAGTTCGACATTTTTTTGTTACCGATTGAATTTTAGGGTGCACGTTCCTTTGTCATACATTGTACACGAAGGCTCTTTATATCGAGGCGTCGTAAAATGTAATGAAATTTCGTGGTGTCATGTAACTACGTAGGTACAGGAAGTTTCTTCGCCTGATAACCATAACGCGCCAATTTAAACTTCAAACAACTATTACGATCGACTTTGGTGCCGCATGTCGTTATGGTTAGGTGTTCCCTGATCCAATCCGGGGAATTTTGACAATTCTGGGACGAGGAGGCTAATCGTCGTTGGAAGGTGTCTTTCGAAGATCGATAAATTCGAGATGACGCCTCTGGCTGCTCTGTGTCGCCTGGGTATTAAATAGTCCATCTGAAATCCAATCTGGTAAGTTCTTTAGTCATTGAAAGACTAATTTGACATTTGTTTTGAGGGAAATGCATGGGGTTTCGATAGTAATTATATTCCAAAGAAGAATTCGATAAAACACCTTTACTACTAGCATCAAATCTATTGTAAGGACTACGTATCTACTGTTTAAGATAACATGTCTGAAAAACATCGCAAGTCTTCGAATTTGTACAATCATGCAGCTTGGAAGATTATTTGAGTCGGTTGCCACCGTGTGTTTTGTCGATATCACTGCTACATCCAAGTTTTGGTTTTTTTAAAGTCTTGTGGGGTGTGTCATAGACACAGTTCGTAAGAAAATACTACGATGGGGAATATAGTGGTTTTGACGCAGAACGTCACTTTCGCAAAATGTCATCCTGAAAAATTTGGTCACTTTAGCACAATGTCACTTTCTCAATATATCAGTTAATATTACAATAATAACACATATTATTAGCAGGTGGATTGGGTTTTTAAAGAGGTGGTGAATTAAAGCGAATTCGTAAGTAATGAAAATATTGATGTGTACCATTTCATGTGAATTGAAAAATAATAATATCATTGTGATATTTTTTATTTTTCGTACTTTCATATAGTAAGTTATGATAGATAATATTATTTTAGTTTAACTATTATTAAATATGTTGATGGTTTTTATATATTTTTTTTATTAAGGGCTCTCAGTAAGTGAAAACGGCAATATTGGCTGTTTTCTATAAGCTGCTGTTTAAGAGTTTTCGCCCTGAAATTTCTGATATGTATTGTAGAACGTATGTTTAAAGGGAGGACTGTTTCCAAAACACGATGGGAAAAATTTTGCTCGATAGAAAAAAATCCTGAAGTTACCTCTAAAATTTCATATGAATACAGATAACATCCGTGTTTTATAATAAAAAATGTTTTAAAATCACCAACACAAAGGTATTTTACCTTTTCGATTTCGTGACTGATTTAAATTTTTGAAAAACTAAACATTTCTATTAACTTTTTGATAAAAATGTGAATGGCGCGCAACCGGGACGTCCCCCCCCCGCCTCAGCCGCTTCATATGAATTTTCGCTGACCGCCTAACCCCCCTTAATAAAATTACTTGCCCGATTTCGTAGTGTTAGTATTAGGAATATCTCCAAAATATCTCACATAATTTGCTGCGAAATCAAAGCTTGAATGACATTATGCGAAAGTGACATTTTTGCGAAAGTGACATTGTGATAAAGTGACAATTTTGAGAAAATGATATTGCGCGAAAGTGACATTGTGCTAAAGTGACGTTATGCGTCAAAACCAATATAGTGTCTTGGTGTCATGTCGTGAATGTATTAACTTGATCATTATTATAACTTATTTTATATTTCCAGGAAAAACATGAATGTGACAAAGGATATTTCAAGTTTCTTGACAGAAATTCGGAATGATGCACGATCGCAGCTGAAATAGTAAGGTACTAACTTTTCCCTCGGCTTTGCCCTCGTGAATTTCGTTTTCCACTCCCTTAGAGGTGGAATTTTCTATTCTTAGTGCTCAATTACACTTAGTACTGCTCCTTATCCTAACAAAAAAAAATATGGTCCCATCCGGAAGACAGCATGAAACTTGGCATGAATGTAGCTTTTATATATGTACTTTAATATTGATATAGAAACACTTCGAGAAATGAATGTTTCCCCCCCCTTTTTTGTAGTAAACTATAACTCCTATCAACATACATCCAATGGCAATATTATAGAGAATTTAATGAAGAACATATTGGTCTTTGACAGTTTTTGCGTAACTTTCGTCGTTTTCACAAAAAATAAGAAAAACCACGATTTGGGATATAAAAGGGGGTTAAGGGGGGAAACATTAATTTCTCGAAGTGTTTCTATATCAATATTAAAATAGATATATGAAAGCTACATTCATGCCAAGTTTCATGCTTTCTCCCGGATGGGACCGTATTTCTCGTTAAGGACCCTAACTAACTATATAATGAACCTCTGCAAAATTTCAAGTTACTACGTTCAATGGTTTTGTCTCTTAATATACCAATCAGTCGGCAAGCAATTTTTGACCGAGCGAGCGAAGCGAGCGAGGGCTATAATTCAAGTTGGAGCGAAAAACACATTGTTTGTATGTATGTATGTATGTATGTATGTATGTTTGTTCCGCGATAACTCTCGAACCGTTGTTCCGATTTTGATGAAAGTTGGAATATATGTAGGGATGGTTAATAGAATTTTCAAGTTCGTTGGGCATCAAAATCGGTCCAGCCGTTTTTGAGATATTTATTTTTTTGTGAAAATTAATATTGTATTTTAATAGTCGCGAGGTCTACGTTCGCAGCGAACGACTAGTATATATACCTACAGATTTATTTTCCTATTAACCTCAAGTGTTTTGGGAAGCGTTATCGATAAAGTTAACAATGTTTTATGTATATTCCAGATCTGTGGAAATGATCGTTTCTCACGATTTGACAAGCATCATATATTGGGAAGAATCATCAAGGATAGCATAGGTATTTTTATATTTATTGTAATTAAAATATCAAGGACAATCTTTAACATTTTCTTTTTTATACAGTGAATGTGATTGAAACTAAACTGTTGTCCATATTTGGATAACTTATTATTATTTTTATAGTTGTTTGTACCATGAAGTGAAAATCTATCAATTAAAAATATATCGCGTATGTACGCTTTGATCTTTCAAACTACGCTTCTGATTTTGACACAGACATTATTGTAACTAGACCCCGCAAGTCTCATCGCCTGCATAGAAAACAAGCGTGTCAATATTTTTTTACTCAAAAATGCATGTAATGTGGTCATTATTTTGAAAACTTTGTTTAAGCAAAGTCGACCTTGCCGTTCTGTTTTCAAATAGCGGCCGACAAAGTTTTGCTGGCCGCTCTAACAGGCCGGCAAAACATTGCCGGCCGCCATTTTAAAAATCGAATGCAAAAAGATTTTATAACACAGCTGTTTGTATTTTATAGAGATAGCATAGAGAGAGGTACAAAAAGATTTTATTCCATATTTGGCTGTATAGTTCCAACTACCATTGCTTAAAAAAAACAAAGAAGTAACAAAAGCGCGGTTCAGCGAAAATTTTGTTTTTATTTAGTGACTTTTTGGCTAAAAATGAGCTCTCAAAGCGAAAATTCTTCCGATTCATTGTGTTTAACACCGCCAGACATTAAATATGAAGCTAAATTAGTGGTTGAAAATTGGATACCGCGAAACTCAAGGGGAAAATATAAGCTTACATATGAAAAATTTGTGCATCAATCCGGGAAAGTCGGTGTTGAATTTTAGTAACTGTACTTTTCATAATTGTCATTTTAATTAAATTTCTAGTTGATTAATAATATTTTTATTTAAATTACTTGCTGGTTTTATTTAGATTTGGTACTTGCATTTTTGAGTAAAGCACTATACAAGCCTTGGCCCACAATGACTGCTTCGCTGGTCACGCAATGATTGCCTCGCGCTAGCCTAGCTACGCTCTAGGCCTTCCAGCTTGGCCATCGTTGCAGCCCTTGCTGTCCTCGCTGTGTCGGCCTTGACCTACGGTCTCGGCCGACATCTCAGCTCGTCCATCAAGTGCTGCACGCTGACCGCGCTGTGTCGGCCTGGAGCTGCGCTACGCTGCGCTCTCGGCCATCATCAGCGCGACCAGCAAAGTAGTCATTATAGGCCGCGGCAGTAATGTACTATTACCTACTGTGACGTCACATAAGCGATTTAGTGATGGGAACGCTCGCCATTCATGCAAACGATTCAAAGGTGCCATCACATTTTAAAATAATACCTACCTATTTACTTTTCAAATCGATACTATAAGCAATTTTACAATACCGATATTACAATCGATTATTCGAGTTCATCGACAGAGGAATGAGAAAACGGCAGAGAAATGATTAATAACTTTTCTTTTTCTCTACTACGGCAAAGCTAAAAGAAAGGTTAATGATTTTGCTGACCAAGCGAGCGAAGCGAGCAAGGTCTACAAATCAAATTGGACAAAAATTACATTGTATGTATGTTTGTTCCGCGATAACTCTCGAACCGTACGGATCCGATTTTGATGAAACTTTGAATATACATAGAAATAATTAATAGAATGTTTAAGTTTGTTGTCTGTACATCTAAATCGGTCCAGCCGTTTTTGAGATATTCGTTTTTTTTAGAAAATACATATTCTATTTAGATTTTCGCGAGGTCTACGTTCGCGTTACGTAAAGCTGTCTTTATCAAAATGTACAGAGCAAATTCGACTATATTGTGTAGGGAACCAATTCTTTTGCCCCGTCGCTTCAATCCATTTCTCTTTAACGTTAGGATTATTTGGAAATCTGTAATTTAGAAAGAATCTTCCTTAATAAATAAAATAAATATTATAGAAAAAAAACATGACACGGAATATGATTTCTCTGTCATTATCATTCCTATGTTTCCAAATCGATTAGGATTTTAGAATTGATTAGCTTTTCTGTGAAGTACAGCACTATTTGCCTTTTTTGACAGAAAAATTAGATTAGTGATCGTACCACTAAGCTAAACGACGCGTGTGAACGTTCGTTTTAATATTAATTGCGTGTTTTAAAAGATAAGCCCTACAACATTCTTTTTAAAAGCGGCAATGTATTTTAAATCAACAATACACACTCGCATACATAGTTTTCTTTGTAAAATCGCCAAATCCGTGCCGGGAACAGAAAAAAATTGTTTTTTTAGTTAAAAACAACACCATTTTAAAATAAAATTACTTACTGATGAAAAGAAATGTTTCCTTTATCTCGTCCCCCTTTTTGTGTATTGTTTCTACAACTCAATACCGCGCAATTAGGCATTTTTTTACTTTTTGTAATACCTCTGACTGCGAGAACGTTCGACCGCGGACTAGTGGAACGAGCGTTAAACGAAGTTGAATCATCTTCCTTTTTACACGCGAAGTACATACACTTGCGGGGTCTAGTTAATATAAGTCTGTGGATTTTGATGTAGTTTTTACTTATACTACTGTATTTAGATAATTTCTTATAGGTATAATAATGCAAAGCAGGTGCGTGTAGCTCTCTTTAGTCGTATTTCCTCATGACTGAGGGTCGTGGTCATTATATGGAATGAAACACACACACGACTCTCTTGGCAAATTTAATGGAGTGGTTTGCCATTGCCTTCTCCATTTCACACACTAGCTGATAATCATCAACCAGAGTGCAGGTTTCCTCACGATGTTTTCCTTCACCGGGTAAACTAACACGAGTCAGATTGGTATACAAACTCATGACTCACGAGTCAGATTGGTATACAAACTCGGGCAGGATTCGAACCTGGGATTTTGTATCCACAGGCAGGCGCCCTACCACTCAGCCACCACCGCTTCCGCGTGTAGCTAGTTTTATATAATATACGATAACCATGTGTTTGTTTACAGATTGCAAAGCTGGCTTCTATGGTAAAGAAATGAAAGCTGAGGGGAAGTGCGTGATAAATAAGTGAATGTTAATAAAAATCTGAATAAAGTTTGTTATACAGTTATTTTCTTGTTTAATTTCTTCTATAACCTTTGCTGATGACGTAAACTACATAGAAACGCAGAATTTGAAGTTTAGGTTCTACGAATTGAAATGTTCTTGAGACAGTAACCTTAATCCCAATTAAAAATAACTCCATCAAAGAAATCACTGATGTGCCCATGACAAGATTCATAACGCCGCAAGCTCTCACTGAAACAGAAATATGTTAGTAGTAAATAGTACCTTTAGTACCTATCAGTTTAGTATGGTCAAAGATACCTATATAACTTGGTATAGTAATTTTATGCTTGGAACATAGAAGTGATAAGTACTTTGTACAAAGTACTTATTACTTCCATGGCTTGGAACTAGATCGCAAAAATAAAGGTGTCTTTAGCTGGAGGAGGTTTTGGTGTGTATCACAGAATTTGGAAAATTGGAAGAGGAATTTTAACTGTATTTATTTGAATCTGGACTTGTTTTGGTTTGCACAATTGACCAATAATAGAAGACAATCATTTTTGCTTTACCTACAACTATACACAACCGGCGGCTGACCGGCATTTAGAAATATTTTTCATTGATTGACATATGACATTGGCACATTACTGACATAGAGGAAGAATTGACATTGATTTATGAAATAATAAAGGCACAGGCATCACTGTCATACTTACACCTAGAACACATACACATCAAGCGACGACAGCGCCACCTACAATCAAATTTATTTGTTTGCACAATATTATTTAATGAACATTGTAATGGATTAGAACGCAAATTGCGGAGAGGAGGCACAGATGCTGAATACCGGATAACTGAGAACTTACAATATCTCTTTTATGCTGACTTTCAGCTACATCTTCTTTTTCTGTTCTGTTAATTTAGAATTATTGATATTATTATTACTGACATTATATGATAAATATGAGTTCCCAAGATACTAATGGAAGAACTAGACGCAGGAATGAACAGCTGGAGTGTGCTAAATGTACTAACATTATTTCTAATAGACAATTCTTGACATGTTCAAACTGTAAAAAATATTTCCATATAGATTGCCTACACATAACATTTGCTAGATTTCGTATTATGACTACAGAGAATAAAAGCAACTGGAAATGCAACGGATGCGTAAATACAAAACAGTTAAAAAAAAATCAATCACCTGCTGCTATACAGACCTCATCAGATAAAAATACACATAAAATTAAGACACAAACTGAACAAGATCACTACAAAATCAATTTGGAAACCTCAAATACCTTCGAATCACTGACAGATGAAAGTGAAGATGAGCAAGACAGTATAACGCAAGATTCCAGAAACGTATTAAATAGAAGCTGCCCAGACGTACCTACGACAGATATAAATAAATTAGATGTACTAGAAAATGAAAATAAATTATTGAAAGAAAAATTGCAGGTGGCGGACAATGAGATATGTAACTTTTTGCAAGAAAATTCTGTACTGAAAGCTACTTTAAAAGAGTATGAACTCAAAATTAAGAAGTTAACTCATATTTGTAACCAAACTTCGGTATCATCGCCTCTTCCGGTTACACTTAGTCGGAAACTATGCACAAAATCCAGTTCAAAAAAATCATCATCCACAAAAAAAAGGAGGGAAAGTTTATTGGATCCAATCAAATTGGACTTCACGCAGGAAGGTCGACAACATAACAAGGAACAGGCAACACAGTCGACATCTTCTAGAGTGCTTCAGACAGAAAAGACAGATGGCACTACTGCCATTATGTCAGCAGATGGCGCTAGCGGTATAAAAGAATCACATTCAAAACCAGAGATATTAATTCTAAGCGGTGAACAATGTACGGGATTAGCAACCGAACTAATAAAATCGAGACAAAATACTCGGTTTGAAAAATACAAAATTTCATCTTTTTCAAAACCTGATGCTTGCACAGAAGAAATTATAAAACCGTGCTACAGTATTGTTGACTCTGAAAAGAATTATGTTATCTTATGTATAGGTGAAAATGATACCAATCCTGTTACGACTATGATGCACCTAGCGTCTTTGATGAAATCTTTTTCTAAAATTAACTTCATTGTACTTGATGTAAATAGAAATAAGTTTTTAAATGAGAATATGTTAAATAATTTTATTAGAAATGTTTGCAACAATTTTCACAATTGCTCCTTTCTAAATACGTCAGTAGACGGATATTACACGAATAAAACAGCATATCTAAGGAAGGTCTGTTATAAGATTAATCTGATGCTTGACTGCAAATATTATGATACCCACATACTAACTTCATACAAAAAAACCTAAAAAATATAAAGCGTAATAATAATAATCATAGTATTAAGGGAACTATACCCTATTATTTCCCTATCATAGAAAAAGGAAGTACGGATACAAACTATATTAATGTACATAACACACAGTTTTTTCGTGAATAATGTTAATAATAATGAAATTGTATGCAATTCTAATGATGAATGTAATGATATTTCCATTATCTCTATTTATCATCAAAATGTGTGTGGGATTAATCCCAAAAAAGATGAATTTGATTTTTATATCCACTCACAAGATATTCTTCCTCATTATGTATGCATCACTGAACATTTTCTTAACACAAACAATATCTCTTTTTAGTTTAACGGATTACGAACTCATATGTTATAATGTAAGACTAAATATGATTAGAGGTGGATCTTTAATTCTTTCTCTGAAGGACAGAGATGTGGAAGTTCTGGACATATGTAATTCGTGGTACAAGAGGGAATACTTTGAAATATGTGGTCTAAAAGATAAAATGTTAAATTTATATATATGCTGCATTTATAGAAACGATGTTAAAGATTATTTTGAATTGTTTTTACTTTCGTTAGAAAAGGCATTGGAACATTTTTTTAATAAGAAGTGTATTTTATGTGGCGATTTTAATGTTGACATTTTGAAAGATGACGATCAACGAAATGAATTCTTAAACTTACTAAAACGCTTTAATTTCCGACACACTACTTCCTCTATAACTTATATAAGTGGAGGAGCTGAATCATGTCTTGACAATTTTCTAACTAATATTGATGATGACTCCTTAATTGGTACAAATTTAGATCATAATGGTCTCTCGGATGGCCATGCCGGCTTAACATGCTCAGTTGCTTTGCCTAATCACACTCTAATGCGTAAGAACAATTTTATTTTTAAAGAATGTCGAGTGTTTAACAAAAGGAATAATGAAGCATTTAGAAATCAACTTAAGAATCATGATTGGAAGAAAGAAGGTATCAATAGTTTTTTAAATAAGTTCCGAGATATATTTAAGAAAAGTTTTAAAAAAAGAAAAATAAAAGTTACATTACATCGAAAACAGAATAAGTTCAAATGGATGACAAAAGGTATAAAAGTTAGTAGTAAAATGAAACGTTTTCTCATTTCAGCACACCGCTTGTGTACTGATGAAACAATAGTACGTTTTAAAGAAAAATATATTCATATTTATAGAAAAGTTATTAGACAGGCTAAAAAAATGGGAATACAGAAGGAAATTAGTAATGCAAAAAATTCGACAAAGTGCATCTGGAATGTAGTGAATAGGCATAGAAATAAGAATAATAAAAAGGCACCACAAAAAATTATTTTGAAAGAAAATGATGTAATTATTAATGATCCTAAAAAAGTAGTTGATGTTTTTTCCTCTGTTTTTGATACTGTCAATGAGTTAGCACAAGGTAAATTTGAACAAGCCATTGACTTTCTAAACGCAAGTACCAAGCAAGTTAATGAAATCATGAAATGGGAAAAGGTTACACCGGCAACTATTATAAATGTCGTAAGAAAAATGGATGCAAAAAAATCCTGTGGGCATGACGAGATTCCGATCCAAATAATTAAAGATAATATTGACTTACTTGCTGAACCTTTAGCTCACTTTTTTAATCAATGCTTAGACGAAGGAGTTTATCCAGACCAACTAAAAATAGCAAAAATACTGCCTATTTTTAAAAAAGGCTGTAAATTTAATGCTAAAAACTATAGACCAATATCCTTGTTACCGGTTCTATCGAAAATTTTTGGAAAAATTGTCAAGTCGCAACTTGTACGACATTTGAATAAAAATAATATAATAAACAAAAGGCAGTTTGGTTTTCAAAGTGGTCTAGGAACAAAAAATGCAATTTACACTTTTATAGACGACGTCCTTACGGAATTAAGTAATAAAAAAAGAGTTGCGGGCATCTCCCTTGACCTGAGTTCTGCTTTTGACATGGTGGATCACAAGATACTTTTAGAGAAATTAAAACATTATGGCATTACAAATAATACATATAATCTATTTCAATCTTATTTGACAAACAGAGCGCAATTCGTGGAAATAAAAAATACTGAAGCTACATGCGAAAGCATTCATAAATCAAAATTGACTAGAAATAAAGTTGGAGTCCCTCAAGGCTCAATTTTGGGTCCAATTCTGTTCATCTTATTTACTAATGATTTACTTAATTATCTCAAAATGAGGCTCCCCGAAGTAAAATTTGTTAGTTATGCAGACGATACAAACCTTGTTGTGACTGGTGATAATATAGAAAATTTGACTGACAAAATTAATGACACAATTAAAATATGTCTAGACTGGTTTCATAATAATAACCTTAAAGTTAACGTATCAAAAACTGCAATCATTCTCTTTAAAACCACTGCAAGGAATAAAGAAACTGTAATTGTTACCCTAAATGGTGAAAAACTAGCTGTCGTTGACACAATAAAATTCCTAGGAGTTCACATAGACTCTCTATTTAACTGGAAGAATGAACTCAGGACAATCGAAAAGTCAGTAAGCTCTTCCTGCTATGCCATTAGGAGTTTACGCGAGGAACTCACAACAGAGCAGCTCAAATCGATCTATCATGCCTTAGTCGAAAGTAAAATTAGGTATAGCATAATTTTTTGGGGTGGAAGCTACCAGTATAATATTAAAAAAGCTTTTATTGCACAAAAGCGTGCTATTAGAATCATCGTCCGTATCCCCCCCTGGGAATCGTGCAAGGGTCATTTTAAAAAACTAAAAATTTTGACTGTACCATCTCTCTATATCATGGTTCTGCTCTGTGACTTATACAAAGATTTGTCCAGGACAGAGACTTTAGAGGAAAGAAAAACTAGAGAGAGTACTAGACGGAAAGACCTGAAACAAAATATTATGCCTAGTCTAAATATTGTAAGGCATTCCGCGAAATATCAGGCAGTAAGATTATTCAACAATTTACCGGTGGATTTTAAATGTATGCCAAGTCTGAAGGTTTTTAAAGCCACATTACAGGGCTTCTTATTGGAAAAATGTTACTACAGTGTGGACGAATTTTTTGACATCAATAATTGGGCAATTTAATTTTAATACTATTTAATTTCTATTATTATTATTGTTAAATTTTCTATCAATTGTTAATTATATATTATTTAATTTAATGTAATTTCACACACAATATGTATTGTTTATGAATAAATAACTAACTAACTAACTAATAACACGATGAATACGATGATAGAAGTATCAAACACATGTTCCCGTATAGGACTGAAGCTCTCTGAGCTTACTCACGCTCATTCGAATTGAATATCCGTTCGTATTCGAATTTTCCAATAGCTATATATTATTGCTTGCTGTATGTGGCACTTCTTGCCTTATTATTCCAAATTCTGCATGTACAGGCAAGGGATACAAGTGCCATCATACCGTGAAGACCTTAATGCCTAACTTCAAAGATAATAGGTACTTATATTGCCTTGTACATTCTGACTGCACTTTTGGCTGTACTCTGCTCATGTATAAATCGACCTTCATGAGTCAGTGTACCTTCGAGCAACATAGACGTCCTACTACGACTACGAGGAAAGTGTATCTCTGGGGTATCTGAACAATTACTAATACTTACAAATAACATCGTAGACGCTGAAAATAATTTCCCGGACCACCCTAACCTTCGGGAACGAGGAAATGGCGATCCTAACTCGGTCATTTTCTTGTGGGGGCGAGTCTGTCTCAATGTCTCTGAGAAACACGTCATTCTCGCAGCTACTCAGGCAGTTACAATCTCGCGGCGATTTTGGCAAATCAGCTTGGTTAGTGAATCTATTCCGAGTTTTCTCCGTTGCTGATAGTTTCACTAGTTCGTTTTTGTATTGCTTTATACATTTCAGCTGTTTTAGACTGCATACGTTCTCGTGCGCTGTGATTGGAAAATTGTATGACAAATCGTAATATTTTTTATAACATATTTGCTCGTAAAAGTGTCACTTATTTCACCAATTTCAATATTGTACATTAATATATTAATTTACTTTATTAGTAATACTGGCTGTTTTTTGTGCATTTGCCTTAAAGAAAAGCGCTGATGCGCGCGCATCGCTAATTTGTGGACAAGTAAAATTATACCGCGCGCTATTTCTTTGGTATTGTCGTTTTCCGAGTTTTATTTAAATATTTCCTCGCAAATATGTTATAAAACGTCGTATGACATACGTGCGCTTTGAAAATTACAGCCTCTGCCTTTCTTGTAGCCCTCGCCTTCGGCTAGGGCTAGCAATATCGCCTCGGCTGTAATTTTCAACTTACCGCACTTATATCACAATGTACTATTAATTCATCACACCAAAACAGATGTGAAAATAGTTGATTAAGTATTTATCATACCTACTTAATGAGCTATTTTCACATGGTTTGTTGTTTTTGGTTCGGCCCACTGGGACACGTCCCAATTGGACGAAGGAAGCATACATTTTTAATGAGGGACGAAAATCAGTGGGAGTAAACTTTACATAAATTTACTATAGATATACTGTAGATAGAATATTCCCAATTTAGCATCTCAAATATATTTCTACCAATTATATTTGCCTGTATACATATTTACCTAGAAATTTGTAAAAATGTGGGATACAATTACATAGTTTTTGCATCATTCGAAGTCGACATTCCAAAAGGCAGTGGTTGTAGGAATAAACGGGATATCTTTTACTTATTGGTTCATTCAGAAATCTGAAAAAAGTAATACTTATTCTTATAAAACTACCTATATATAAATATGTATTAGGTAGTATTAGAATCGACGTGTTGGATACAGATTACGCCTTTCCTATCCCTTGCGGGGTAGACAGAGCCAAGAGTCGTAAGACTTGAAGGCGCATAGCTGAATAGTGGATTAAGTTTTATAGCTTCATTTAATTTCATGTAGTCGTGCTATATGTAGGTACCAGTGGCGAAGCCTCCTTAGAACACGATTCCTACCGGCTTCCCTTATCAGATTCAAATATTTTTTTTTTAATAGCTCAATCCCGCGGCCTACTCTTGCACAAAAATCTATACCCACCTGTATGACACTGTCTTACTATAAGCCGAGGATCGACGGCATTGCCCATTAAGGTAATTTAATATGAGCGCGTGATTAATTAAGCGCACATAATCACATTGCGCGCTTTGAAAATATATTCTTTAATATGCTGGACACAAAATACGCAATGTATTTGAAATCGCGCAAACGCACACATACACGATTTTACTATCGTAGGACGCTGCCGCGGCATCGCGGCTGAGGAACCCGCTCATAATATTGGGAATTCAAATAATTGAAATAAATGCAAGTCACGCACACATACACATTACTACTACATACAACCACTCGTCGATATAACAGCGATTATAACCCGATCTCAGATAGCCTCCCAAATGTTTTCGTCCAATCAGAGCAACTTATTCGCGTTGCCGATTCAGGTCAGTCACCCCACCTAGCCATCGTTTCGCGCGCATCATCGTATCCTAATTTATAACTGTGATAAGTGATTATAGCTTGATTGTGGTATATTATATGTAGTGTTTGTTTGTTTCTTGTCGACACGTAGGCTGTTAGGTGAGAAATGGCGGCATTAGTACAAAAAATAGGTTGTTGTCTACCTACACAGCTGTACTACACACTAATTTATGGTATGTAATTTATTGCATGTTTTTAAGTTAAGATAGGTATGACCCGGCTTTACCTTTATTTTTATTCACCCTACGCCACTGGTAGGTACTTGCCTGCAGTTTCTATATCTTGAAGAAAGTGCCCGAAACGCGTCAGAGACTCTGGTGCTCCAGACCTTGACGGCCAATGACACGTAATTCTTGGTTACTTCGTGATAGGGTGTCGTGATCAGTGCGATCTCGTCTGGATGGTGGATGTACAGCTATAATTGAAGTCATGATCATTCTTCTTCCGAGTGTGTTATTAACACTGGTGTCAGATTTTATTCAAGTCGCCTAAAGGTATCTGACATGACCACAGACATAATATTACCTAGACCCCGCAAGTCTCATCGCCTGCATAGAAAACGAGAGTGTCAATATTTTTTTACCTACTGTGACGTCACATAAGCGATTTAGTGATGAGAACGCTCGCCATCCATGCAAACGATTCAAAGGTGTCGCCGCCGCCGCCCTTTACTTTCCAAATTGATACTGTAAGCAATTTTACAATACCGATATTATAATCGATTATTCGAGTTCATCGACAGAGGAATGAGAAAACGGCAGAGAAATGATAAATCATTAATAACTTGTCTTTTTCTCTACTACTGCGAAGCTAAAAGAAAGGTTATTAGATTTTAATCAAGTTGGATACAAATTACATTGTTTGTATGTATGCATGTTTGTTCTGCGATAACTCTCGAACCGTTGATCCGATTTTGATGAAACTTGGAATATACATAGAAATTATTAATAGAATGTTTAAGTTTGTTGTGCATCTAAATAGGTCCAGCCGTTTTTGAGATATTCGATTTTTTATTTAAATACATATTTTATTTTAATTTTCGCGAGGGTTCCGTTTTTACCTTTTGAGGTACGGAACCCTAAAAAAAATACATGACACAGAATATCATTCCTCTGTCATTATCATTCCTCTGTTTCCAAATTGATTAGGCTTTTAGAATCGATTAGCTTTTCTGTGCGGTACAGCACTATTTGCCTTTTTTGACAGAAAAATGAGATAAGTGATCGTACCACTAAGCTAAACGACGTGTGAACGTATAGTTCGTTTTAACATTCATTGCGTGTTTTTAAAGATAAGCCCTACAACACTCCTTTTAAAAGCGGCAATGTATTTTAAATCAACAATACACACTCGCATACATAGTTTTCTATGTAAAATCGCCAAAACCGTGCCGGGAACACAAAATAATTGTTTTTTTAGTTAAAAACAACACCATTTTAAAACAAAATTACTTACCGATGAAAAGTAATGTTTCCTTTATCTCGTCCCCCTTTTTGTGTATTGTTTCTTCAACTCAATACCGCGCAATTAGGCATTTTTTACTTTTTGTAATACGTCTGACTGCGAGAACGTTCGACCGCGGACTGAATGAACGAGCGTTAAATGAAGTTGAATCATCTTTCGTTTTACACGCGAAGTACATACACTTGCGGGGTCTAGGTAATATTATGTCTGTGGACATGACTTACGACTACCGCCATCTAGTGGCAGTAGCCATATACACAAAGGTAAACTAAACAGTCAGCCAATGTGCGGGTTTCCTCACGACGACGTTTGCCTTTACCGGAAGCAGGTGGTGGTCTATGAGAAAACTACCATACATGAGTCAGATTGGTCTACAAACTCATGTGACACAGGTAAGGTTTGAACCCGGGTCCTATCCGACCTCAGGCGGACATTGATTCAGATAGACATGTGATTTTTTCGACTTTAACACTGCCCTAAAATATCTCACTAGATCCATCCAGGATCTGGGCAATGGATCTTCTGAGAATGATCGGCAGTTTCGCCACCAACACTGTGGCGATTGCGCGATTAAAGGTAGCTTATCCACATAAATTCGGCTTCATGAGGCACAAAACCTTTTTGAAATGCGACTGGTAGTTCCAGAGATTAGCGCGTTCAAAGAAACAAGAAATCTCAAAAAGTAATTATTGCATTCTATAAAATTATTTATTATCAAATGAAAATTGGACTAGCTTGCGTATGCTAGTCGAGCGGTAGCCTTAACAGGCTAAGAAATCAGACTTGTCAGACAGGAATATGTCTTCTAAGAGTAGACTTGTTAGCTAATTTCATACCTTATACTCTTCAGAGTAATCCAGCAATTGAACAAAGAAGTCCTTTTCAAATACAGACAGATCAATGTTAGTTTTCTCGTATGTTGTTTGTTTTTCGGCTATTCTGAGAATAAAGATGTGTAAAGGATATAATGTAATGTAACTTCTGTACTGATGCCACTGATGGCAACATTGATTCATCAATAGAATAGTAAAGTTTTTCCTGATCAATGTACTTTTGAAACAAAGTAAGTATCTACTACTCAGTGATACTACTGTGGTGCAGCGACCCCAAGTACAGATAATATAATACCCTAGTATAATGCCCCAAGTGGATTTTTGCCTCCGACACGAGATGTCGTCTTTTTTTTAGTGATAGGACAAGTTAATTCAAAATGAGAGTCTAATATTATTACCTATCTGAATAAAAAATCTAACTGGATTGTTTTACGACTGACCAAAAAAAGAGTGTTATGTTTTTTACACGACTGACCAAAAAAGGAGTGTTATGTTTTCAGGGTTCATGTATGTAAGCATGTAAGTTTCTTTATTCCACCATAAGTCCTGAACGGCTTAACAGATTTTGAGGTATTGTTAGATTCCTTGCATTCCTCTGAGTGACATAGGCTATTTGTAAGTTGTCATTGTCAGTCGTGTTATTTATTTTTAAATAATTAGCTTGTTTACTAGCCTGTAGGTCTTGTGTCCCACTGCTGGGCAAAGGCCTACCCTTTTTCTTTCACTCGTCTCTCTCTGGCGCAATTGGGTTTGTATCTAAAAAAAATTCTAAAATATCAGTACACTTACGACGGGTCGTCATAACGAGCGACGTTGGAGTTGACAACGTGGCACATCCCTAGCTCGGTCAAGACAAAGTTGATGCTGATGGGGCAGTTGGTGCTCGTCGTCAAAGAGTCGTTGGTGAACTTCTTGATCAAAATTGAGGATACCGCTCTGAAGTCTCGTGGCTCTAGAAGCTGCTGATATAATCAACAAATACCTTGTATGTATGATGCCACAGATAATGCTGTATCAGTGGCGTCATATTGGTCCTCACAAATTTGAACTGCCGAGTGAAAACGCCAGGAAGGAAATATAGTGCATGTCACTACATATCTAAAAGCGTGGTGTAATAGTTTATACCCTAGTTTGCTACTCTGGCCCTGAAGTTTCGAGTTCGAACCCCGGCCAGGTCAAGATGGAAAATTTGGGAATAAACGGTTATTAGCATCAAAATCAGTTGCGTGATTTACTTATTTTATATGGTAGTTAAAAGTGGGACTCCACTACAGGCTAAAAAAATATTGTGTTGAAGCGTATTTTTTTGACTTTTAATACTCATAAACGAAAAGCTTCGGTAACTAAACTATCTATTGGTTAAACAATTATATAAGTAGTTATACCTACCTGTGTAGTGTAGATTTACCTACCTGTGAAACGGTTGCATCGTTGAAGTTAATTGTATCCACTTTATCCAGACCCATAGAAGCCATTGATTTTAACGTATCCATTAAATCCACACCAGAATTTTCCAACGTTTCACTAAAATCATGGATTGAATTAGATCTTGTCGAGGACCTACTTAGCAAAAGGAGGTGGGCACAGAGGATCGATGTACCTAGTGTTGCCGATCTTATCGATAGTTCCACTTTTGCAAGCCATCAACAGTACTTACCTACCTAATATCACAGTTTGTGCCATTGATACTGTCCATACTATTGATAGATTTATCTACACTATTGATTTAGCTTTCGACAACACTAGCTCGATTAGTAGCGAAAAAGAAGAGAGTATAAAAAAAAAGAAGTACAGTAGTATAAATGGTAATTTGTCACCCCTAAACTAAAGTAAAGTAGACAGTCAAGCGGTTCTTCTACAACTCTAGGTAGTTTGAAGTTTTTGAGGATGGATGTTTGTTTGTTTGTTTAGAATTTTACATGTTTGATAGGTACTCTTCCCGCAAAAACTACTAGATTTTGGTGAATTTGGTATACCTACATGTAAAATGAAACTTGAAATAATACATAGGGTACTTTTTATCCCAAATTTCTCAAAGAAGCATAGCCCCAGGGTGCAGCTAATATATTTCAGCGGATTTTCATTCAGCCACATTCAATCCGGCTAATCGTTGAACCGCCGTATTACAAAACGGCGCTGTTTTGTAAAACGGCTAGCAGTAATGTAATACGGCGGATTATACAATCCGACTGCGACAAATACATATTCTGGACTGTATAAAAAACAAATCAATTTTTTGAAAATCATGAAAATCTGTACACAAGCTCTAAGACTGGGTATAAGTAATCTATCTTTATTAATAAACGAAATACTTTACCTGAATTTTCAGTCAATATAATTCTTAGGTCACCTTAAGGTTAGTTTAAATTAGTTTTAGTAATAATAAGCTAAGCTATCGAAGTCCCGAGTTAACTTAATTTAATTTCTCTCGACTATCCGACACCTTTAGTTAGACTAAGAACTTACTTCACTAGATTCTGCAAATCCTCCTCATCAATCATATCCTTAGCGCACAAAGTAATGGCCGGGTAAGGGATGTCCCAGTTAAAATAATCCATTTCCACACTCATCACAACAGGATCCCTCTTTATAACAAAAAAATTGTGTATAATAAAAGTCTTACAAATAGTCACTAAAATACACTGAGAACCATAGCGTCATTAAAATTTGATTACATGCTTGCCAACAGCGAATGGTCGTACCTAAACTCCATTTATTCTTACCAGTCCTATCATGTAAGCAATCTTACCATGTCTTTTTTATGAATTTACAACAATATAAATTAAAATAGACATTTTGGGAAATTCCTTTCGTGGTTGATAAATGTTTTACTTTAGAATGTAGGTTTGAACTAATATTTGATTTATTTTCAACAAAATTCACAAAAAGTTCTGTGAAGATTGTTTACATGGTAGGACTGGTAAGAATAGGTAAATGGAGTTTACATTGTTTAGTTTTTTGACTTGTGTGTAATCTGGAAAATGATCTTTTTCAAATTGACCTGGGTCTTGGATGTATATCTATATATGTATTTTTCATAAAATATAGTATCGTTGAGTTAGTATCGGATAACACCCAAGTCTCGAACTTACTTTGGGGCTAACTCAATCTGTGTGATTTATCCGTATTTTTATATTTATTTATTTATAGCTCACATAAAACAGTTGCGCATTGTAGCACGACGATCATGCCATTTTCCGTCACGGCATTTGAGTCAATTTTCATGTCAAGCCGAGCCAATTGATGTTTAACATTAATAAAATAAAAAAAATTAAACACTTAACTTACAAAATATCTGGCATATTGCGACGTAATTAGCGAGCCCACCAGACCGAGGCTGCATATAAAACTGGCCGCCCAAAATAACCTGAAATTATACTTACGTTGGTTTCAATTAGATTCGTTGTTTCCCCGAAAACAACAAAGAACTTTTGATATAAACATAAAGTATGTATACTTTTTGTAATCACGTCCTTTGTTAAACGAATGGGACTATAATTTCAACAATGGTTATTTTTTTATGCGAATTGTATAAGTACTCGTAACAGTGTCAAAAAATTAGGTAGTAAAAATTTAAACTTCACAGGCATACTTTTGTATTCTCCTGTTATTTTCAGATTAAATAGTATCACGGTATTTTTTATCCCGAAATTAAAGCTGTCTCAAAGATTCATACAGGTACTTTATGCATGGAAGTAATATGTACTTTAAGGTACTTATTACTTCCATGACTTTATGTAAGACATAGAGACATAGAGTCAAGAAAAGACTACCTACCATAAAGTTAGAAGTAATTTTCTTAAGAATGATTTTTTTTCTTTGTCTATGTTACCTACCTCTCAAAGCAATGTATCTCCTCGTTTACAATGTAAGGCAGCGCTTGCGAATAACAACTCCGTAATTCTGTTCGTAAATAATCGTTGATTTGTTTGTTTTTCTTTAACTTCCGTACGTAATTATCACGTTTCCTTTTCAACTGTTTCCTTTCTACCTTCGTTAGCTCTCTCATGATTCCTAGTTAAGCGATATCTCTGAAATAGATAATAGAATATATAAATATATTTAATTCTCATATCAAAATCATATTAGTAAGTAAGTAACTCTTTATTGCACCTTGAATATACACAGGAATACAATATGTAATAATGGCCAATGTACAATGGCGGCCTTATCGCTACAGCGATTTCTTGCAGGCAACCGACAGGTAGGATAGTAGAACAAAGATCAGCAGGTATGGCGCAGAACTAGGGTTAATAAATACAATATCGAAACATACTGATAGTTATAATACAAAAAGATAGTAGATTCCTTCTATTAGAGTGTTGGACTAAATTGTATTGTAACACTGTATAATTTCACAAATAACGGTCATTGTTTCTAGTGCTTTTATCATAATCCTCGCCTTTATTTTGTATTTGTAGTCATACGTTGGCTACATATATTCACTAATCGAATAATATAAAAATTATTGTATCTACCTACCTAGCACTTTGGAGTACACTAAAATTCCAGAAACACCACAATTCTACACTGTCGCTAACATCGTAGCCGACAGGAGTCGTTGGAGACAGTTCGTCCGTTCCAGACTTTCATCCCACCATGACCACGATCTTCAGTCATGAAGGACCGACCAGAGAGAGGGAGTATTTTGGAGTAAAGTATTGTAGCAATTCGTAGCAAATCCTCGTAGCGTAGTGCTACGCTACGAGGCATTGCTACGAAATGCTACAGCTACAAAGCAACGCTACGACATGCTCATGTTGCTGCGTAGCTTGTCAATAAATAAACCTATATTTTTTATTGTAATACGCAGTAAAATTGTACATTGTTCTTATACTTCGAAGTGATGAGTAGCTTTTATATGGGTTAATCATTTCGTAGTGTAGTGATGGTGATGCTAAGTAGCTAGCTCGTAGCAGTTCGTAGATGTTTCGTAGCAAATCGTAGCAGTTTCAATAAGTTGTTATTTTTTGCGATGAAATCAGATAAATCGGAGATGCAAAAAAATGCTGATGCTTTTATAAGTAAGTCCACCTTTTGTACTGTACGTTTGTATGTACAATAAAGTTTAAATAAAAATTAATAAATAAGAAAACACACTCAGGCAATCTCCCTATCAGCTTAGCCTAGAACCTAACTTGGAAACCTGAAGCTCGAATTTACAGTTTCTTAAAGAAACTACTAAGTTTTGACTTCGCATTGATTGATCATTCATTCGGGGAAAGAATTTCATATGTTTAGAAAATATTATAACTTCTTGTGTTGTCTCTATTTCTAACTAAAGAAAGAACTAATCAATAGTAGATAAAATAAAAATATTCAGGTCTGTGCTCTGTGTGCTTTTAACGACGTGAGTCTGAATATTGATGAGTCAGTCATTGCTTAAATAAATCTAAGAAATAATAGATATTGCGCAGATATTATTTAAACAACCAAACCATAAGTAATTGATAGTCTTTCTTAAACTTTCGCCCTTTAAACACTTAACTATAGTATTAAAGTTCGCACGAATGTGTCAGCTACAAGAAATGTACAAAAAAGATTCATATCATGCAAAGTCCCGTTAATATTATAGCCAAGTAATAGATATTCGAAAACAAAGTAAACATCCCTTTATTAGACCCACTTAAGTTCTCTGTTTACCCCAAAGGTCGACTGTTAAATAATGCTTTTGCATATTGTGCCATTACTATTATATTTGTGCAATAAAGCTTAAATAAATAAATAATAGATATGTATGTAGGGACACAATGTCACATGTTATGTATACTACATAGCTATACCTAAGTCTGATGTAATATTCCTGCAAAGCTACAACGGCCAGTTCTCACTGGACCGCATTAAAGCACGGTCATACACACGGAACACGTTTATTATTTCTCTCATTTAGTGCTAGTGCCCGAGCCTATTGAGGATTTTAGACTTTTGTGGACAATGTGAAATTATCACATTCCTAGACATTTTAGTAGCCTCATTTCAATTTAGTAACCACCACCTACAGATAGATAGGTAGTTAGATATAAGATTTATTCTCAACCATTTACATTTTGTAAAGAAAGCAAATAACAGTAACAATACAAATGTGAAGGTATAAACAAAATTGAAAGTGCATGTTAAATGTACTGTGACGTTGTGTCAATTTATAAATATAATAATATATATATATAATAAAACACATACCTTTTTCCTTCAGGTACTTATCCGCTAGTGTGTTTATGTATCGGTCGTAGAAATGGAAATGAAATGAGCTTTCCGTTGGAAGCTCGTTGTAATTACGAGGCGTTAAACCTCCGTAATCTGTGGAGCTTCAGCGTTACAATTTATTTTATTACTCTTTCTTCAGTTCTCTTATTGCCTCGTCTCTCGGATATGGCCGCTGCAATTAGGAACAATTACTTCACGTAATATTCATGAGAACATTTTAATTGGTTTAGAATTTTAAATGGGAATAAGAGATAAGCGTGATATGTTTGAGAATCATAGGTTTTTAAATTTATTTATATTTAAAAAATGACAGTCATTACAATTGTATGCAATCCGAAAACCAAGTACCTACCTAGTTTTGTTAAATATACATGTCAAGTTACCCTGCATCATAGAATTTTGAATCGGTAAACTGTTTTATGAATTTTATCAGTAAAGTACTGTTATTTACTAATTATCATGAATTATGAAATGAACATGAAATTTCCATTTGCTGTTTTTTTGATGAAAAAAGAGCTGCGCCTCGGGGCTTCGATTCCGTGGGAATTTTGTGATAATGGTTTTTATGTGCCAATGTGTTTTTATGTGTGTGTGTGTGTGTTTGTATGAGACGGTATTTTTTTTACACGTATTCCAAATTTCATTTAAATTCGTCAAGTAGGTTTTAGGTGATTGAGTAACAAAAATACAGGACAGGATATTTGAGGTCACTCACAGTACTTGTATAATCTTTGATGAAGTAACTATGCATTACGAAATCCCTCGACAACTAGAAAAAATCTAATGGTTTCGAATCTATTAATGTAATGTTAATAAAAACAAAATTTACGATGAAAATCTTCCAAAAATAAATATAAAGGGCAAATAGTCAGGGGGTTATATATAGGTTGTTTTTTCTTAGCAATATTAGGTGAAATCGTCTTCGCATTTAGAATTAAAGGGACCTGCGTAAACAACACTAATATTGGTTGTTAGACAAAATTATATCCATTTATAGGTATAAGAACCTGTTTGTCGCATTTTTGTACTTTATTAATATTTCAGGAAAACTTTTGAATCGGTTTTCATTCCCATAGTTAATGCAACTAACTCCGATCCGATTAGTATATAATGAATCTTAGAAGTACATCACAATACTGAAAAATGCGTTTTTTTTTGCTCTACATGTGTTATATTTTTAACTTGTTCTTTTAGTACGTAGTACTCATATTAACTCTGTGCTTTTAGTTAAAAACTCAAATATACGTATATTTACTGCGTCTCCATTTCTTTTTCGCCTATTCAGTTTCAATCACAAAAGGCACAACAAATAAAAAGTAGAATTTCAAAAGATAATAAACGGATTCAGTTACTGAAGTTTATACTAACTATAATGACAAACTTATCAGTGAACCATTATTGATATCATCATGCGATAAAACACATTGTTCATAGAATTACACTAGGTACAGTCATGAGCATTAATATGTAAACACATAGGTAAGGTCTTAAAGCGGTGGTGGCCGAGTGGTAGGGCGCCCGCCTGTGGCGGCAAAGGTCCCAGATTCGAATCCTGCCCATGCTACATGAGTTTTTAAACCAATCTGACTTATTCGTCGTTGTGTGTGTTTCATTATATATACCACGATCCTCAGTCATGAGGAAATACAGAGAGAGGTCTTAATTGTCTAAATATTGTGAAAGTTTATAAGAATTAATATTTGGATGTTACTCTTTCTCTCTCTCTCTCTCTCTCTCTCAGCCTAAAGACGTCCACTACTGGACAAAGGCCTCCCCCAAGGATTTTATCCGTTTTTCACTGCGCAGTTATTGTGACTATATCCGATTACTAATAAAGGTGAATTTTAAAAAAATTGCCAAATTTCCTAAAAATACATCCTTAGTGAAAGTACTCATGAATATGAGCAACTTTTTGAATAGGACCGACTCTGATACTAAAAAAAGTCAACTGTTCCATACTATTTTACAATACCTGCTAGCCAGAAATGTTTATAACAGCAAAATTTTTTGAGATATCAGAGTCGGTCCGATACAAATCTATCTAATCTATTTAAAAACACGTAGAAAGTCAACGTCGCTCTGACAAACTTCTTCTCATAACAGTGAAAACAAGATTCCAAAACAATAGTATATATACGCGATGGCACCCAGGATATTTAATAGTTTACCCAGAGAGATCAGAATTTGTAAAGATAAGAATAAGTTCAGAAATCTACTTTTGAAATTATTGACAGATAAGGCATACTATTCCATAAATGAATATCTAAATGACAATTTGTAATAAAGCCATAAAGTAGTTAAGAAATTATTATAATTATTTTATTTTGACTTTGCATGTATTTTATTTTTTATGTTAATTTTGTATGCTAAATGGCGCAGCATAGAGCACTTATTCTAATATCCTATACACTTTGTACTACCTATGTCTGACGAAATAAATAAATGATTGATGATAAAAAGTAGCTCATATTCCATTTTCGCTTTTTCTCTCCGAGCCGAGATATCATTTTTTTGCTCGTCCAGTAAAATGAAGTCGATGTCAAAGCCGATGTCCGCTCGGTACTGATATCGATATCTGAAAACGGTTTTCGAAATCGATATGAATATCTATAATCGGTTTTTAGAAAAAAACGGGAAACGCCCAATACGCCCATGCCTACTCTGTGTAAACAGTATAAGCAGAAGTTACATTTTTTATTTTTGATTTCAATTGAAGGTAATGAATAGAACTGGGGGCTAACCACAACGTCTAATAGCAGTATTATTCTAATATTACATTGAGTTTTCGTACCACAAGGTCTTTAAAACAAGCTTGAAACAATATTAAATTTTTCAGCAGTTTTGGTGACGTCACCTCTATTTTGTTCATTCAATTCGTACCACGACGTGCTTTTGGCCACTAGCATTATTGTTTTAATGTCAAATTTAGCAATCTTCAAAAAGTTACTCTTTTGCAACTGATACAATATTATTTACTATTATTTGCTCAAAAATGTAAAGTAAATCAACTTATTTTCGAAAAATAATTGAATATAAAATAAACGTGAACGTTATAGTGCAATGAGTTCTGCTGAAATGAGAATGCTGCGTTGGATGAGCGGGGTAACACGGATGGATAGGATAAGAAATGTATATGTTAGAGGAAGTTTGAAAGTTGCTCTTATTAATGGAAAGGTAAGAAGAAACAGATTGACATGGTTTGGTCATGTTATGAGGAGAGAATACGAACATCTAGTTAAGAAGACATTAAATAAGAAGGGCTACAGGGGAAGAGGAAGACTAAAGAAGAGATGGTTGGACTGTGTGAGGGACGATATGAAGGGGTTGGGAGTGGATGTTGGTATGACGGGAAACAGAAACATGTGGAAGGATAAGACATATTGCGCCGACCCCAGATGATGGGATAAGGTGAAGAATATGATGATGGATTTGGACTTGGAAATATTCGAGTACTTGGAGGCCGATATTCTAACTCCGAAGAGTGTAAATCAAGAAAAGGCATCATATGCGTTTTCACGAGGAAAAATTAGTGTATATTACGTAATAAGTTACTGAAATATACTTAATTTTATAAAAACGAGAAACGAACATTTTAAATCAATTCACACTTCTATTATTTTGAACTAGCCTATGCCCGCAACTTCGTCTGCGCATATTTCAGGTTCCGCCTAAGCGGAATATCAAGATAAAACTACGCCAGATTTTAAGGTAGACCTTCTATGATACGACAGTGAAAACTGCATCAAATTTAGTCCAGTAGTTTTTGCGTGATGCGCTTACAAACAATTAGATAGAAAGACAGTCAGACAAAAATTCTACAAAAACTGGTTTTGGTTTCTATTAGCCCCATGAAGACCTCACATAGCTCATAGTTATTTTTCTTAAAAATCTTCTATGTACAGACACAGACCGTTACAGTTTTATTATATGTAGTGATTATAACCTATAAAATCATGTTACGCGGAACGTCATTGGAAAGAGATGGCGCTATTATTATAGCGCTGTTTCTTCTTATCCATGGAAGTAAACGTAAGTATTTATTACTTCCATGTTCATATCCTTAACTGGAAATAGACAATGTCATCAAATCATTCGTTCTTTCGCAACACTAAGCAGGAATAAAATAATATTGCTCGGTAGAGGTCATGGTACGAAATCGAGTAATGTTATTCTAAGCTTGAAACAAAACTTCCTTGAAATAAGATTGTTTTACAAAAGCTTGTGGTTAGGCTCCTGGGGGTCGACTCTGATTCAAATTTGACAGTAAATCACGTACTTCGTTTCACAGATGGATGGATACAGATGGATACACACATACTTATTAGAGGTGTGTGTATTCGCCCACACACACTATTATAAAATAAAAACATTTGGAATGTATAGACAATACAACTTTTTTTATATTGGCAAAATGTGGGAATGCATGAGTAAATAACCGGTATTTGCCGATAAACTAAATTTTTAGAGAAATATGTTAAAATTTTAAGATAGATTATCATTTTCTGAAGTCCGGGGCAATCTGTGTATATGATTCACGTAAAACTAAATTATTATTTTGCTTTATCAAATCTTTGCCGCAATATGCCTCTATGTGAATAATTTTATAAGCCGAGTCAAATATGAAATTGCATATTTAAGTGATTCCCTATTCAGATTTACCAGAAAATTAGGGAGTTATGGCTCGTTTACACAGTGCGAGCTACTGACTAGACAGTACGCAGCTACTTGCATTGTCTAGTCGTATGCCAGTAGCTCGGCTCGCCTTAGCTGTTTACACAATAATAGTAGCTGTCCAATATCTAGCGAGTTGTCGCGATGTCGAGGCAATGTGCTTTGATTATAAAAACTGTCTATGACCCCAATATTATGTGTTGAATTAGAAATTTTTGCTAGATTAATTATTTTCTAGATTCATTTCCTTTGCAGTATGTTCTAAAGAAAAACAATTCCATAGGTTTTGTTGTTCTCTGTAGAGATTCATGAACATAATATTATTTTCGGAAGAACATCTATCCGCAGCCATTTTACGAGTAAATGCTGTGAACGCGCGTAGACACACGGGTGAGCTACTGCCGGACGTAAGATAATAATATGTCCATACGTTGCGAGTTACTGCACTGCAGCTACTCGGCAGGCTGACTCGCATGCTAGCTCGCACTGTGTAAACGAGCCATAATTTAAGAATGTTCGATTCGGGTTATCGTTAGGTACACGTTAAAAATTACATCGCTTTTTCAGATTAGATAAAATATTGAATATCTGCTTTTTTTAAACAAGTACAATTTGATTTACAAATTTTTGAAAATAATTACTTTATTTTTTTTTATTTATTTAGAACTTCTAGTCTGCGGTTTGCCGTGTTATCCACTATTTATACCACAAAAATTTGTATAAATGTTTCCATTTTACCTATTTATGAATTGTACTCATCATTATTTAATAATAGGGGGTAAATATTAACAGCTGGCAACCATAGACTTCTACATCCTAAGTTTATGCTGGCAACAGTGAAGGTGTCAAAAGTCAATCCATAAAATGATAAAGTAATAGGTACCAAAGTTTTATACATTTTGTTTGTAAAAAATAAAAATTTTATGTATCTACCATAGAGCAACACGGACTACGCGCGGATGTCCTTGTTGCTCTATGGTATCTACCATGGAACAAATAAGAATAGTATCTAACTACGACAATTTTTCAGCTTTTTTTAACAATGTTGGTACCATCCAAATATATCCGCTAGCTAGGGTACCTAAAGATCAAAAGAAGAGTGACAAAATGACTGCGCGTTTTCTACCACAGAAATATTTTTTGTTTTCTACATAATATCATAGATCTATTTATCTGTGCGATAAAATACTTCGAGCAACAAGGACTTTCGCACACGGGAATCCGGGCATAAAGTTATTATATTGTACCGTTGTTGTAGTTATAAAATACCTAGCGGTCACAGAAGTATTTCTTTTTTAAATAAAGAGTATTAGTCTGTGCTAAGGGTATAATAAGTTTATGGTTGTCCGCTTTTTTTGTAAAAAGAAATAAAATATCATCTACAAAAAATACATTAAATTTTCAAATTTGACTTTGAAGGAAGACACTGACGTTTACCCTAAATTTCGGGAAAAGCGCAAATTTATGGTAAAAATTGCCCCCAAGTCCGAAAAATATAAATCCAATTTTACACAAATATTTTTGCTACAAACTTAACACACTACCAACACTTATTTACTTTAAAAAAAATTAATCCTATTATTTTGCATTCCATGTTCTCTAACAGTTTTTTCTTCTAACTAGGTTATCTAACTTAACTAATATTATAAATGAGAAAGTGAATTTGTTTATTTGTTTGTTACCTTTTCACGCTTTATCTACTGAATCAATCTTCCTAAAGTTTTGTATACACATAGTTGGAAGTATTGAAATGGGTACCTTTTATCCCGGGAAAAAGTACTGTTCCCGTGGGAAATTCACGTGGGCGAAGCCGCGGGCAAAACTCACTTTCGCATTTATAATATAAGTTAGAATTAGTCAAGGTTTAGGAAGTTAGGATAGGATTAGGATATTCTGTGGATAAAATTGACAAACCCACAACTTATTTCATTTGTAATGATTGGTAATTTTTTTTAAGAGATGGCCACATTTTATTGACGTGGTTTGACCACAGACATAAAATACTCTTCTATTAAAAATAAAATATTTCTGTGGATATGACAAGCTTGATAATATGTCATAAAATACATGAAACCCAAAACATTTTCAAGTAGTAAAATATGTTCAATATAATTGGTTAGGTATTTACCTACATTTTACCTAGTAAATTTTATAAAACATAAAAATAAACAAATATAGCTGTATTTTAAGGTGGAATGCACAGATGGAATCAAAAGCCCGATGTAACATTAAACCATTGCTTGATTCATGAAATTACAAGATTCAAGAACGGATTCATCTTCTAATGATAGTCTATTCTGCGTAACAAGAGATCAAGCGATGATAACACTTATACCTATTTACTTTATATAAAATACATTGTTTTTAATGATTAAATATATGTAAAATATAACTTGTTATTTATTAAAGAAATCTACTATGTAACTATGATAAAAGTACAAAATTATTGTACACTGAATGCAAATGCACGTATATGCCTTTCCTACGATAATATTTGATTTAATATATTATTTCGTTTATGTAGTGATCAAGATTACAGATCAGCCACTTGTTAGATACTTTAGGCTATTTTATTTAAATTATGTACTTTCTCCACGCGTTTTATTATAGTCTAGCACTAGTAAGTGCTACTAGATTGACAAAAGCATGAGAACAATGCCTATATTTATTGATATTTTATATATTTAATAACGTCTAATAACGTACCTAACTCAATGGTATAAACATATTAGACGTGACGTATTAGTTGGCTGTTCTCGATTACAAAAATTTTCAATTTAGTAATTGAAACAACCAATCATAGGCCAAGAAAGAGATCACGTTTGCTGCACGTAGTTGCTCCGCGCTATCTTGGGCTGACGGAAAAATATCGTTGAAAGTGCTCGCTTTTCCGTATCTTTCGTTGTCAAAATCAAATGACAAGCTGTCGAAAAATGCAGTTGTGTGTGTAAAATTTTCTGAGATTCCTGTGATTGGATGATCGACGATCGTTCGGAGTGGTGTGAAACTGTCAAATCGACCCGTTAGTTGAGGTTGGATGCGGTTTTATGCTTGTGTGTATTCGGTAGGACTACACACAAGTACAAATCACGTGGTTTCACGTATCACGTCCAGCACGTAAGGGACTTGAGAGTGGCGCCCCTGAACTCAAGCTGACTTAATTAAACCACAAGCTTTATTTCTTCAATTGTCTTCTATGAATGATACAACATTATTATTATGTTACGTTCGTAATTATTGCTTTACAACGTAATATTCAAAATATTAAATGTAGGTAATTTACGTACTGTATTAATGAACTTAATTCTGAATACGTTTTAATTTAGTATTCAGAAGTTAATCTAATTTTAGCGCTTATCAATATTGTGTTAAAGACAAATAATTAAAAATATAAAAGGGACGGCTCAGAATGTATTCAATAACATAAAGCAATAACTATAATTACTGATATTGTTTCAGAAGCAACTTAATTTAGACTTCTAAACAGTCGAAATATACTTTTTTTTTGGTTGTCCATTCAGTATTCCAACCTACAAAATCGTGACTTGGGAAGATCACGTATAATGTAATTCTACAAATTATTGTGTTTACGTCGCAAACTTCTGGGTATCTGACGTCAATCAGTAAATTGATTCGTCACGGCAAAACAGCGACTTCATTACTTATTGACGGAATCTTCGGCTCGAGTGGAGAAGTTGCCTCTGTGACGAGGCTTGTGGTTTGATTCTCAATAGACCGCACTAAATGTAATCAGTGAATATATATCTGCAAAGATGGGTTTATTCCCGGGAATAAACGGGAAGAAAGTGTTTTTGACCGACGTAAACCCAACTATAGATGGCCTTACGCCCGGGAATAAACAGGCAGAAACCGTTTCTTCCCGGCGTAAACCTATCTCTTCTGTATATAATGTATGTTAACTATTGTACACTAATGTAAATGAAAGCCAAGGATACGGTCTCACTAGCTTTACTTAGAATAATAATTAAATTATCGAGTTAACATAAGTTAAGAAAGTTAATTTAATATAAGCTTTTGTTGTGTTATTTCCCATACACCGAAAACACTAACATGATACAGTTCTATTTTGAAACTGATTGCACTGACATGTAAACAATCAAGAAAATTTTTAAAACAAAAACGTTGTTTAGCTTTATTTTTATAATAATTTTGCTCTGTGTTGACTTCACAAACATTGCTAATGAATTAGTTTTTAAATAGAAATTGAAACTTGGTAAAATTCCTTTACAAATTTATACCAATGACATGTTCTCTTAATCTAATTGGGAAACATTACACTTGATTTGATAGAAGAAGTAAGTTAACAAGCTTGATTTGCTACATGAGTTACTAAGTTGCAATAAACAAAATAAGTCTCGGTTCATCTCGCAGACAATAACAAAGTTAGCAAACAAACATACAAACTAGAAGTGATTCAAACTTAGAAACGTGAGTGATTTGACGAGGGAGCAATCTATCCGGCCAGCCCGCGAGTCTGCAACACTAACTTTATCAGAAATGCCCGTGTTGTAGTCAAGAATGCCCTAATCGGCCATTTGCTAGCGTTAAGCCCCTATTTATTATCGTAACTAGTGAAGCACTATCGCTTTCGGGCCCAGTAGGAGATCGTTTCGTGTTTCTTACACGACCATTTGTCTGCAACCCTCTTACTAATTCAACAAAACGTGAGCTCTGCCGAGATAACAACTTCGTTTCGGAGATTGCCGATAGCTCGATCGAATCCCACTATTCGAGTATATGTTCTAGCTGTTTATATTAAGTTGTATGTATACGAAGACCCTTTGTGTTAAGCAAACGTAAGGTTTGAACTCGAGCAAGTACGATTTTAATCTCTTTGTTTAGTTTCTCAGATAGGGTCGGTTTACTTAATGACACACTTGGGTAACAAATGTATATTCAAAGTTGTACTATTAATAATAAAAATACAATAAAAAATAAAAAATCACACAAGTATGAGTCAGCTTTGTTTGTTTATTGATAAAATCATGTACACAACTTAGGTATAGCTTCCTAAATACTGGCAAAATTTTTGTTTTCGGTCGAGGGCAACTTTACCTCAAAATTTAGTATTGCTAGGTACCTTATACTTACTTAGCATCTTATACAAATGTAAGAACGTACTTACTCTGTTGGATCAGCGCCTCGAAGTGGATCTTGGCCTCGGAAACGAGAGAGCGCTGACTGTTTTATTTTTGTAGCAACGTCCCAGTGCAGCGTTGCATTAGGTTTACTTATTCTTAGTCTAGTCTGTTTCCCTTATTACTCGAAGATTTGGGTTCGAATTTCTAGACACATTTGTGAAGCTTATTTCGTTTAGGACATTATTGAGCAAATTTTTGTTTATTTAAGGAAAAAACCGACCAACTCCTTCTCACCGTACTGGTTTTCTCTCTAATTCCTTTGCTGTTACTGCGGTCAGACTTTGGAATGCGCTCCCCGAAGTTATCAAAAGAGCTCCGAGTCGCGCCAGTTTTAAGACACAAGTGTACTAATTCTATCTATGAGTTTCGCTGCTTATATTATTTGTATATACTGTATCTATATATACTTATGTATTACTTACATATATATTTATTTACCTCTATATAAATATTTGTTGTGGTATTTGTATTTAGTTATGTATGATATTATTATTTACTTAAGTATATGTACTTGGCAATAATACCTTAATTATACACCCACCTAAAATTTTCTGTATAACCCAAAGGTTGGCTGGTAGATAATGCTTTAGCATTAGGCCTTCCTATTGTACGTTTACTCTGTATTTTTGTACAATAAAGGTTAAATAAATAAATAAAACGTTAGCTCAGAAATTATGATCCTAGGATGTGCACATGCACAATAATCCTGATGTGCACATCAGGATTATTAAACTAGTAAATATTTTAGTTGTGGAATGAAATGCAATACCAACGTTATAATACATTGAATTTCACTAGACAACTAAATAATTTGCTTTAAAATGAAACTGTAAATGACATACTTCATCCTAACGAGATTCGATGTTAGTAATATTACAGACTCGACGTCAATTATCCGTGGCGTCTGGCATTTAGGGACATTAACTCCAGCCAGAGATGGGTTTACGCCCGGGAATAAACGGTTTTCGCCCGGTTTAAGCCCATCTACAAAAAGGTTTACACCCGGGTATAAACGGGCAGAAACCATTTCTTCCCGGCGTAAACACATTTATCTCTCCGGCAGTTATCTGCGCGTCGCGTTTACACTCTTATTGGGATTTCGACTAATTTCACACAATATTATGTTACATGGCACTTAATAATTGTTATATAAGTAATAAGGTTTTATGAGATTAGAAATACTTACAATGTATCCTAAGTTTAAGTGGTTTTGTCCTAGATCATATGCACTCACCCCAAAAATGTTATCTTTTCTCTCTGTATCACCTCTTGGTTGACTGGTAGAAAAGGCCTCCACTCAAGTCCGCTATTTACGGTCGTTTTGTAAATAAGTTAAATCAATAAAATAAAAATAAGTAAGTTTAGCATAAATAACTTATCACTATTTGCACTGTCTAAGGATTATAAATAATATTTTTTTAGGTAGGTAACCACGTCTTTAGGTAACAAATATCAATTCCTAAATTAATGATTTAAGTCAATTTAGACTGATTGACTGCAACTTCTAAAGAATAAGCTGCGTTTTTCGGAGTTCCGTTTTCATAGGCATAAAAAGTAACTACTAATGTACCAAATTTTATTAAAATCGCCTGCTAGTGCACAATAAACAATGATACATAATTCCGTCCTCTGTAGGTGATGTGATATTTAGTTGTCAATTTTTATATTGTCATTATGTGGGTAATAGAATAAAAAAAAAATACAAAAAAAAAAAAATACAAATGCATGTAAATATTTAATCTCTCTTTCAAATGTTATGTAACTGATGACATGTTTTCCTATGCAAAAGATAAAGCTTATAAAAATATCCATAACTACGTGCTGCCTCGTCGTAACTTTGGTAGTTTATATTTCTTAAGTTTAAATAGGTTTCAGCAGCCGCAGTAGTAATCCACAAAGCTGGCAACACCGGAGATTGAGCTGGTGCGCGCGGGAACTTCGACTAAGAGTAATGACCTAGAATACTTGACCGACATTTGATATTTTATAGCTGCGACTCCAAATATAAGTACTATCCTTAACTACTTTCGTTGTAAATATGAGCTAAAAGAGGTTTAGAGTGCCATGGAAATTAAAAAGTTTATGCTGCACTTCCATGTTGGTCTGGGAGCGAAGAAAAAAGATAGAATGTGCCAGCTGTTTCTCTTCCCGCGCAGATTGTAAAAGTCAATCGAGGGAAAATTCATAGGCGATGGGCTAGCAACCTGTCACTATATCTCCATTCCATCAGAAAGCCCACTATTCAGCTAAGCGTGGCCTTCGAGTCGCGCGACTCTTGGCTCTGTCTATCCCGTAAGGGATAAAGACGTGATTCTATGTATATGTATGTATGTATGTTATTTTACTTTACTGACGATGAATGCGCGTTTCCTTTCACGCAAATAATTGTTTAATCCTACTAATATTATAAATGCGAAAGTTTGGATGTGAGTTTGTGAATCTGTGGGTTGTGAGTTTGTGAGGATGTTTGTTACTCAATCACGCAAAATCTACTGGACGGATTTCGATAAAATTTAGCACATAGGGTACTTTTTATCCCGAAATTCACACGGGAGCGAAGCCCCGGGGCGCAGCTAGTATGTAAATAATTTTATTGTTTTATTATGTTTTAACAGTAGGTACAGGGTGACATTTTATGCACCAGCTGAATTTTCGTAGCAATCTCTAGCAATTTTATTTTCACTTTTTGTTTTAGAGACTTCTTTGGAAACCGACTCAGTTTAATCATCCAAGCCTGCTACGAAAATTTAGCTGGTGCATAAAATGTATAAATATAATAAAATAAAAAAAATATTCGGAAATGAAAATGACTTGAAATAATTCGCTCAGACATACAGGTCTTGTAACCACATACGCACAAAATATAATACGCGTCATAAAATTTCTATTATTTCCATTAAGCAAATTAAGTCGATGATCTATGATAGCAATTTTCACCCGGAATCAATTATCTCCGCAATTTATTTATGGCAACCAATTTTCTGTCCTCCCTTATTTATTGTGGGCTCTTGTTAAGATCGTTTTACGGTATAATTAATACGATAGATATTATTAATGTCCCAGCACAAAATGTTCCTGATAGTAGCTTGTTTTAAAATTAATTTACAAAATCGAACTATCGTGAATCGAACTCACATCACATGAAGTTTCGTGTAAAAATTTAATACAACATTTCTACTACTAGTTACAAATTACCAACAGTATTTTTTTTACAAACAATAAAGTTAATTTAATTCTACAAAACATATTAATTTGAATGTTTCTTAAGTATGTCTGTGGATGTTTGTGACCTACTTAATGACGCCTCAACCACTGGGTGGAATGTGATGAAATTTGGTATGCAGATAGATTAGCTGCTATGCTACTTTATACCCCTTTTCCCACGTGAGCAGAGCTCCAGGACCAGTTTATATACCTATAACACTAGCTGCACCCCGGGGATCGGTTTCATTAAATTTATCAATATCGTGATTCAAAACCACAGACATAATATTACCTAGACCCCGCAAGTGTATGTACTCAGTGGCGAAGCGTCCTTACAACACGATTCCTACCGGCTTCCCTTGGCAGATTCTAATATATACATTATTTTTATGATTAACAATAATAGCTTAATCTTGCGGCCTACACTTGCACAAAAATCTATAATCATATAACAAACCATAAGCCGACGATCCACGGCATTAACTTAGATATTTTAATATGAGCGCGAAATACAATTACATTGCGCGCATATAATTATATTGCGCGCTTTGCAAAAATATTCTTCAATAGCTGGATACAATGTACGCAATGTATTCAAAACAGCGCAAACGCCACACACACGATCTCAATCGCAGGTCGCGTGCCGCGGTAGTAAGTAACTCGGTAATAATATTGGGAATTTGTAAAATTAAAATATATGGTGACACACACACCATGACATTACAACTACATATGCAACCACTCGTCGATATAGACCAGCGATTAAGCCGATAGCCCATCGCCTCCAACGAAACCTTATTGGTTCGTTTGAAAAATTTGAAAAATTTTTGTCCAATCACAGCGATTATCCGCGAATGTCTAATGTCACCTTGGTTATTTTGATTGATTTGCGCGCATTTGCATTTTGCACTCACGGCGAACAATTATCTATTGTTGTGATAAATGTGATTAACTTGATTGTGGTATATTATATAGTTTATAAGAATAGAAAGTGGTGAAATGTTACGTGCCAAGTGTTATGTGTACATTGTATAGTGTTTATGGATTGTTTCATCGTAAATGTAAACGTTTATTTTTGTTTCTTGTCGAACAACAACAAGTAGGTTGTCTTACAGATTACCTATTAAATGAGTTCACCTCGTTCTCAAAATAAACATCTCTCATGGCTCATCGCGATATGAAACGCATAAAGGTATTAAGTTAAAATTACTATTGAACTCGGATCCACGGTTGATTATTTTTTTGGTGAAAGATAACCAAAAAAATAATCAAAATTATACGTCAACGCGATAATAATTTGCGATTTCAGGCAGAAATCAAAATCTATGGGGTAAGTACCCCATAGGTTTTGTAAATTTCATAGTTTAGGTATGACCCCATAGGTTGACCTAAAATTATGAAATTTGGCAAAAAGTAAGGTCTAACAGTACTTATAAAGGAATAAATCTGAAAATTGTAAATATGTTTTTGGAAGCCTAAAAAAAGTGTTACAAACTTATTTTTGCGCTGGATTCAGTGTGAATCTGTTAGGAATCAAACTGCAAAGTTAAGTTTGTTTTTGAAACTAGTTGGTCTTTTAGTTAGAGCTATAATGTGAGATGCTTTGCGTGTACGGAACTCTCGGTGCGCAAGTTTGACTCGCACTTGGCCGGTTTTTTTTCTATATATTTATAATCCGACTGTGAGTGACATGTGCTTTAAACGGCTTTTTTTAAAGCCACTTTTATCATACTCGACTTGCACTGTGGCTTCACCTTTGTATATTTTCACCCCACGCCACTGGCTATGTACTTCGCGTGTTAAAAGGAAGATGATTCAACTTCATTTAACGCTCGTTCATTCAGTCCGCGGTCGAACGTTCTCGCAGTCAGACGTATTAAAAAAAGTAAAAAATGCCTAATTGCGCGGTATTGAGTTGAAGAAACAATACACAAAAAGGGGGACAAGATAAAGGAAACATTTCTTTTCATCGGTAAGTAATTTTGTTTTAAAATGGTGTTGGTTTTAACTAAAAAAACAATTATTTTGTGTTCCCGGCACGGATTTGGCGATTTTACAAAGAAAACTATGTATGCGAGTGTGTATTGTTGATTTAAAATACATTGCCGCTTTTAAAAGGAGTGTTGTAGGGCTTATCTTTAAAAACACGCAATGAATGTTAAAACGAACTATACGTTCACACGTCGTTTAGCTTAGTGGTACGATCACTAATCTCATTTTTCTGTCAATAAAGGCAAATAGTGCTGTACCGCGCAGAAAAGCTAATCGATTCTAAAAGCCTAATCGATTTGGAAACAGAGGAATGATAATGACAAAGGAATGATATTCTGTGTCATGTATTATTTTTTAGGGTTCCGTACCTGTTTGTAATATAATGGGTGAAACTAAACGCAGGCGTTTCCTATTGTCGCCGCCAGGCGTTCGGGGTTCTCACTTTGCTCGTGCGAATGGCTCGCGGACGGTCGCCATTGTCCTGTGCGATATCGGTTTGATTTTTAATACGCGAGAGGTCCCGCGTCCTTTGATTGTTAATTAGTTTGAGTTATATTTGTGAATTTCCGGTTTGTTAAATAACTATTGAACGTTTGTGTTTGTGAAACCTTTTACTTTGACTGTTTCTTGTGAGATGCGAAACGTGGCTGCCTGGGGACGCCGAAATCTGTTGCCGAGTGGAACTGCTAGACGGATCAGGTATTTTTTCTGGGGATTGAGATCTCATGGGGTAGGTTGGGTGATTTAGGGAACAACCCCCTCCTCTTCCGAAGACACTCGAAGTTGGATCCGAAGATTAAGAAGATTCAGTTTGGTAAGTGGTTTGAATTGTAGTTATTAAGTTGGGTTAGTATATAGGGCCCCGTAGCTCCCTATATAAGCTACGGTGGTAGCAGTCTGCGTATAGCTTAAGTTAGATTCTAGTCGGACAAGCGTGGTGCCGCGTGGAGATTTTTTCCCGGTACTTATTTTTACCGGTGGGTTTTTTCCCGGTAAAGTTCCGGTACAGAATTCTTCCCGCCACTTCGTTTGTCCGGATTCTCTGCGCACATTTACTGGTAGCAGAGCGTAGTTTATCTACCCTCTATTTGTTCGTTTGTAAAAAATAATTAATTGTTTGTAAAAATTATTAGATTTTTCTTAGTTTGTTTGTATAAGAATATTTGTAACCTTTTTGTATTTGTTTGCGGTTTGTACCGTGCGTTCCGGGTTTGTGCCATTCTCATACCTACCGCGGTTCTTCGTGTAGTTGCTTGATTTTGTTGTTTTTTATTTACCTTTTGTTATTTTTTGTTTGTGACTTGACGCGATGGCGAAGGTCTCCAATGCTAGGGCGACACTCGCCAACGAATTGAGATGGTTTGTGACGGCCGGAGGACTCCTGTCCCGGAAGGACAGGGAGGGCGCCATACTGCTAAGAGCGGATCACCTCCACTCACGATTGATTAGCGCGGAAGCGGCCATGGTGGTGCTTACCGAAGCCGAACTTGCCCCGGAGGTCTACGCAGGTCACATGGCGGACATGGACCAGATCCTGAGTCTGCACGATGATATCGCGGAGGCGGCGACCGCAATAAGGGCGAGACAGGCTGGCGGACCAGCCCCTCGCACCCCTGTTAGACAGGAAGGACCAGCGGTTACTGGTCGGCTCCCCACCCTTCAGCTGTCCCACTTTGGGGGTAAGATGGAGGAGTGGGTGGCATATAAAAATATGTTTGAGTCCCTGGTCGTAGCACGACAGGATTTGTCGAAGGCCCAGAAGATGGCCTACCTCCTCTCCACTCTGGAGGATGAAGCGCGGTCGCTCATCCAGCACCTCCGGGTGGAGGACGACCAGTACGATACGGCTTGGGAGTTATTGAACTCCCGCTACCAAAACTTACGTTTGTTAGCGGATGCGCACGCCGCACAGTTGATGGCCCTGCCCAAGGTGGCCAACAGGGCACAGTTGCGCCTGCAGTTGCTCACGCCCGTTACAGTGGCCTGTAACGCGCTCCGCACACTGGGGCTGCCGGTGGACCAATGGTCTTTTTTGTTGGTGCACATTGTATTGGGCAAATTGCCCAATGACATCCGCTCGCGGTTTGAGCGCGAAAATGCGGAGCGGGATAGCACCACCCTACCAACATTCACTGACTTGGTGAAGTTTTTGGAGTTTGAGGCACGGGCTGCTGAGAATACCATGACGGACTCAGCGCCATCCAGAGCGCCTGAACGTAGGCCCTTGGAACCCTCATGGCGAGGGAAGCCCCAACAGGGACGGCAACCGCCACCGCGTGGAGCTGGTGTGCGGGTTGCGCACACGGCAGCAGTCGCGAGGGACGCGGACTGCCTGCAATGTGGCCGGATGGGCCACAGCCTGCTACAATGCAGGGACTGGCAGAGACTGCCAGTACAAGATAGGCGCCGCATGGCAAAGCGGCATGAACTTTGCTTTTATTGTTTGGGCGGTCACTATGCACGTGACTGTCCCAGTGCCATACCATGCAGTGCATGCCGTGGGCTGCACCACGTGATGCTCTGCATGAACCGGAACGGGGATGGCCCCCGGATGTTGAGGCAGGGGTCCCCTATGGGCGGGGGCGCTCCTGCGCGAAGCCCTCCACCACCGGACGGAGGACGCGGCTTCGCTCGTCGCACCCCCCCTCGGGAGGGGGGTCGCGTACCGGCGCGGGTCTTGGCGGACCGGGACCACGCGCCCCAAGGTCGTGGCCAGTATGTGGCTGGCCAGGCCCCGGATAGGGCCCCCATGGGCGGGGGCCCTAGACCGGACGTGAGAGTGGGGACACCCCCCTCCACGCGGGTTACCAATGCCCAACACATGCAGCCGCAGCGGTTTTCTCCGCCGCTGCACGAGTACCTACGGCTGGAGTATCACCCGCCGTACCATATGTATGGCCGGGCCGCGGGTTATTCCCCCCCTCAGATGGGGATGTGCACTCGCCCGCCATATTATCCGGGTCAGTGGCGCGCCCCTGGTTTGGAGAGAGTGGGGAGCCCGTAACTAGCTTGCTCCCTTGCTGGGACAGAGCCGCGGACGGTTCTGCTCCCCACCGCGGTGGTCCGCGTATGGGGTCGTGGGGGGGAAGCCATTAATTTGAGAGCTCTGTTGGACTCAGGGGCTCAAAGCAGTTTGGTTACCACTCGAGTGGCACACCAGTTAGGTTTAGTCGTGGAAGACTCGCCTGTGCCACTTCTTGGAGTTGGTGGCATACAAGTGAAGTGTCTGACGGGCCAGACACTTGTCACCTTTTCTTCGCTGAAGTCCTCCACAATGAGGATCACGACTTCGGCTATGGTAATGGATACCATTGCGGGTTGGCACCCCTCGACAGACATACCGCCGGGTGTGTTGTCTTTGGTTTCGGGTCTGGATTTGGCCGACCCCTTTGTCTTTCATCCCGGCCCAGTGGACTTGCTCCTGGGCTCGGACGTATTGGGTTGGATTTTGTTGGGTACCCAGAAAGCTCTGGGTTCGTCTTCACTGATGGCAGTGTCTACTATATTTGGTTTCGCCCTGATGGGCCCTGTGTTTGATAATAGCACCGTGGAGGAGCCACCGGTCGTCGCATCTGCGTTCTTGGCCAAGACCATGCAAAGGTTTTGGGAGGTGGAGGAGCCACCTATGAGTTCCAGGATGGATCCGGAACACGCTGAGTGCGAAGCCCTTTTTCGATCGACCACGGAGAGGTTGCCCTCCGGTCGGTTTGTAACTAGGTTACCCTTTGTTGCCTCTCGTCCTAGCCTAGGGCAAAGTAGGGCGCTTGCGGAGAAACGACTGCTGTCCATGGAGCGACGCATGCAGCGTGACCACGTACTTCGCGATAAATATATTGAATTTATGCGCGAGTACGAGGATTTGGGTCACATGTCTCCGGCTCGAGTTGATTGGAGCTCAACTGAGCATTATTTTTTGCCCCACCACGCGGTGGTGAAGGCCTCAACAGGCAAATTGAGGACCGTCTTCGATGGGTCCGCACCCACTTCGAACGGAGTTTCGTTGAATCTATGTTTGCATTCAGGTCCCAAATTGCATAGGGACATTTATTTATTTAACTTCTTTACAAAAAACATGTATATGGCGGACTTAAAGCCAGAGGCTTTTTCTACCAGTCAACCAAGAGGTGATGCAGAGAGAAAAGATATCATTTTGGGGTGAGTGCAAATGAGCAAATGGCACAAAAACACTTAAAAAGAAAAGACAAGAAATACTTAAGAAGACCGAAATAAGTACAATTACTTACAACATAAATATCAATAAACTTACTTAAAACATTACATATATACATACTGATACTATGATAATTATACATATACTACATATATATATCAATTTATATTGTCTGACAGTTCATGAAGATAGTGTGCACGTACCGCATTTTTGAAAGCTAAACGTGTTTGAGCCTTACGGATACTAACGGGTAGGGCATTCCAAAGCGCCACACTCTGAACTGTGTATGAATGTGCAAAGAACACACTCCGATGAAGAGGCGCGTAAAGCAGAAGGTTATCAGAAGAACGAAGATTTCTAGCGTGAGTATTGCTTAAAAAAGTAAATTTGGATTTGAGATACCATGGAGTCTTAGGGTCGAAAAGAATAGAAAAGAGCGTACTGAGAATATGCAACTGGCGACGTTGACGTACGGGTAACCATTTCAATTGGCTGCGATAAGCTGACACATGGTCGTACTTTCGAAGATTAAATATAAAACGGATACAATTATTTTGAAGTCGATCCAATTTGTTTAGAAGATCGCAATTTAAGTCAGAGTAACACACATCGGCATAATCCAGTATAGGGAGTATTAAAGTTTGTACTAATAAGGTTTTTATATTAATAGGAAGAAAATTCTTCAATTTATAAAGAGCGCGGAGAGCACCTGTAATTTTTCTAGCAATTTCAGTAATTTGTCTAACCCAAGATAAGGTATTGTCTATAATTAGTCCAAGATCTTTCACGCTGGTTTCAAGAGGTATAGTAACATTATTATAACTAATATCCGGAAGGGAGTCGTAATCGATTCGGCTCAATAGTTGAGAGCTACCCACTAGAATAGCCTGACATTTATTTGGGTTAACGGATACTCCAAATCTTCTGGACCAATCACTTATACTCCTTAAGTCAGTATTAATTTTATCAATAGCAAGGTACAGGTTATCCACCTCTGTCTGCGCATAAAGCTGCAAGTCGTCGGCATATAGGTGATACGAGCACTGAAGTTCTAGGGTAATGAAATCGATGAAAATTGAAAAAAGCAGTGGGGATAAAATTCCTCCTTGAGGTACACCTGAGTCAATAATACACCAATTGGAAGCAGAGTCGCCGTGGCGCACTGACTGCTGTCTCCCCCGAAGGTAACTAGAAAACCACCTCACTGCCGCCGGAGAAAACGAATGATGGGAGAGAATCGCCAAAAGAATATCGTGATCAACGGTATTAAAAGCATTAGAAAAATCCACCAAGGCCAATGCAGTAACTTTAGTGTCTTCCATACCAGACCTAATATCATCGGTTACCTTTAAGAGAGCAGATACAGTGCTATGCCCAGGACGAAAACCAGACTGTAATGGATTCAGAAGATCGTTACACAGAAAAAATGAGGTGAGTTGCCTATGAACGCAAGCTTCGAGAATCTTGGACAATAACGGGAGAATGGAAATGGGACGAAAATGATTAGGGAGGGAGGGATTGGAGACTTTCGGGAGAGGCCGAATAAATGCTTTACACCAAAGGGTAGGAAATTGAGACGTAGTTAACGAGTGATTGACTATGTGGGTTATAACTGGAATAAGTATGTCAAGTATAAATTCAATCATTCGACGATTCAATTGATCGCAACCCACAGCCCTAGATTTGATAGCTAAAAAAAGCTTTTTAACTTCTTCCTGGCTTACAGGAGTGAAATTAAACTCAGATTTAGCAGTGGTAGAAAGCGATGAAATATAGGAAATAGTATCCAATTTCGTTTGATGATCTAACGGATTAGAAGTGGAGAAATGGCGATTAATATCATCCAACGAAATGGGGAAAGAAGCCGTATCTGAGTTGACTGATTTACCAATACCAAGAGTACCTAGAAATTTCCAAATATCAGCAGAGGAGGAAGAGGAAATAGTATTGTGAATTAAACGGCGCTTAGCATCTCGAATCATCCTGTTACACCGATTCCTTGCAGCTTTAAACAGAGACCAGTTTTCATCTGTCCGATCTCTCCTAAATCTCCGAAAAGCCCGGTCCCTCCTCCTCATGGCCATCCGCACCCCACGTGTTAGCCACGGTGCTGGAGGTCGCTTAATTTTTACCTTACGTATCGGGGCATGCTTGTCATATAAGGATATGAGAAGGGAATTGAAAACTTCAACTTTTTCATCAATGTTAGCAGCCGAAAAAACCCTATCCCAGTCCATGTTTGCAGCATCAACTCTTAGTTTATCGTGATCTAGTCGCGCAAAACTACGTAAGTGTAACACTTTGGGGACTAATTTAGGAGGCTTAATGTTATAAGAACAATTAATAAGATCATGTCGAGAAAAACACGGTGCCGAATGTTGTCCGTAGGAAAGAACATTGTCAGTTGATAAAGTCAATATAAGATCAAGCCACGTATCATCAACCTCAGTATTACAATGAGTTGCATTTAGGGGCAATATGTGGAGATTTACTGATTCAAGGATATCATGTAATTTCCTAGCACGAGCAGGGTCTCCAGGACCACCTACAATCAAGTTGGTATTAAAGTCACCTAGAATCAGCTGATGTGCGTACTCATGGCTAAAAGAATCAAGAGCTATTTCCAGATCCGAGAAGTAGCTCGTCCCAGGAGGACAATAAACCACTCCAAGGAGCGCCTTGACACCACTGACTAAGATTTCTAGAAAAATGTATTCAGCTGAAGCTGAGTATTGAGAAGGGGAAACTGCTAAAATTTTATATTTGATATCAGAGCGAAGATATATAGCTAGCCCCCGCAACCTTTGCCTATTCGGTCGTTCCGTATTAAAACGAAACCTGGCAGCGGGTACGAAGTTGACGGGAGTTCGGGTTTCAGAAATGTCTCCGATATCAGAATTGCATGGACATTGGTATCCATGAACGTATCCAGAAAATCAGAGTAATGAGCTGAAAGGCTTTGAGCGTTAATATGGCAAACATTAAAATGAGAAGCATGCCTCTGGAAACTGCTTCTAACATATTCTCCAAGAGATAATATTGAGGAATTGGCACTATCATTACACGAAAGATATTCATCATCAGCAGTATGATATGAATCACTATCAGACATTTATATAAATAAATAGATTCAATAAATATAGTTATATAAGTAAAAAAGAAATAAAGAATAAATAAAAAAAGGTTAAACTCACTGCACCACCTACCAGTCAACCTAACACACAAAAATAAAACCTTACTATAAAATAAAAGCGCAAGATAACTTAATCTAAATTAAAAAAAAAAAAAAAAATAGAACAAAATCACCATACAGTAACATAAAAAACGTGACTGAAAATTTTAAAATAATAAACAGCAGTTTCAAACAGTACTATACTATTAAAATAGAGAATTTAGATAGAAAAATTCTACATAGTTCATATAAATGTGTAATAGAATATATATACCTATGTTTCTTACTAAAACCACATCTCGTAAAATACATGACGTTCTTTTTTTAGAAGTCGGTCAAATCTCTGACAGTACAATTTTATTAACATGACCAGTAATAAAAAAAAAAAAAAAAAATGTCAATGTCATGTTCAACTCTTCTGTCAATGTCATACTACTTGACACTGCATAGGTACCTACATCTTAACAAAATTAATCAACAACACAACAACAAATAAAATGAAAGTGAATCTACCTTTAAATAAATTGTTAAATTGTAAATAAAAAAGACGGTGAGATAACACAGAGACCTTAAAAAGAGGGAACTAACGATAGCTAGGACTCAAACGAGCGGAGAAAATTACTTACAAGCGCTATGAGTGCGGAATACAATACTACATTATAAAAAAGATGTTCTATTAAAAACCTATATAATTGACTAACTGCCTGCATAATCACAGGCCCTGACAGGAATCATTTACGAAGAGGCTGACGCCCGCTTTTCTTCAGCATGATCCGGAATCTGAGGGAACTTTGCCGTTAAGCTCTTGAGCTCCTCCTCAGAACAGAGCTTGTGTTTTCCACCGTCGGTCGTCTTGATGACAATAACACCGTCCTGTGACCAGCAGTTTCGCATGCCAAAATGTTGACGAGCCTTACCAAATACTGCCAGTCTGGGCTTCGTGAGGAACTCCTTCACAGAAATTTTAGAGCCCTTGAGCGAAGTTTTTTTATTCCAGACCAAGGACCTGGTCTTATAATCTTGAAACCGCACAAGCAATGGACGATGATTGTCTTTTTCTGAACGCCCTAATCGATGACAAACTGTGAGTGACTCCTCAGTAAGGGCCTCAATCGCAAGCTTCTTCTGTATTACCTCTAGTATTAGTCCCTTGCAGTTCTCTTTGGGCACTTCAGGAATACCAGAAAAAATGAGCATCTTCAGCCTGTGCCGATTCTCAATAACATCAACAGAGCGGGCACACTCAGCAATATTGCTCCGGAGAATACCCAATAGTTTGTACACAATCTCTCGAAATGTTCTGAATTCATCTCCTATCCTTGCAACGGTGTCCTTAACTGGAGCAGAAGTCTTTGCAGCTTGCAGTTGGGAAGCCATCTCAGTCATCTTGACATCAAAATAAGCTTCTAATTCCTGCTGTGCACTCATAATGTCATTCAGCTGGGCCATGTTAAACAATAACAGTGCAGTTTTAGTATTAAAGTAAAGTTGTAATATTCCTTGTGTGTGTGTGTCAATGGTGAGCTGGCAGGTGGCGAGTAGACCTTAAATGGACTTAGGTCTTCATAAAACTAATCACAAACGTGAGTAACACTATAAATTACTGTTATCAGTGTAGTAAAAAGTGAAAATTGCCTACCGCCAAAAAAAAAAAAAAAAAAACATAATTGACATCATCTTGAACTTTAGAAGACATCAAGTGGTTTTTGGCGCGGACATCCGGATGATGTTCCGCCAGACAGTCATACATCCTGAGGACAGGCGATTCCAGTTGATACTCTGGCGTGAGCGCCCTGAGGATCCTGTGACGGTGTATGAACTCAACACAAACACGTATGGTTTGAAATCTAGTCCCTATATCGCCATCAGATCATTGCTTGAATTGGCAGAGCGGGAACGGATCCGCTTTCCCCGTGGGGCTTCCGTGCTGTCACGTGACTTGTATGTAGATGACGTGTGCACCGGAGCCCAAAGTATTGAGGAGGCCCTCCTACTGCGGGACGAATTGATTGAAATATTGAAAACGGGTGGCTATTGTTGCATCACGTTGCCAGTGAGCTGGCGGCCACGGTCGAGATACGAGACATCTTCGCCTGGTCGGATAGCCAGGTCGCGCTTGCATGGTTGCGCGCGGCCCCACATACCTTGGAGGTTTTTGTTGGAAACAGGGTTTCCCAAATCCAGAATATCGGAATTGATATAACATGGAGACATGTGCCGGGAGAGCTTAACCCAGCGGACTGTGCTTCCCGAGGTTGTACGGCACCAGAATTGGTGTCACACCCGCTCTGGTGGGGCCCAGAGTGGCTGATGGGATCAGAAACTTCTTGGCCTGTCTGTCAGACAGATGTTACTTCTTTGAGTTTGACTGGGCTCCGTGTACATGCTGTAGTCGCTGAGACGACGTCGGAGCCGGATTGGCTACTTGCTCGGTATAGTAGCTTGGATAAGCTTCTGGGTGTTACCAGTTGGATTAAGCGTTTCATACATAATTGTAGAAACCCACAGGCAAAGCGGTTGGAGCCGATTGCAGGTGCAGAAGAGCGCCGGAGCGCATTGTTGCATTGGGTCCGTGTCGTGCAGACCGGACGGTTTGAGTCAGAGCTTCGTATTTTGCGCGACGGACGCGCTAAGTTGAAGGGCGCGGTCGCTCGTTTGAACCCGTACATCGACTCGGATGGGCTTCTTCGGGTTGGAGGCAGGCTCCGGAAGGCGGATCTTCCATATGAGACTCGCCATCCTCTGTTGTTGCCCAAGGGCGGACCCTTGGTGCAGCTTTTGGTGTCTGATCGACACATTCGTAACGCCCATGCTGGGTGCAATGCTTTGTTGGCTATTTTGCAACGCGAGTTTTGGATTTTGTCTGCCCGAAGAGCAATCCGTAGTGTTCTGTTTCGATGTATTGCATGTTATAGGTTGAAGGCATCCACGATGCAACCACAGATGGGTGATTTGCCCGCTGATCGAATCCGACCTTCGAGACCGTTTGACGGCGTTGGAACCGATTTTGCCGGTCCCTTTTCGATCAAGGCTTCTCCCTTTCGTAATGCCCGTATTGTGAAGGGCTATTTGTGTGTATTTGTTTGTTTGGCCACCAAGGCTGTCCATTTGGAGGTGGTATCGGCTCTGACTACGGAGGCCTTCGTCGCCGCGTTGGATCGCTTTGTTTCGCGTCGAGGTCTACCTTCCCTTATTAGGTCTGATAATGGCACAAACTATAAGGGAACTGTAAATTATCTTAAGGATGTTTCTGTGTTTATTGATAAAAATTGTACTAGTTTAAGTCAAATTGCTGCCCAAAGGGGAATAACCTGGAAGTTTAGTCCCCCAAGTTGCCCCCATTGGGGAGGGATTTTTGAAGCGGCTGTGAAATCCGCAAAGACCCACCTCCGCCGCATTATCGGAGAAACGGCTCTAACTTTTGAAGAGCTGGCCACGGTGTTTTATAAAGTTGAGGCGGTCCTCAACTCTCGTCCTCTCTGTCCGCTATCTCCAGATCCAAATGACTTGGAAGCTCTCACCCCTGGTCATTTTTTGGTGGGAGGGCCTTTGAATGCCCTGCCCGAATACCCGTGGAAGGACGAACGCGTATATCGGTTGTCGCGTTTTCAAATGTTGCAGCAAATGAGCCAGGACCTTTGGCGTCGCTGGTCGCTTGAATATTTGCATTTGCTGCAGCAAAGAGTGAAGTGGACAGACAGGACTGAGCCTCCCAGGGAGGGTGATTTAGTATTGTTAAAAGAGGCAAATTTGCCCTCATTGCTTTGGCGACGAGCTCGCATATTACGTTTGATTCTTGGCGGAGATGGCACTCCGCGTGTGGCTGAGGTGTTGGTCGACGGTTCGATTTTAAGGAGAGGTGTGACCTCTCTCGCCCGCCTTCCCGTAGAGTAAGCTAGCGGTCTGCTTCTCAGACCGGGACGGGGGGATGTTTGTAATATAATGGGTGAAACTAAACGCAGGCGTTTCCTATTGTCGCCGCCAGGCGTTCGGGGTTCTCACTTTGCTCGTGCGAATGGCTCGCGGACGGTCGCCATTGTCCTGTGCGATATCGGTTTGATTTTTAATACGCGAGAGGTCCCGCGTCCTTTGATTGTTAATTAGTTTGAGTTATATTTGTGAATTTCCGGTTTGTTAAATAACTATTGAACGTTTGTGTTTGTGAAACCTTTTACTTTGACTGTTTCTTGTGAGATGCGAAACGTGGCTGCCTGGGGACGCCGAAATCTGTTGCCGAGTGGAACTGCTAGACGGATCAGGTATTTTTTCTGGGGATTGAGATCTCATGGGGTAGGTTGGGTGATTTAGGGAACAACCCCCTCCTCTTCCGAAGACACTCGAAGTTGGATCCGAAGATTAAGAAGATTCAGTTTGGTAAGTGGTTTGAATTGTAGTTATTAAGTTGGGTTAGTATATAGGGCCCCGTAGCTCCCTATATAAGCTACGGTGGTAGCAGTCTGCGTATAGCTTAAGTTAGATTCTAGTCGGACAAGCGTGGTGCCGCGTGGAGATTTTTTCCCGGTACTTATTTTTACCGGTGGGTTTTTTCCCGGTAAAGTTCCGGTACAGAATTCTTCCCGCCACTTCGTTTGTCCGGATTCTCTGCGCACAGTACCTCAAAAGGTAAAAACGGAACCCTCGCGAAAATTAAAATAGAATATGTATTTAAATAAAAAATCGAATATCTCAAAAACGGCTGGACCTATTTAGATGCACAACAAACTTAAACATTCTATTAATAATTTCTATGTATATTCCAAGTTTCATCAAAATCGGATCAACGGTTCGAGAGTTATCGCAGAACAAACATGCATACATACAAACAATGTAATTTTTATCCAACTTGATTAAAATCATTAACCTTTCTTTTAGCTTCGCAGTAGTAGAGAAAAAGACAAGTTATTAATGATTTATCATTTCTCTGCCGTTTTCTCATTCCTCTGTCGATGAACTCGAATAATCGATTATAATATCGGTATTGTAAAATTGCTTACAGTATCAATTTGGAAAGTAAAGGGCGGCGGCGGCGACACCTTTGAATCGTTTGCATGGATGGCGAGCGTTCCCATCACTAAATCGCTTATGTGACGTCACAGTAGGTAAAAAAATATTGACACGCTCGTTTTCTATGCAGGCGATGAGACTTGCGGGGTCTAGGTAATATTATGTCTGTGTTCAAAACATTAATAAATGCGGTTGAAAATTTAGATCAAAAGTAGTTGTTACACCTACGAACAGTGCCTGCGAACGAAGCCACAACTACAATAGTGGTTCCGCATACAACTAAGTCCTCATTTTTTCGCAACACAGTATTGGATTTATTTGAATATATTTGATCTATAAGAATAGGTATTTGTAAAATGTTGTCCTTGGTACAGTTCTTCACCTTTTATCTTTGTCTCAATCCGATTACGAATTTTTGCTTGAAATGTTATATTTTCTGATTCAATCTAATGTTATTTTAGTTTCTAGGTAGTTAAAAACATTGCATGAGAAATATAATATTTTATAGTTCATTCATTGAAATTTTTGAAAAAATATTGAATTAGAAATTGATTCCTAATCATATTACACACTAAAAGAAACACATTTAATTTGCTGCCCTCGTAAAAATTAATTTGTACAATTGTACGTCAATTGTTTTGTAGAAATATTGATGCATTCGGCGGAGCAGTTTATTCCATTAGATTCCTTTCCTAGCTAGCGCTAGGCTCTGATATACTGCAATCGGCGCAAGTGCATACTCGCTGCACATTTGCCGGAAATGTGCAATAACAGACGAAATAAATCTGAGCGGCCTTTGCTTTCGGCACGGGATTGGCATCGACTATCCGATAACTGTGCCACAGAATAAGTTATAGTACTGACATACAGAAGGTTCACGAATAAAATTCATTCGAAATCGGAACTTATATCCTAGTGCGAGCGTTTATAGATTAGCGCCATACAACTTTCTCTAAGGGCCAATGATATATTATAATACTTACAGATATGTTACGTTCATAGTAATTTGCGTTTTAGGTCTGTTCCGAGCAATCCAAAACTACACACATCGACAAGTTTTACTGATAAGTAAGACAAAAGATATAAAAGAGCATGCGAATGAAAGAGATAGCAATAGTTTTCAATGATTCCTCGTCAAATGTTTCTTATGCATAGAGTAACATTTTTTTGTTGTAGAGAGGACACTTATTTGAAAAGAAAGTACATGGGTAAGAAATAAAACATCTTATAAAAGTAAATCATATATATTGAAATATATAACAATTCAGTGTCGGAAAAAACTCGGAAACCTAATTGATAAAAAGAAAAACAATAGTAATCCTCAATTATCAGTATAATGTATTATAATAGTAGAAAATCGAATTCAGTGAAACTATTTTAATGTTTATTAAATTAGTCCATTACACACATTAGATAGCTATTATAATAACGAACAATAATAAAAAACAACTAAACATTAATTTTAGGCATTGAAGTCACCATCAGTATTCGATTCTGCACTAACTAATCTATGTCCGCAGCGCACGCATCCTTGTCGCTCTCACGTCAAAACTAGAATCTCTCTTTCTTTGTCTGAACATGGCGTCAGTGATTAGATTATTTGGAAAAATAATTGAAATATACTAAACAATCAAACTATTTTTGCATACACACATGTGATAAGAGATCCCTTGAACTTTGTTTACTTTAGAATCATAATTGGTACACTTTCGAAACACACACGATGGAATTTTTAATATATTTTGGTAAGGACACAGGAACTTACGACGCGGTACGCTCGACGAGGCGCTGGGCGCAGACTGATTACAAGACGTTCCAATTGGGTCGTATTCGAGTCTTCACAGCGCGCGCGCCTATAACATATCTGCCTCTTGTTTATAGTATATCATTGCTAAGGGCCTAATAATTTGTTAATTTTGGTGTTTGTTTGTATAACCTAGGTTCTGACGTGAAATTCTTTTTCAAGAAATCTGGCAACGACTTAGATCGCGCTCATTTTGTAAAATTGGACGTCTAGGAATATTTTGCCAAAAGGATAATCCGCCAGTGGTCGCTATACTAACTTAATAAAACTGGAATGCAGAAAATTGATGGGTAATTTATCACTAAAAAAAATTGGAGAATATTTTTTGGAGAATTACCACTGGGTAAGGTATAAGGTTTACGGTTAGGTATAAGTTACAGGAAGCGTACGTACTGTCTGTTACTGTCGGAACACCAGAATTGTTTATAAAAACCCACCTGGAAGTCATCGTATTGAAACTTTCTGTACCCAGGCAAAGAAAAAATACACCACATCCAGTCCCCTGGCTCTACTAAGATTTCAATACGTAATTTGTGGACTCGTTATGACGATATACTCTGCTTTTTTTTCTTTTGATTCTTTGGCAGCTAGCGAGATCGAAATAGGGGTTTAATTTAAATCTCAATATTTAAGGACCGCTCCGTAGAAATACGAGCGGTAGGCTTTTGATGTTTTTCCAAGAGTCATTGGTCGAAATTAGTTTATGATAATTTAGTGCACTACTTTTTATATATATGTATTAGCTTGGCGTAACTTAGGAATTGTTAAATTAATTTAACTGATAATTTGTATCTTAGCTAACTGTACTAACTTAATACCTATTAAATTGATTTATCATAATTGGTCCAAGTATTTAAAAAAAGCTTACCACATGACAGAAGTGAAAACTTCGTTCATATCTTTTGCTCCATTTGACGGTCGAGCCAACTTTACACGAACGAGCGTGACGACCACAGACATAATATTACCTAGACCCCGCAAGTCTCATCGCCTGCATAGAAAACGAGCGTGTCAATATTTTTTTACCTACTGTGACGTCACATAAGCGATTTAGTGATGGGAACGCTCGCCATCCATACAAACGATTCAAAGGTGTCGCCGCCGCCGCCCTTTACTTTCCAAATTGACACTGTAAACAATTTTACAATACCGATATTATAATCGATTATTCGAGTTCATCGACAGAGGAATGAGAAAACGGCAGAGAAATGATAAATCATTAATAACTCGTCTTTTTCTCTACTACTGCGAAGCTAAAAGAAAGGTTAATGATTTTAATCAAGTTGGATAAAAATTACATTGTTTGTATGTATGCATGTTTGTTCTGCGATAACTCTCGAACCGTTGATCCGATTTTGATGAAACTAGGAATATACATAGAAATTATTAATAGAATGTTTAAGTTTGTTGTGCATCTAAATATAGGTCCAGCTGTTTTTGAGATATTCGATTTTTTTATTTAAATACATATTCTATTTTAATTTTCGCGAGGGTTCCGTTTTTACCTTTTGAGGTACGGAACCCTAAAAAAAAATACATGACACAGAATATCATTCCTTTGTCATTATCATTCCTCTGTTTCCAAATCGATTAGGCTTTTAGAATCGATTAGCTTTTCTGTGCGGTACAGCACTATTTGCCTTTTTTGACAGAAAAATGAGATTAGTGATCGTACCACTAAGCTAAACGACATGTGAACGTATAGTTCGTTTTAACATTCATTGCGTGTTTTTAAAGATAAGCCCTACAACACTCCTTTTAAAAGCGGCAATGTATTTTAAATCAACAATACACACTCGCATACATAGTTTTCTTTGTAAAATCGCCAAATCCGTGCCGGGAACACAAAATAATTGTTTTTTTAGTTAAAACCAACACCATTTTAAAACAAAATTACTTACCGATGAAAAGAAATGTTTCCTTTATCTTGTCCCCCTTTTTGTGTATTGTTTCTTCAACTCAATACCGCGCAATTAGGCATTTTTTACTTTTTGTAATACGTCTGACTGCGAGAACGTTCGACCGCGGACTGAATGAACGAGCGTTAAATGAAGTCGAATCATCTTCCTTTTTACACGCGAAGTACATACACTTGCGGGGTCTAGGTAATATTATGTCTGTGGTTTAAGCCAAATTTCATAACCTTAGGGCAACGGAAAGTACCCCATAGGTTTTGATTGCTGTCTGAAATTGCAAAATATGTAAAAATTCGCAACATTTACGGGAATATCCTCTGATCAGTTTGACGGATAACTTTGATTATTTATTTGCTAAAAGAGACAGTGGGTCCGAGTATTCAATATTAATTTCAACTTGATACCTCTAAGCGTTCCTGAGAAAAAAAAGTTTGACAGACGGACAACAAAGTGATCTTATAAGGGTTCCGTTTTTGCCTTTTGAGGTACGGAACCCTAAAAAGAAAGATCTAAACCTATGGTGTACCTATTTCTATGCTTAGGTACTTCTATAATAAAACTGTTTCAAGTTTCGTTAACTGTTACCGATGTAATTAGAGCTAATTACAGAAACTTAATATTTTAATGAATACGTAATATCCTAAATACAAGATATGGATAGACAAATTACTCTGTAATTATATACGCTAGTTATTACATGATTACAAAATTTCTACCCAATAATGGCTTTTTCACCATTCAACTAATTATACATTAAACAGCCATTAAACAATTCTACTTATTGTGCCTATACTAGATTTATGTGTGTAAGTGAAACTTTACAACTTTTCTGAATTTCCCAATTAACATATTTAATCATAATTGAAGGCAACAAAATTTTTGATAGAACCATTTCTTCTACAATCGATTAAAGTTTTGCCTTTACTTGCTTCTCCGATACCTTACTCCAACCACGTCAAGATTCGACATCAGAATCTTTCGCCATCCGACAGATTTTACGATCGCCTCGACCTTGTGTGGAAAAAAAAGTTTATTAGTTGAATTTTTTTAGTTATTGAACTTTAATGATTCTCTCATTTAAACTCTTACGCTATCGCTAACTGGCTAGGTAATCCATACTAATATTATAAATGCGAAAGTTTGGATGTGAGTTTGTGAGTTTGTGAGTTTGTGAGGATGTTTGTTACTCAATCACGCAAAATCTACTGGACGGATTTCGATGAAATTTGGTACAGAGGTAGATAATGACCTGGAATAGCACATAGGCTACTTTTTATCCCGGGAAAAAGCACTGTTCCCGTGGGAAATTCACGCGGGCGAAGCCGCGGGCAAAAGCTAGTCATCTATATTCTAAGAATTTTGTTATAATATTCAAATAGTAAAGTCGAAACCTAAATTTATTAATTAATGCGTGGGTGTAACTTTGAAAGCTATTATTATTCATCTATCAATGGTTTATATTTAATTAATGGAATTTGATATGATTCCTTTTAAGTTATCGTAAATTTTCCATGTTAAGTAATTTCATAATAAGGATTTCAGAAAAATAGAATCCTTACATATTATAAAACCAAATCGCAGTTCGCGATAAACTCACAAACTACTGAACTGATTACTACTGAGAAAAATAAAAATCTCACTTGTTCCATGGAACTTTTTGCCAATGGAACTAGTGAGAATGATTCATTTTTAGGGTTCCGAAGTAAACAAGGAACCCTTATAGTTTCGTCATGTCTGTCCGTCCGTCCGTCCGTCCGTCCGTCCGTCTGTCTGCGGCTAATCTCAGAGACTACTAGTACTAGAAAACTGTAATTTGGTAGAGATATACATATTTATTACGCGGAGCGAACTGAAGAGTAAAATTAGGAAAAATATTTTTTTTTAGGGGGCCTCCCCTACACCTAAAGTGGGGATGATTTTTTTTTCTCTCGATTATACCATTGTGTGGGGTATCATTTGATAGGTCTTTTAAAAATATTATGAGTGTCTGAAGAACATTTTTTGATTTAGGGATCCGTATGCGAAATATTTAACTTTAAAGTGATAAATTTTGTTAGGGTCAAGTGTCCCCCCCCTCGATCAGGAAAATGGTGGAGGGTGGATACATGAAACAGATTATAATAACTAGCAAATATAATGAATTTAAAAGGAAAATTATCACGGCTATGTAGACTTTACACGTTAATGAGTAATAGACGATAAACTTACAAAATTGATTTTAGTATGAAAAATATTCATAGAAACAATTTTCATTCTATATAATGGTTTAAACTTAGGTTATTTTCATTAGTTATATAAAAGTGGAAGTAAATATAAGTTCATGTGTCTGCATTTCTACAGGATAGGTACCTTCGGAACCCTACATTGCGCGTGGCCCGACACGCACTTGACCAATTATTATATTATTGTATTGTTTCATTATGTAGTGGTGTCGTAAATACAGGTTTGGTTTTTGCTTGTGTGCACTTACCCCGCAAAAAATGCCAGAAAGATTTCAATGGTAAAATGTTGCTATACGTACTCTCTCCATAGGCGTGTGTTGCTCTATGTTCTCTCTCTCAACCGAAAGACGTCCACTGCTGGACAAAGGCCTCCCCCAAGGATTTCCACAACGATCGGTCCTCATCCATGCGCATCCCGCAACCTTTACCAGGTCGTCGGTCCACCGAGTGGGAGGCCTGCCAACACTACGTTTTCCGGTTCGTGGTCACCACTCGAGAACTTTTCTGCCCCAACGGCTATCTGTTCTACGAGCTATGTGCCCCGCCCACTGCCACTTAAGTTTCGCGATTATCTACAATTTCCCGTGTACCACCACTCCCACCCCAAATTCCTCTTTGTCATATCCCGTGTACTGTCTATTTATACGTCAGTAGAAAATACTCATCAGGTTGAAAGACTTTTGCTAAGGCGCCATTTCTATATATGTAATAGTGTAGCTGGTCTCTTGGAATTCTTCATCAGATGATCCTGATCTTCGATTTTTATACGTCAACAGAAAATGCTCGTCAGATTGATAAACTTTTGCAACAGGTTCCATTTCCATATTTCTTATAGTTTAGTTGTTCTTTTATGGTTCTTCATCAGGTGTTCCAGTTTTCAAAATTAATTATAGCCTATATGTTGCCCAGGCTTAATAGCTATACAACAAATTCTGCGGGCTATGTGCTTTGTACTTTAGATCTCCTACGGATCTTCACATTTCTGATTAGATCACGCTCTATGTTCAATGGTGATCAAATCATTGAAGGTTATCGTATTTACGCCCACCAGGTGACGTTACTTACTGGTGAGTGTGGTCATGTCAATGATACAATACTGACGAAGTTCTTATTTTTTCTTTGCTGTCATTTGAATTCGACACAATGACATTGACAGCGTTGTACCATCTGACAGATGTCTGCCCTCACTCGTAGCTACTGTCATCTGGTGGAATATTGGAGCTTAAGAATGGGTTTCCCTAATTAACAAGGAAACTATACTATACCCTAGCAGACAATTAAATATTGTGGTATCAAGTATAATGACATTTACGACATGCTCTCGAATCTAATCATATTTGCTTACTGTATTTGATTTTATAACGAAAATAAATAATAAATAAATAAATAAAAATTCTTTATTTGCTCCAAAAAACGTGAATTGTTATTTAGTTATAGGAGGCCGGGGAACTCTTTTAAGCAAAAAGCCTGTGCCAGAGCTCCCCGCTCTTTCCTGATGACTGCTAGAAACAGAATTTATTTAACTAAAGTTTAATTCTAGTTACATACCATAACCAGAAATGCCATCGACATCATCATATCTTTATATAAAAAAAAGGTTTTAAAGAAATTAATTAAAAGAAGAAAAAAATTTACATAATATTTTACCCACAGAACAATTTGGGTGAATAGATGAGAAAAGGAAGTTTGTGCTGCATTCACTATCACAGACGTGTCCTCTGCATCAAATAAGATTTATGCTTTATTTTAGTTACATACCATAACCAGAAATGCTATCGACATCATCATATCTTTATGAAAAAAGGTTTTAAGGAAAATAATTTTAAAAAATTACATAATATTTTACAAACAACAATTTGGGTGAATAGATGAGAAAAGGAAGTTTGTGCTACATTCACTATCACAGACATGTCATCTGCATCAAATAAGATTTATGCTTTATTTCAGTTACATACCATAACCAGATCTGCCTTCGACATCATCATATCTTTATAAAAAAGGTTTTAAAGAAAATAGTTTTAAATTACATAATATTTTGCCCACAGAACGATTTGGGTGAATAGATGAGAAAAGGAAGTTTGTGGTAGATTCACTATCACAGACATGAAATCTGCATCAAACAAGATATGCTTTATTATCATCACAACAGGACTTACATCACTATATGCTTAATTGTCATACACAAATTTAGTTTATGAATTAAATGAGGATGACAATTTTTCATCAAGTCTGCTCCAGATGACCAAAACCGAAACGAAGGAACCTCACGTTGATTAGATACTAATAACATTACATACATTGTGATGGTACAGTCGAGTTGAGAATAAGGTCGCAAATAGAAGTTCATTCTGCTGTCTTTTACATGACTGCCTCTTATATAAAAAAACGTATACGATTTGAGCGCATACAGAGTGATTTTTTAAACGGTGTCAAATTTTTTTTTACACTGTGCTGAGTACTGGGGTACAACTACTTTCAAAAGAAATAGGTTGCATTCTACCTATGTACATAAAAAATTGTAATATGATGTAATCTATACATATAATAAAACAGTAAAAATATTTTGTCTGTACATTTAGTATTTTTGACTGAAATGGATAGAGGGACACTTAAAAAGAATAATAGAAAGCAAAAAAATTTTTTTGGAATTTCTTGTCTGTCTGTCTGTATGTATGTACGCGTTTCACGCAAAAACTACTGGACGGATTTGAATGAAACTTTTTTTGTTGTATAGCTATTAAGCCTGGGCAACATATAGGCTAATTTATTTTGAAAACTGGAACACCTGATGAAGAACCTTAACAGAACAGCTGAACTATAAGAAATATGGAAATGGTGCCTTAACAAAAGTCGTTCAACCTGATGAGCATTTTCTGATGACGTATAAAAATTGAAGATCTGGAACATCTGATGAAGAACTGCAAGAGACCAGCTACACTATAACATATATGGAAATGGCGCCTTATTAAAAGTCGTTTAACCTGATGAGCATTTTCTGCTGACGTATAAAAATTGAAGATCTGAAACATCTGATGAAAAGCTCCATGAGAGATTTTTCATCTAAGCGAAACTCACGTGGGCGAAGCCGCGGGCGACAGCTAGTTAATAAATAAAAATAATACATATTTTGTGTGAATTTCAAGCGTTTACCTATTATGGTTCCAGAGATATCAAAATCCAAAGCGTCGACAGATAGACAGACAACGGAGGCATATTAATAGGGTTCCATTTGGACCCATTGGATACGGAACCCTAAAAAGTACTTTTTATCCCGAAGTTCCCACGGAAAGTGAGTCTCGGGGCGCAGTTAGTTATAATGTGTTAAAGCTAATATAAAATAAAGAACCACATTTAAATCACGAAGCAGCGTACCTAGTTGTGAACCTGCAAACTGGACTTTACGCTAAGACATAGACAAACATACAGATAGACACTATTTTATGCTGTCGACGAAAACAGATACTTTTCTCTTTACTAATAAAATTAATCTGAAGAATTTGTATGTATTTACAAGCTTTTATTTAGCTTGCAATATTAAGAACAATGTTAAGCCTGGCTCTCTTGATAACGACGCCAGCCGCTGCGACAAGCTACTCATCTTATCGAATACTAGATAATTGTATGAAAGACGTTGAGAATGATCTCTTGTATCGTCGATATTAGCGTAACGTTGAGGGGCAAGAGCGGTGAGTGGGGAGCGGCTCGGATTCTCAACGTCGCTTAAGATAACTTTTTTTTCAAATCTTGCAAACTATTTTTCACCTACTTGCTGTTATTCAATTGAGCTAAAACTGGTCCTATGACAATGCAATATTATGATACCATTGCCAGTCTATTTTTTGCCCATATGTATATGGTAAATAAGAGCTAAATTTAAGTGAACTTTCTTACGTCTTGTTAACAAATGAGTAAGGAATATGTTTCGTAGTGGTTTTATTATTTATTTTATGTATATAACTACGCAAAACTAAAATATTTAGACTGATATGATAAAGAATGGTATAAAGTCTAATTCGGTTATATTTTTTACGAATTTTAGAAATACATCGCTGAGCACATCATTTCTTTTCGAACTATTATTCTTGTAATATTATATATTTGATTGAATGAACGTACATAAATAGTCAGACCTATTGTAGAACTAACAGCTGACACCAGTTTTATATTTCTATAACGCGTAATGAAAAAAGTACATCGCTGGCTGACGAGATCAGTTCCGGGCGAAAATCTTTTAAAAAAAGGCGGATCAAATGACCAGTTACATTTATTTCTGTAGAACTAACATAGAACTAAAATTCTAACTTATTTATTAATACATAGAACAATGTCAATCGCTAGGTACAGTCACACGAGTTGTTATTTATTTATTCTATTTATAGCAGATCAACACTGCAAACTAACTAGAAAGCTGTAATGAGATAATTAGTCAATGTTGCCAGCAAATGAAGCTATAATTACGCGTTAGTTTGCAACTAGTCGGTTACATGCTGGAAACTTTCCATGGTTTATAAAGCTTTTGTGTAACTTTCATTCAGACGGACATTATAAGATTGAACGTAGATTAAGAATATGCTATCCGGACAAACCTTCGTGGTTTTTGGTTTGCATAAATTGTAAAATTGTTTTTTGTTTGAAAATAAATTAATTAAAAAAAAAAAAAAAAAACATAATGATGTGCAATTTCTGAATAATAGAGTAGTTGGCAAGTCACATAGCATACTTTAATGGTGTATACACACTGTAGTTACTTTTTAACACACTTTTATTAGGTTGATCTTTAAATAACAATTATGTAAGTATGAAAGCTTGCTCTTCTTCGTCTTCGTATGCTCTGTGGTGACGACCATAGAGCTAGCTAAAAAATTTTTAATTTTATTTAGAGGCACTGACAGCTGAGGAAGCGGGATGACAGATATGATTTTTACCTATGTTGGTGAAGGACAGGTAATATCTTCTGTGAATCCAATTTTCAGTAGACTTTGACAATCGAAGCTTAATTTGAAACTGATATTGTATTGTAAACAAACCTTATAAGTTAATTTATTCCCTTATTATTATAGATAAGCTTTTTAAAGTTTCATCGAGTGAAAAAGGTGTAGTGTTGTGTTCTGAATTGTGATTCATCTTCTAATAGAAATGCCAATCAATACTCTTTTCACAGGTAAATGTTGTTTACAATAGTTGAATTTCAGTGAGCTTGTTCTGTTGATATACATCGATATGTTCGTCTCAATGATATATTTTTCGTGTATTGTATTGTTTTCTTGTAAGAAAATGTATCATCGCATATTAAAAAGAACTATTTAAGAAAATATTGAGTATCGAAATATTAGCATTTTTCGAGGCAATTGCTAGGGTAGGATCAGTACCGGAGGTATAATTATCGATAAAAATTCAAAACAACATTTTCGGTTCAATATATAACTGAAAACTAAACTCCATTTATTCTTACCAGTCCTATCATGTAAGCAATCTTACCATGTCTTTTTATGATTTTACAACAATATAAATTAAAATAGATTTTTTAGGAAATTACTTTCGTGGTTAATAAATTTACTTTAGAATGTTTAGGTTTGAACTAATATTTGATTTATTTTTAACAAAATTAAACAAAAAGTACTGTGAAGATTGTTTACATGATAGAACTGGTAAGAATAAATGGATTTTAGTTCGAAACTTAGAAAAAGTTCAATTATCGTCAAGTACATTTTGCAAACAATATTTTTCTTAGCTAAATACATACTTCTCTTCGATTTCAGAATCACCACTGATCGGCAGCGACGCCACACTTGGCTTAAAATAATTAAAAATGCAACTTGGATAATGCAACCAAATGAAGGATCTCGTATATGTAGTCGACACTTCGACAACAACGACTTTTACATTGCTGGTGGCAAGATACGATTAAGAAAATCCGCTATACCAACTAAGTTTGTAACTAACTTTCATGCCCTAATTTAAAGGGTGGGGGTGATTTACTACAATTATATGCTGAGAATTTTGTTTATCTGGTTTATTCCAAACCCTAGTTATGAGGGTTCAAAAAAATTACGAAGCGCTTCGAGAAAAGGCAGATAGTGCTCTTGCGCTTCGTTTGGCTTGTCTTGGATGACTTTGATTTTGACTTTTGCTCTTCGAAAACATTGCAATTTTAAAAGAGCAGTCCGTTGAGACTATATTATGCAATTACCATTGCTGACATGACTTATTACTGTGCCCACGACTTCGTCCGCCCATTAATTATTATTGTTAATACGAGTATTAATATCATCAAGACGAATGGAAAAAAAGGAATGGCTTTCTATTTTTTTTCCATATCTCTTATGAATAGTCACAGACTGGTTACAGTTTTTTTATATGTATAGACCATATGTATGTACATATAGATATAAAAATAAATATTTAATTTTGATTAAATCCAATCTTTATTTTTATTACAAACCTCATTGTGTAGAAAATAATCAAAATTATACGTCATAGGATATATTACCGTAAATGTTTACCTATTTGTTTTTCAGACAGGAATCAAATCCTATGGGGTATCCTACTTCCCATTGACTAAAATTGTGAAATTTGGCAACAAAGGTACTACTGGCACTACCCATGCCTCTTCAGTATTGGCATGTAGAGGCACCGGGGTGTTTTTAGTGGGTCCAAGTCCACTATTGAGAACCACACTATTGAGAAGTGAAGCGGTATGCGAAGGCATTTTCACCTCGATTAAAAAAAAGGTTTTTGTTTATGTAGTATCGATACAAAATGTCGATGCTTAGTTGTAAGGTCACATCACTTTCATACACTGTCATTAAATTTGGAAAACGTTTTTCGGCTTCATTTGACAACCAAGCTTATCAGTCTATTAAAGAATGATTTTTTTTTCTATGTCTATGATCTTAGCTAACTGTACTAACTTAATATTAAATTGATTTATCATAATTGGTCCAAGTATTTAAAAAAAGCTTACCACATGCCAGAAGTGAAAACTTCGTTCATATCTTTTGCTCCATTTGTCGAGTCGAGCCAACTTTACACGAACGAGCGTGACGACTCGATCTCGATTGCAATACCCACAAAATAATTTGCTCAGCGCGCCAAAAAAAGATTTCTTCAATACAAGAAGCCTTTTGTTTCATTTTTGTCTTATGTTTAATTTCTTCTTCTTTTGTTTCATAATGATTTCCACAAAGCAGACTTTTTTAACGACGCAGCCTTAAAAAGGGACAATTGGAAAAAATAACAGTGCATATACCTCACATTTTCAACCGCACGTCATTAAAATGTCTACCTCAGGGATGTTCGCGGGGAGACGCCATAAAACGCGGAAAATGGCGGGAAAATATCGAACACTATTCAGAGGTGTATTTGATACAATTTTTTATGATATAAAACACATAGTTTTATTAATAGCAACTTCGAGATGATATACGTGTTATCGATTCGATATTTCGTCAACACGTATTTCGTGCTGTGAAAATTCTAGATAACTCTGATATTTACGTTGGACTCTGATCTTAGGTTGGATCTAAAATAGCTCTTAAGGGGGGTTAGGCGGTCAGCGAAAATTCATATGAAGCGGCTGAGTCGGGGGGGGGACGTCCCGGTTGCGCGCCATTCACATTTTTATCAAAAAGTTAATAGAAATGTTTAGTTTTTCAAAAATTTAAATCAGTCACGAAATCGAAAAGGTAAAATACCTTTATGTTGGTGATTTTAAAGCATTTTTTATTATAAAACACGGATGTTATCTGTATTCATATGAAATTTTAGAGGTAACTTCAGGATTTTTTTCTATCGAGCAAAATTTTTCCCATCGTGTTTTGGAAACAGTCCTTTAAACATACGTTCTACAATACATATCAGAAATTTCAGGGCGAAAACTCTTCAATTCTTTAAACAGCAGCTTATAGAAAACAGCCAATATTGCCGTTTTCACTTACTGAGAGCCCTTAACGCGGACAATGATTTGGCATTCATATTGGATAATATTGTAAAGGTAAATTTGGATTTCTTTAGAATTGTTTATTATAACAAAAATATATCGGTTGAATAGGTTTATTTTTACTACCTAATCAAGCGATATTATTTTTACAGGATTACAGAATAAAAAATTAATGGTTACGCATGATTAGACGTGAGTTTAAATATCTCTCTCTCGCAGATTCTCTTGCAAATTAATGTAATGAAAAATGATATTAATAAAGAAGAGAGTGGAGTCAATATTGACTCCCATGCAAGCCTGGCTTGAGGGCGGAGACGAGGCGCAACAGCGAGGCAGCGCGCAATCGTAACGGGCAGACTTTCAGCTAATTTAACTTTAAAATGACATCTATTTTATGTTCCTCCTTTTAATATTAGTGAACAATATTGTTTTGTGTTGCTTTATTTAAAATTCATTACTTTTACTGCCACGGTTTTAAATTACTTGTTCGTCACGCTATATCGTTTTTAACGTTCAAACCGCAACAGTTTCAAACTCATACAAATTGTAGGAAGAATTTTATACGAGTATTAAGTTCATACAGATACAGTCTACGTTTGAAAGGTGTGATAATGGTCACACTTGGTCTGTGGGTTAATCATTACAAAGCAAGCTTTTGCCTCATTTTTTTTGCCGCTGCTGTCCATCACTGCCTATATTTTGAAGGTATATTTGCTGCTATGCGTACAGTACGTAGGTATCTACATTCAATCTTCATATTGTCTGATCTTCTCTCATGTCTTTGCGTTCACTGAGTCGTCTATGAAGCAAACATAGTTCCAGAACTTAGCAAATAACTTATACAACCCGCCCTTATAGCCTAACTTGCCATATTGGTACAACTATTGACAGAATGTGGGCATTCATGTGTGGGATTAGTTTGGTCTACCTATCAAACGCACGCTCGGCTTTGTGAGCGAAGTATTGAAAAACAAATTGTTGGATAAATCTAGGCTGGTGAGGGGCAAATAAAATATAAAGAGTTCGTGACAGCATTTACCTATGATATATTATAAACCTAAGAAGTTGGTATATTGAAAGAATTAGGTAGGCATGAAGTACACTCTTCCGTAGATTCAATTGAGAAGGTTAATTAATGGCAAGCGGTCATCATGTTAATAGGTACTAAAAGTAAGATCTTATTAAAACTGTAACACACGCCCAGCAGCGGTTAGTGAGTGTAAAAAAATCAGGTTTTGGTGACTTTGTTCTAAATATTTCAATAATACACAAAGGTATTAATCCTGACTATCCTAACTAATATTATAAATGCGAAAGTGAGTTTGTTTGTTTGTTAACTCTTCACGCTTTATCTACTTCCTGAAACCAGTCTTCCTGAAATTTCGCATACACATAGCTGGAAGTACGGAGAAGGACACCGTTCATTTAGTTATTTAACCCTAGCATAATATACAATGCGCTTACGCGGTACTCTCGCCACTTGTGCATTTTAGTAGCTAAAAATTAGTGCAATATATCAATCACTCAATACAGTCGTTTTCCATCTCCAATCAACCTTTATCATTTCTATCATTATCATCTCGTGCAAGGATTTACAACCCTTGCACCATCTATCATCAGTGTAAGGACTTTACAACCCCCTTACATAGGGTACCTTTCATCCCGGGAAAAAGCACAGTTCCCGTGAGAAATTCACGCGGGCGAAGCCGCGGGCAAAAGCTAGTCCATACTATAATCCATACTAATATTATAAATGCGAATGTTTGGATGTGAGTTTGTGAGTTTGTGAGGATGTTTGTTACTCAATCACGCAAAATCTACTGGACGGATTTCGATGAAATTTGGTACAGAGGTAGATAATGACCTGGAACTATAATATTTTACTGAATAGTGGGCTCTCTGATTCGTCGACCTCCGTGGCCTAACGGTTATCACGCCAGACTGCCACACCGGAGGTCCCGGGTTCGATCCCCGGTCAGGTCAAGATGGAAAATGATCTTTTTCAGATTGGCCTGGGTCTTGGATGTTTATCTATATATGTATTTGTCATTAAATATAGTATCGTTGAGTTAGTATCCCATAACACAAGTCTCGAACTTACTTTGGGACTAACTCAATCTGTGTGATTTGTCCGTATATATTTATTTATTTATTTATTTATCTGATGGAATGGAGATTCAGGTACATATACAGATTGCTAGCTCATCGCCTAACGTGATGACGTAAGTACTTTTAGATATTTTGAGTTTAAATAAAAGGGTTGTTATTTATGGATTACGAGCTGCGCCCTGGATTTAACCCCAGTGGGAATTTCGGAATAAGAAGGACCCTATGTACTCTTTTATCCCAAAACGGTTTCATAGGTTCAGGTTATTATAACTGAAGCACATAGGCTACTTTTTATCCCGGGAAAAAGCACTGTTCCCGTGGGAAATTCACGCGGGCGAAGCCGCGGGCAAAAGCTAGTACTATATAAATTTTAATATAATACTAAATAAGTATTACTATAACTTATTTAGATTTATGTTCGACTATGACTATGATTGATCACAATCAGCCTGAAATATATAAAATGGGAGAAGTGGTGAAAGAAGAAGAAGAATGCTGACCATTGAGCGGTAGCAGTGAAGATCCTCAAACTATATAAAAAACAGTTCTAATGTAGATCATGTTATATTGTAATTTAAAATTGACAACATTTTCTTTATTCCATGAACATTTGGATGAAGATATAGACGCAAATTCAACCTGATTTCAAAGCTGAATGCTTGTGCTCAAATTGTGAAAAGAATTAATCAATTTTGGAAAAATTAAACGATTGGGTACTTTTAAAGAATTTTAATATAGGTACTATTTATTTGTACTTATTTTAATTAAGTAGATAATTGTTTTTTTTTTCAATGGCATATTAAATTGAAAAGAATTTGTAGGTAATAACAGTGCGAAGTTACTTGTAATAGGGGACCGGCCTAGGTGTGAGAATTGTTAAAAATATGTAATTTTATGATAGAATACATATAATTAAACCCATTTTGCGACTTTTCAGCACGAGTTTATTCTCCAGAGCTAATTTATTCGAGTTCAAACTTTTAGGGAAAGTCCATTTTCTACGCGTGACGTCACATGAATGTACGTTTAGTTAGGGGCGTTTTGGTATCGTCCAAAAATCGCTTGAAAATGTGAATTGTTTTTGGCTATGTCTTGGAAAATACTTTAGTTATAGATATGATTCTTTTACGGATGATTCTATTAATGTGAGATATTTCAAAGAAGCATCAAAAAAAAAAGTTGTCCGGTCCCCTATTGTGTGAGCGTTGCGTACCTGCACAAAAATGAAATTCAAGCATCTCCGGAATCTTTATGAAATTAAACGAAAAAGGTAGAAAGACTTTATTTTCTAATTAAGTAAGCCGATGTACTTATAAAGTTGTATAAAAATGTCAAAAAGCGTTATTTGGAAAATTCATTACATTTTATTCAAATAAGCTAGTAATCATATTGGAATAAATAAGCTTGTAATTTTTAACGAAATTCAGTATCAAAAGAGCGCCTCTCGGCGTATTTAAGAAAACATTTTTCTCGAGCATTTTCTAGAAATTCTACAGCGAATTTGTTGAAATAATACTTACTGTTAGGATCAGATGTTGGAAGTTTTTTCTTCCACGGCAGATAATGCTAGGTCGAAAAACACTTTTAGTACGTGACCTCCGCACTTTATCCTCCGGGAACTCAACTTGATATATAGCAGTATTGGGGAGACTGAGACCTATTTCACCTATTCTGGGGGTGTGTAAATCTTCTCCCCGTGGGAATTATCGCTCATGAGAGGTGTTTGGATGGTTTTAAAGGTACTTGGAGTATTTATGCGAATAACATAATTACTAGGTGAGATAACTGGTCCGGTCGTATATACGTAAATATAAGTTTTGTCGAATCCACCCAGTGATATAGAATGTCTTAGTTGGTAAGAGTCTAAATATTTATTGAAATCAATGTCAGACCAGATCGACAGTTTGAATTTTCGGTAGGAATATCAAAATAAATAAAACTACCTACCTATTTAGTTTGTAAATACTACTTTTTTTCTTATTAATAGGTAATATTAATTAGTTTTTATATGTATCTAGTATTTTTCAGAAAAACTTGACTGTTTTTGAATTATAAAATTACGTCGAATCTGCATCTACAACTTTACAGCTCGAATGTTTATAAACAAATATGTAAACTTTTACTGTTCGCACTAGACCTCTAGTGCGAACAGTAAAAGATTCTAGAACGAAAGCTAAAAAAACAGAAAGTAAATAGACTTCACATTTCATCTAAAATCCCGGGCCTGTGAATTATCTATACATAGGTGTGTGGTCCATCGACAAGGCCTGAATTAAACCTGTTTTCTCGGGTGTACACCGAGATTTATCGCAGTACAATGAATAGGCATCCGACTGGGATATGTCGGAGTTCCCAGTATCTTACAATTGAAATCCCCAGCCGGCATCGTTGGAAGTCGATCGCTTTTGTATTATTCTACGAAAGTGGCTCAGATAACACATTTTCCAGTTCATTTAAATTGGAAGCTAGTGTCCTCGTGAGTCTAGTAATCTACCTCTAAGATCCTAAGCCGTTGGTTGCTAAACACACTCCACTTATTAGATTGGGATGCAACAAATTTAATAAAAAATATAAAGCAAAGTAAATTATGTTATAATTTTTAGATGGTAAAGGATATGAAGATGAAGACATCTTGTCTTGTTTAACCAACAAACGAGGGTGGAATAAATATAGTTATGTTTTGGATGTTGTGTCTCCTAGAACTAATACACCTACGTAAAAATACAAAAATGTACATAAAATATTTTATATTATTGGAAAATAAATTTTTTCTTCATTGTTCTAAGAGAAACATTTTCGTTTCATTTTACAAAGATTGCGGAGGATGCTAGAAGGTTTTTATTGATTGGTATTTGTTATTACACTTTCAACCTGGGCGGATTTCGATGAAATTTGATACGCAAATAGCCGAGTATTTTTTATTCGGACAATTTCATGGAAGCGGAATCCATGGGCGGCAATTAGTCGTTTATAAAAAAAAATGTGGGTTTTTAAGAATAATTTCCCACTCAGATTTAGCGCCCCATTATACCGTACGATAATAGAACCCTACAATAATGTCTTATTATGTACAATGACAGTGATAACGGATAGTCTAAATTAGAATTAATCCAGATCTTGTATTGACGTTCAGTCATGCGAGCGGCACATTTGTCGGGAAGTTACTCTGTGTTCTCTGTGAAATGAACATGTATTTGTAATGGGGAGGAAATGTAACAGGCCAGGATCTTGCCAAATGGAATGTTCAATAGAATTCCAGTTCAGAGCGAGCCTAGTGTATCGGCACGTGAGTAAATATTGCGGTTGGCTCTTCGGCTATGGAGATCCGAATTGGTGTTTTGGAACACACAATGATTTGCGATATGCTTTTAGGAGTTATCATACTTTGTTCATCAATATAAATCAATAACTGTTAAATGTAGAAGTCTGTCGTCAAATCATAATGAGAGTTAGTTCTTGAACTTTATGTACATATTACTTACATACAACATAGGTAGGTACTTACAACTTATAACTTCCATGCTGGTCTGGGAGCGAAGAAAAAACATAGAATGTGCCAGCTGCTTCTCTTCCCGCGCAGATTGTAGAAATCAATCAAGGGAAAGGGCTTTACACTGGGGAATTCCTCCACTCATAGGCGATGGAGTAGCAACCTGTCACTATACCTGAATCTCCATTCCATTAGAGAGCCCACTATTCAGCTAAGCGTGGCCTACGAGTCTCACGACTCTTGGCTCTGTCTACCCCTGTAAGGGATAAAGACGTGATTCTATGTATGTATGTATGTTATAACTTTTTATGGTTTAATAAATTCTTATTGTTAAAATCATCGGAAATAAACTATAAGTGAATTTTTGTTTATGGAATTTAATAGAGAAAATAAATATATGTAAATTAAAAAAAAATGTTACAAATGACGTAAGAAAAGGTCAAAGCGCACATAAAGCACACCATAAAGCAACATAACTATAGTTTGGTCAATGAAAAACCTTACAAAGTATCATTGAGACCCTCATAAATACTAAGAATATAAATCAGTAGCTGGTAAACAAGTTAAGAACAGCCGCAAATAATGTACTCGTGGGTTTATAAATAAATCAGGATCGAAACTTCGGCCATTCAGTAACCTCTTTAAACCTCTCTGAACCGGCAACTTTTTAAACAATTTATAATAGTAGGCAAGTATAATACGGCTTCTCTAGCCATAATCCCGATAAAGGCGTTAAAGCTGTTTATAGTGGGTTCCGATCACAAATCAAAGGTACTACAGATCGTCTTCGTCTACACTTTCGCGTACAGCGTCAGCGCCATGCGACTCTGCGGATCTCTTTATTACTCTATGCGGTAACAGCAGTAATTATACGAGGAATTTAGGTAGTATATGCTGACTGTACGTATAAAAACATTTATTCTGATTAAATCATGGAAATATCTTACATTCAGATTTAGAATATTAACAATGTGACGTGCGAAGAATTGATCTTTCAGAATCCTCAGACATATAAATTTGCGCGATTAGTTCAGTAAATATGCCACATTTTAAAGTGCTCACATTAAAATTCTGTCATGATCAATCTTTCTTGTAAGTTGCAATTGGTTGTAACCGAATTCCACTATAAAACTATAACGAATATAGTACAGATCACCAAAAGTAGTATTTTTCTGTTGTCAAATTATTTTGTGATTAGAAAACAGTTTTGTAATCTCTTGCGGGTACGGGTCCCTCCTGAATACGAATTGGATAAAGGGTGGTGTATATTGGTCAGGCAGATTTCATCTACGTGATCAGGTAGTACAATACGAACTCCCAATTCTAAGTGTTTTTCCCTGTTACCCTCCTAAGGTGTAAGTAAATACCCACTTGGTTGGGAAAATGTTCTTGACCCTGAAGTACCCTCTATTAAAGCATTGAGATATACGTATATTTATAGTACTTAGACTACTAGATAATAGTAATAATTAACGAAGGTAAGTCACTTTGTACGAGATAATTATGTCACAATGTGTTGTGCAAATGGCGTAATACATTTTCTTATATTTCTATACAAGTCTACTTAATTTTACTACGGCAATACATACTTACATTGATTTGTGTTACCATGGAAAACAGAACAGAAAATAATTTTCACGTAGGCTTATACCCATATAATACAAAAGGAACCAAAAAGATCTCGGACCTCACCAACAAACTCATGGAAGAAAGACGAAACTTGGTTCTGCAGTCCTCTGATGATGCTGCTCAGTATCGACGTCTAAATAGACAGATCTCTAAGTCCCTAACTCGCGATTTACGCCAATTCAATACTGACCGTATTGAAGAGGCGATTAAGCGTAATAAGGGCTCAAAAGTTTTTGCAAGGGATCTGTCTGTTGGTCAAAGCCAACTGACCAAGCTGAAGACTGAGGATGGCAGAATCATTTCGTCGAAGCCAGAGCTGTTGGAAGAGGTTGAGAAGTTCTACGGACAATTATACACCAGCGTACGCGCACCTGTCAGTAATCTGGCCAAAGATCCAAGAGCCAGATTGACCCGACACTACACCGAAGATATCCCGGACGTCAGCCTATACGAGATTAGAATGGCTCTCAAACAGTTAAAAAACAATAAGGCACCGGGTGACGATGGAATCACGGCTGAGCTTCTGAAAGCAGGTGGAACGCCGGTATTAAAAGCTCTTCAGAAGCTATTTGATTCCGTCATACTCGAGGGACAAACGCCTACGGCATGGCACAGAAGTGTGGTGGTACTCTTCTTCAAAAAAGGTGACAAAACCTTATTGAAGAATTATAGGCCTATCTCGCTTCTGAGCCATGTCTACAAACTGTTTTCGAGAGTCATTACGAATCGTCTCGCTCGCAGGTTTGACGACTTCCAGCCTCCCGAACAAGCCGGTTTCCGAAAAGGCTTTAGTACCGTAGACCACTTACATACGCTGCGGCAGATTATACAGAAGACTGAGGAGTATAATCAGCCCTTATGCTTGGCGTTTGTGGACTACGAGAAAGCCTTCGATTCGATCGAGACCTGGGCTGTGTTACAGTCTCTCCAACGGTGCCAAATTGACTATCGATATATCGAAGCGCTGAAGTGTTTGTACGAAAACGCCACCATGTCGGTTCGTCTCCAGGATCAGGGCTCGAAACCTATCCAGTTGCAGCGAGGGGTGAGACAGGGAGACGTTATATCTCCGAAACTGTTCACCGCCGCCCTGGAAGATGTTTTCAAGCTCCTGGACTGGGGCGGACTCGGTATCAATATCAACGGCGAGTACATCACTCACCTTCGATTCGCTGACGATATCGTAGTCATGGCTGAGACCTTGGAAGACCTAGGCACAATGCTCGATGGCCTCTGTAGAGCCTCTCAACAAGTGGGTCTAAAAATGAACATGGACAAGACGAAAATCATGTCTAACAGCCGTGTCGCACCCACTCCTCTAAAGGTTGGAGACTCTACACTCGAAGTTGTTGACAATTATGTATACCTGGGACAAACAGTTCAGTTAGGTAAGTCCAACTTCGAGAAAGAGGTCAATCGTCGAATCCAACTCGGCTGGGCAGCGTTCGGGAAGCTTCGCGATATCTTCTCGTCCAAAATACCGCAGTGTCTCAAGACTAAGGTCTTTGACCAGTGTGTGTTGCCAGTAATGACATACGGAACAGAGACGTGGTCGCTTACTATGGGCCTCATAAGGAGGCTCAAGGTCACCCAAAGGGCGATGGAGCGCGCTATGCTCGGAGTTTCCCTGCATGATCGAATCAGAAATGAGGAGATCCGTAGGAGAACTAAAGTAACCGACATAGCCCGCAGAATCGCCAATCTTAAGTGGCAGTGGGCGGGGCACATAGCTCGTAGAACAGATAGCCGTTGGGGCAGAAAAGTTCTCGAGTGGCGACCACGAACCGGAAAACGTAGTGTTGGCAGGCCTCCCACTCGGTGGACCGATGACCTGGTGAAGGTCGCGGGACGCGCATGGATGCGGGCAGCGCAGGACCGGTCGTTGTGGAAATCCTTGGGGGAGGCCTTTGTCCAGCAGTGGACGTCTTTCGGCTGAGAGAGAGAGAGAGAGGCTTATACCAGATCAGTTATTCCACGGAAAAATAATTAGGTAATAATTCAAAAACATTTTTGAGAGGAGGCGTAGATCATATAATTATATATGTATACTAGCTGTTGCCTAGTGATTCTACTGGAAATAAATACTTTTTATTTTATACTTTTTATTAAACAATCACAATTTTTACTAAAAAGTAATAAATTTGACTGCCATGGGACGCCCGCCATATATAAAATATCGAGGAGGAGGCTCGACAGACATTTGCCGTCACGGCATTAGAGTTGATTTTACTGCCGCGCCAATAGTTGTTTTAAATCAAAAAATAATTTCAATAAATTTAAAAAAATTTAAGGTACAAGTCAGATCAATGCTAGAGTCATGAACCCAACTGCTGCGGAGTCAAGATTGCTTCTTAGAATATCTACTTCATTATATCATCAATAGGATAAGATATGATCGTCTTTGAAGCTATCTCGACAAAGCAAATTGCAAACCAACTGTTGCCGGCGGTTCCGCTCGCAGCATGTGTCTTGTAATTTGAATACAAACTCTCTAGTTGATTTTTGAAAATAGGGGCCTATCCTATGTTAAATATCGGATCTTTAATACAGTTAAAGTTTATACCACACCAAAATCTATCCAATGGTTAAAGCATATCAGACGAACAAACTTTCGCATTTATAATATTAGTATGGATCTACGTTATAATATTAGCTAGATTAGGTACGTCTTTGAACTGTTCCGAGAAAGCAAATATATTTCAAAGTAGTTTCCAGGTATGGAGCTTTAAACTTTATTACTTATTAGTATCTGACAAATATTCAAGTTCTGTGAATCAATTCCATCTACTGCCTTCGGGGAGCAGTATGTTCACAACAGATACAGTTTTCCAATTTCAGTATTGCGATACTGTAATGCCGTTTTGTCCAATAGGTTTCAATGTTTGTTACTAATCACGCTACATGTGGATGGGACATATTAATGGAATTTGATGCAACAATAGAACATGACTTAACATGACCCGGGTTTACATATGAATAATTACCAGTGATCGGATAATCGGATGCATATTTACCTAAAGTTGAGGTGTTGGCTATTATGGAATGCACTTTTGAATCGAAAAAATCCCGGGATTTCGGTTTTTTTTAATTAACACTCACTACCTACTTTTTATCTTACACTCAAAATACTCATAAATTGATGGGGAGCTTACAATTAACTTCCAGTAAATACACATTAACAATTATGGAATCCTGGAGTCCTGTCTTTTTAAATGGTATTTTCTGGAATCCCAGGATTTATATATAAAAAAAAAATATGTTTAAGAAGCCGTTTCCATAATATCCCAGCCAAAAATAAATTTTAGGTAAATATGCATCCGATCACTGGTAATTCTAATAGTACGTAAGTACTTATTTTTTTTTTGTAGCTATAACATGTCCCACTGCTGGGCAAAAGCCTCCCCACTCTCTTTCCATGTGTCCCTATCTCTGGCCTTTTCTATCCACTTTCTGTCGAAAGTACTATAAAAAAAGGTATGTATACTACTATATTCTATACTTTTTATACTATCCCGAAATTCCGAAACGAAGCCCCAGGCGCAACTAGTTCTGAAATAAGACTACAGAGAATTTCTATCAATCAATAGAATCAGAATAATTATCATGTCGTTCAAGCCTACATCAGTTACAAAACTATACCTATCAAAAAGTATATTTTTTGTTTGTATTTTGTTGAATTACTTGTATATCCGTCGACGTTGTAGGGCGAAATTCGAACTGAAATTAATTCTGACGTTAAAGCGGAAAAATTAACAAGATAAAGTGGAGTTAAAAACTAAAATAAGGCAAAAGATGCTTTAAAAAGATAATGAGGTCCGCTCCGCATCCTTGAGTTTCTTTTATGAAAAAAAAAAACTTATTTGTATAATTAGACAGCGGCTTCGTTTGAATACATTTTGTTTGAGAATTTATAAAAGGTCTATGTTGTGAATGTAGGGTAATTTATACATTTAAGAGGGAAAATGGAAGGTAAATTGGAAGGGGAAAGCATATATCATCAATATATAAGGTGGACACAAATTAACTACAAATATTTTCAGGGCTAATTACTGATATTATTTAGAAAGTATATCAGTGGTTTTTTCAATTTTCTACACGCTAGTTTTCGAGAAAAATTAACATTTATGTTTTTTGAAAACCGTAACATTATAACATCCTGTACACAGCTTTGCGTATAATGACAATTAAAATGACACACACAAACAAAAGCCGCCCCGCCCACCGGTCGGTCGCTGTCGTTTAGGTATAATAAATCGCTTGACATCTCCGTCTTTCACGCACTTTTCATAAATAAAGAGGAATACAGCAAATCAATTTCATTCAACTATTAATTGGTGGGAGGAGCTTAAAGAGGAATGAAGTCTACACATTTAACTACAGTATGATACTAAATGTCATCATTTAATAATATTTTTTTTGTTAGAAAAAACAAAAAAAAAAACTAGCGTATCGATTTTTAAAATTGTATCTCCAATACGTTTATTTAGCCCCCTGGAGCCAGCCCTGAAAATATTTGTAGTTAATTTGCGTCCACCTTATATAAAAAAAAATCTTCGGTTACTGACTGAATGTCTGACAGACAATGCACAGCCGAAACTTCTGGGCAGGAAACTGAAATTTGGCATGCAGGTTCCTTAGGAAGTGAAGGGAAGCAAGCACTAAGAAAGGATTTCCCAAAATTCATACCAGAACAAAGTCCAGACAAAAGAGAAGGCAAGGGTAGTGTCGTACAGGAAAATACTCCACCGACAAGAACAAATGAAAATTAATGAAAAATGTGTTTGTTTAATCTACGAAAATGGAAGGCTAATACGTTACTCGTGCAAGTATACTTTTGTTAACTTTACTAATGGCAGAAAGTTGTATCCCTGGGCTTCGCTGCCGTAAAAATTTTGGAATAAAAGTTTCCTATGTGCTATTCCCGCTATTTTTCTATCCGTGTACTAAATTTCATCAAAATCCGCCCAGCACATTTTGCGTGATTGAGTAACAAACATGCAAACTTTCGCATTTATATTATTAGTAGGATTACTTATTTTGGATTTTTGTGCATCTCAGATGCAGTTAGTACTCAAGTACTCTCATATATAAATTAGATATGGTGAAAAATTTCCATGCGAGCAGGAATTAGTAGGATTGTTCGGATTTCCGTGGCGCTCTAGAATACACTCGATTGCAGTACAATTGTACGGACAAATCAAAATATTTTTTTATGTTTCCTCTCTATGTATTTGTTGTGTACAAAAATTATAAACAAATAAATAGGACATTAAATTTTGTAGATACATGTAGAACCGAATCAGACACACACATACCTACACATCATGCTAGAGCTAAGCAAGACGTTACGCTAAGCGGTTAGATCAATAACAATGATGTTTACGGATATCCTCGTCTATTTGATGACAGAATTTGCCGTCTCCGGGAGATTAATCACCTTCTGTTGTCTGTACCGGTCTGCATGGAACGATATGACATGGTATGTAATGTAGTATGGCGTATTTGTTATCCATTTATGAGACTTTGTTTTTTTATACGACTGTCCAAAAATGAGCGTCGTGTTTTCAGGGTTCATGTATGTATAATATGAGTTTCTTTTTATACAGTTTTCTTTTGTAATTTGCCCTTTTCTCGTAGATCTATCAGACGACATATTTTAATTTGCAAATGCTCTAAAAAAGTTGCCAAAATTTTATTTATTACACAAAATTTTAAAAATCAAAGAGTCTACTCTCTGTATTATTTTTGAAGTTTGACATAATTAATGAAAATATCAACGTTTACTGAATTTCAGAACATTCTACCTACTCAGGATTAAATTCAAAACAACATATGTTTTTGTATAAAAGATTAACCCATATTTGCACTACCTACGCCTTTGGAAACAGAGTACGTGACCTGGTAATGTCAAAACATCGATTTAATTACATTTAATTGAAATGTGTGTCATCATTGTAAACAAACAAACATAGCATCGAAGTCTACTTGCCAGCAATCAAAACGTCATTTGTATGAATATGTGCCTAATTGAGAACGCGTGTAACACCCTTGACTTTAATTAACAAGGTAAATTAATTACTACGAACAATGTGTCACGGCTACAAAAGTTTGTAAATTTTCCATCAACGAAGTTAATAGCTGCCTTTTCTTTGTGATTAATATTTTGGCAGCGTTAATATTTAGAGAAATAAGGGTGCATGCAAACCTCTATGACATTTTATTTCAAATTTGTTACTTTGGTGTAATTTTTTTTGTATAGATTATACTGAAAGTAATACCAGTAATACTGATACTAGCGATTCCTAAAGCAGGTCTGTGAAACCTGGATGTTCCGTAAGTAAATCAAAAGGGTTTCGAGAAATAATTTTCTTGTGTCCTTATATATAAGGACCATTCCGTAAAATATAATATATTTAGTGGGTGTTTCCGTTACCTTATTATCTGCCCAACACATTTTATGCAATTTACTGAATCATTTTATACCTATAACATTGCACGTTCGATTATCGCATAGGTAATCTATGAACCGACTTATTAAAACGGTCATCGAATAATCATAATTTAAAGTAAAAAGGTCTACTCTAATAATAAATGTTTTCGAATATTATAACAATGTACCTACATAAATGTAATTTTCCTGCCAGACACAATAGCCTAAAATGTCCTTTGTTCGTTTGAAAACATTGTTTTATTCTAGCAAACTTTTCATTTCGATGGAAAAGTTTAACCACTAATTAACCAGCAAAAGAAACCGGTAAACCAGTGGTTAAAAGGTGTTACGTTATTAATAAACTTTCGAATTGAACGCGAAACAGGCATTTATTTTAATTACAATTATTAATATTTAACACGTAACATTCTCTAGTGAATTACGATTTGAAAGTCCATTTCCTTCGAACAGCCACATCCCTGAAAAGCCATTTCGTAGATGGTTCAAATATTTTTTAAATAATTCGAAGAAGGACGAATTGTAGACAATGAAGACTAAAATGCTTTTAAAGGATTTTTGTAAATATGTTTACTACGCCGGTATTGGCAACTACTGGTCTCAAAATATGTACCCAGAGACTATTGTATACAAAATGTATACGATGGTCTCATTTTCTATCTACACCGTGATGATTTTCCTGGAGAATCTCGCCGCGTTGTTCGGTGATTTCCCTGAAGTGGAAAAAAACTCAGCCGCAATGTTTTTCGCCATTCATAACATCGTACTAACTAAAATGTTGCTGCTATTGTATCACAAGGAATCTATAAGGAAATTGAATTTTGAAATGGCCGCCGTGGGTGAAAATTTTGAGGAAGTACGTGTTATGAAACGTCAGTATCTAAAAGTTAAATTTGGCATATTGTTGTATGTTGTTTCCGTGTATTTATCACTAATTGCATATGGAGTTGAGAGTACTAGGAAAGCGTACGCTGAAGGTAAGAAATTCATATTTTTTTTAAAACATAAAGAGCATTATTTTAGGCTGGATTGCACCGTCTTACTTTAACTGAACCTAAAATCCAGTTAAAGTACCGGTTCGGCAAAATATGACTTGCATTAGTTGACAAATAGTTCAAAATTCAAAGCTATATATATGTCAAAAGTTAACATTACTGTAACCAAATACTATATAAACTCTAGTTTATATAGTATTTGCTGTAACTGTTAACTTTGACGCAAACTTTTACAATAACATGAATTTTGGTGCAATCAAGCCTATTGGTGTGTGCGTTAATTTTGTACACGCAATCATTTATTATCTAAGAAAGTCTACTCATATTGAAACTTACTTAAAAGAACTGTCTCTTCAATTTTTATTGTAATGTAGAACATTACGAAGTTGATTAGAAAAGGTCTGTTCAAAGCATTTCAAGGCAATGAAATATCCGTCGGAGTTAACGGTACAAAGTTGTCAGATTTAATCATCTTTGAATTTGCCAATGGTCCAAAGTCCGCCAGGAAGGGTATGGCCAAGTTGACTCATTAGCATTGAAAGCATTCATAAAACCTCTAATTCAATTCCCAAACCATATGGTTATATGATAACGGCAGAGTGTTTTAACGAGCTCTTTGAGACGATTTCCACCCCTATTATCCCTTTGTTGATTTTATTAGGACTGTTTCTGTTTACACTCGTTTACTGAGACAGGATTTTGGTACCACTATTTCTGAGTCGTGTCCGTCATTTAAAGGCCGTTATGAGGGATGAAAACATTTTTAGGTTCATAAGGGAACTTAGGACTAGAAAGTTATAATAGAGCAGACGGCTGGAACAATAATTTAACAAGTTAAACATAATTTTCAAATTTTAAATTTTATTTTAACTTCTTGCTAGGAAAATAATTAAAATGAAGTAACAAAAGAAGAAACTATTTGAATATAAAAGCTTCATTTTTCTCAATTACCTTGCAGAAAGAAAAATATTTTTTTCCATCCTTAGGTGCACCATTCTACACAGTTGTGACCTACTTGCCTTATTATGAGGACGATTCAACGATTGCTTCATTTTTCCGAGTATTTTTCTACGCTACCTGGTTGTATATGATGCTGCCGATGATGTCAGCAGACTGCCTGCCCATCGCCCATCTCATAATGCTAGCATATAAATTCATTACCTTGCGTCATCACTATGACAGGATCAGAGAAGAATTTGACAACGATATTTTGACTTTAAATAAGAAAATGGCGGTAGAGAAACTTAAGGCAGGTTTTTTGGAAGGCATACAAATGCACCAAAAACTGATGCAGTAAGTATTTACTGATTTTCTAGAACTTTTACATCCAAACACAAAATGCCAATACAAGTACTAAATAACAATAAAGTAATAAGTATTACACCATTGATAAGTATAACTACGGTTTAAAAAAATGTCCAATTGGTATCTTTTACCATTACAACTATTTATTTTATTAATTACTAGCTGTCGCCCGCGGCTTCGCCCGCGTGAGTTTCGCTTAGATGAAAAATCTCTCTTGGAGCTTTTCATCAGATGTTCCAGATCTTCAAATTGTATACGTCAGCAGAAAATGCTCATCAGGTTGAACGATTTTTGCTAAGGCGCCATTTCCATATATGTTATAGTGTAGCTGGTCTCTTGGAGCTTTTCATCAGATGTTCCAGATCTTCAATTTTTATAAGTCGGCAGAAAATGCTCATCAGGTTGAACGATTTTTGTTAAGGCACCATTTCCATATTACTTATAGTTTAGCTGTTCCGTTATGGTTCTTCATCAGGTGTTCCATTTTTCAAAATGAATTATAGCCTATATGTTGCCCAGGCTTAATAGCTATACAACAAAAAAAGTTTCATTCAAATCCGTCCAGTAGTTTTTGCGTGAAACGCGTATATACATACAGACAGACAGACAGACAGACAGACAGACAGACAAGAAATTCCAAAAAAATTTTTTGCTTTCTATTGTTCTTTTTAGGTCTCCCTCTATCCATTTCAGTCAAAAATATTAAATGTACAGACAAAATATTTTTACTGTTTTATTATATGTATAGATTACAAAAAATGTAGATTAATTATGCATAACTAACCGTGCCCCGGGGCTTCGCTCCCGTGGGAATTTCGGGATAAAAAGTACCCTATGTGCTATTCCCGGTATTTTTCTACCCGTATACCAAATTTCATCTAAATCCGTCCAGTAGATTTTGCGTGATTGAGTAACAAACATCTTCACAAACTCACCGACTCACAAACTCACATCCAAAATTTCGCATTTATAATATTAGTAGGATGAACTACAGCTGGAATAAAAGGTAGAGTAGTAAGTAGTCAGTTCTGTTCACCGAGCCAAACTTCTGAGAATCGTAAACGCGGAGTCCAGATTTATTTCCGAAAATTCTGCGCGGATTTCACAGGCCACTATAAAAATAACGTTAAAACTTTTAATGGAATTTCCATCTAATTGTGGCAAACTCGATTCGTCAGTAGCTAATAGGTAGGTACGTAGTAAACTGTTCCTGCTAGACGAACAGTTCGACTCAGCACATCCAAATTTCGAGACTAGAATAGTCTGTTTAATTTACCTTTATTATTCAGTTTAGCCGACGAAATACATCGTGTTTTTGGGATAATAATGTCACTTCAAGTTTGCGAAAGTTCTGCAGTCGCGGTTTTGCTTCTGCTACGCTTAGCCGTGAGTATTAAAACTTTGCTAATATTCCATCTTTAAATGAAAATACATGAGCCACTTTAGACTAAGGAATTGATAAAGAAAAGATTCTTGGAGCACGAAATTAATTTTGTTCCACGAGTCGAGAATAGCAATTTGTTTTAAACGGTTCGTGTATGAAATGCTAGAGAAATATTCTTTATAAAGAAATTAAACATTCAAAGCAGCTTCCAGATAATTTTAGGATCGCAAATAAAAATTCATGCTAAATATACACGAGACACTGCACTGCGCCGAAACTTATTATACTCGTATATTTAGGTAGGTTTGTTTTTGAGTCAATTTTGATGAAATATTAAATATGATAGTAAATGATGGTGGTGAGTTAAGATTGTTGGTTTGTTACATATGGTAACGCTCTCGTATCTAAAATACGAGTAAGATGCTCAAACTAACCTTCTATTTCAGTTGTCACCTCATATGGATTTGACGAACGCGTTTATGACGTACACGTTTGTGTGCTCTCTGTTCATTCTGCTGGCTCTTAATCTGTGGAATGCTGGAGAAATTACTTACCAGGTAGCTTAGTTGTGTCTTGTTTATTTCTTATTTTACTCTTAGTTGTTTCGTCAATATAAAGGACACCTTGTAGTTTTCATTTGCAAGATAGAACTAATCTATATATCTATACATCTATACATATAATAAAACAGTAAAAATATTTTGTCTGTACATTTAGTATTTTTGACTAAAATGGATAGAGGGACACTTAAAAAGAACAATAGAGAGCAAAAAAATCTTTTTGGAATTTCTTGTCTGTCTGTCTGTATGTATGTACGCGTTTCACGCAAAAACTACTGGACGGATTCGAATGAAACTTTTTTTGTTGTATAGCTATTAAGCCTGGGCAACATACGAGGACTATAGGCCATAATTGATTTTGAAAACTGGAACACCTGATGAAGAACCATAGCAGAACAGCTAAACTAGAAGAAATATGGAAATGGTGCCTTAACAAAAGTCGTTCAACCTGATGAGCATTTTCTGCTGAAGTATAAAAATTGAAGAACTGGAACATCTGATGAAGAACTGCAAGAGACCAGCTACACTTTATCATATATGGAAATGGCGCCTTAGTAAAAGTTATTCAACCTAATGAGCATTTTCTGCTGACGTATAAAAATTGAAGATATGAAACATCTGATGAATAACTCCAAGAGACCAGCTACACTATGACATAATTATATGGAAATGGCGCCTTAGCAAAAATTGATTAATCTGTTGAGCATTTTCTGTAGACGTATAAAAATCGAATATCCGAAACATCTGAAACAGTTTGGAACACAAAAAGACTTTTAATCTAAGAGAAACTCACGCGGGCGAAGCCGCGGGCAACAGCTAGTCTTATAAATAAATCATCCAAAGCGTAGCATCAAGTCAATAGGCCAAGAATACTGGCAGCATCGATAAATTACAAGGCTCATCCGCAGAAGAAAACTCTTGTTATTAGGACTCCAAAAACGTCATACTGTGTCAGTATCTCAATACTGACACAGTATGACGTTTTTAACATTTACAGGGTAGATTGAGGCAAGAGTTGAGATGTCCATTAATTTACTGTTTAGTTCATTTACTTTTGCAGCTCTTCAACCAGGTATACAACAGTGCTATAATCGAGTATCCGCGAAATGGTTAAGCAATAAGTTAGATATTACAAGAAGGGGCTGGTCGCATATCGTTTTCACTCTATGTAAAAGTCTATGGAAGAGTCCATGCATGACCAGAGGGTTCAGTCACAAAAGGTCTCTTTCGCAAAATGTCCCCCAGCCATAAAATGTCTCTTTCTTATAATGCACAATATTTCTTTTGTTTTGACACGTTTCTCTTTATAGTTTTACGAGTAGAAGACATTTCGCAAAAGAGCCTTTGGTGCCTGAGCCGTCCATAGGATCTCTTGTGCTTGAGACATCTCTCTCTCTCAGCCTAAAGACGTCCACTACTGGACAAAGGCCTCCCCCAAGGATTTTATCCGTGGGGGGTTTTACCGTAATCGCCACGCTTGGCAGGCGGGTTGGCGATCGCAGTGTGATGGCATAGTACGCGGAAAGATGCTGCTGCCCATCCTCCGGTGTTTTTAATCCCTTAGTCGCCTCTTACGACACCCACGGGAAGAGATGGGTTGGTGCTATTCTAGGGCCACACCACAGGCCAAAAAAATTGTCGTTCTTTAAATTAGTTATAGCGATTTAACTTTATGGGTTTAGACGATGATGATGTTGATGATATTGCAGGCCTCTTTGCTGTCATCGTCGATGTTCTACAGCGGGTGGCACCTCTGCGAGCCGGAGCCTCGCAAGGACATCCGCCAGCTCGTGCTGATCAGCTGTGCGCAGGCGCAGAAGCCGCTCATTCTGAAGGCGTTCGGCATACAGGAGTTGTCTTACGAAACTTTTGTTTCGGTACCTATTATGTTTTGACAGTTTTAGATTTATTCTATAACGATCATAGAAGTAGGCAGCGCGAAGGCGGCGCGTGCTTCCTTATTTTATGATAATGATGCAATCGACGAATATTTCTTTGAAAAAAGTAAATAATATTCTGTGTTGCAGGTTGCAAGGATGACTTATTCAATCTTTGCTGTGTTCTATCAAAGAGGCGAATAATGAAGCAGAATTAGAAAATGAAAAATTCATGAGCCATGCACTGGAATACATAAAATAAGTAGGTATTTTCATTTTATCTATACAACTACGAGATATGTACCTAAACATTAGTCATGTCAGAATTAGTGATGTGCCGTTCCCAAATTTCCGTTCCCGGGAATATTCCCGGAAACGGGAACGGGGAATATTCCCGGGAATGTTTCCAATTTTTGGGGAACATTCCCTTGTTTCTGGGAACGTTCGTTAGAAAGCTGGAATTGACTTTATAGGATTACTAGCTTATGCCCGCGACTTCGCCCGCGTGAGTTTGCTTAGATAAATAGTATCCACCATATTACCATTATTAAGTTGCTCCCACACTGCGAATTTTGCCTGTAATGTAACAATTCAAGATTCGATTGTGCGTATTACATTACAATATGCCCACACTGACGAACATTCACCGATTCGATTTTGATTATGCCATTTTCAGAATGTCACTTTCGCAAAGAATTACTTGTGCAAAAGGTCCACATTTGCAAAATGTCACTTTTGCAAAAGGGCACCTTCGCAAAATGTCACTTTCGCAAAAGGACATCTTTGCATAAAGTCACCGGCGAAAAAGGTCCACTTTTGCAAAAGGTCACATTCGCATCCACAGTGATCATTTTCGAAAGTGACCTTTTGCGTAAGTTTCCTTATATGAAAGTGACATTTTGCAAATGTCACAAAGACAAACGAAGTGTAAAGTGTGTGTGTGTGCGACAAAGTGTGTGTGTGTTGTTGTTATCTATAAATGTGACAGTTTGTGAAAGTTACCATACGGAAGTAACCTTTTGCGAAGATATCCTTTTGCAAAAGTGACCTTCGGGACGGTTCGGCAAAGTACCAATTGGCCACTTCGGATACGGTGAAACGCAGAACCAAATCTCATCATCTAAAAGTTGCCTGTCTGTCGGTTTTTGACCGATTGTACTTCGGGGAGTGTGCTCATGAGCTGCATGAGCTCATAACCCTATGTGCAGTTGGCTATCTTCCTTACTTGGTTAATATTTCTCCCTGCAAGCACCAAGCGCTTTTCGTGCACGCAGCAAAGTAATGGAACTCTCTACCTGCGTTTTCCCGAGCACATACAACCTGACTCTCTTCAAAACCAGAGTGAATAAGCTACTTCTGGGTGAGCTCGCTAGACTGTAGACCTCATCTCTGTCCCTGGGCAAGATTGTGATCAAGAGCAAACCCATCTTTAAATATAAAAAAAAGTTAGCTGTTAATAAAACCTGGGTCCAAAAAGCTGATGGGCATAGAAAACGAGGAAGGCCTACGACAAGATGGTCGGATGAATTTCATTTTTTTTATATAGCTACAAAAAAATTAAAAAAAACAATGCATTCGGACAAGATTGTGGTCAAGAGCAAACCCATCTTTTATGAAAAAAAGTTACCTCTTAATAAAAAAATATGCAATCATTGTATTTAAAAAATTGGCTCAGGCGCAAAATGTCCCTTAACAAAATGTCCCCTAGTCGTAAAATGTCTCTTTCTCGTAATGTCTTCTTTGCAGAATGCCCGAAAGTGACTTTTGCGAATGTAAACTTTTGCGAAAATTACCTTATATGAAGAAAGTGACCTTTTACAAAAGTGACACTTGCATCAATAACATTTTGCAAAAGTGACCTTTTGTAAAAGTGACCTTTTGCGAAAGTGATCTTTTGCGAAAGTGATCTTTTGCGAAACTATTCTTTTGCGAAACTGATCTTTTGCGAAACTGATCTTTTGCGAATGTGAAACCTTTCGCAAAAGTTACTTTATAGGAAATTGACCATTTGCAAAAGTAACATTTAGCCAAAGTGACCGATTGCGAAAGTTACCATGCGAAGATGTCTTTTTACAAAAGTGACTTTTTGCAATAAGCAGGGGATGGAAGTTAGTATGAAACTTTGTCATTTTGAAAGTGAAAGTGAAAATGACATTTTAGATTTATGTTTCTGTTGCAAGAGGTCACTTTCACATAAGATCACAACTATCGCAATGGACCACACGCTTACAAAAGTTACCGTACAGCCCAGACTAAAAAATTTGAAGATGCAGAAACTACTTTGGAAACAGCTTTATCGCAACTTTCGGACTACTACTCATCGAACTCACTCCGCCCAAACTCCAGCAAAACAGAGTGCTCCGCCTTTCACTTACGCAACCAGGAGGCCAGAAGAAAGTTAAAGATCTCGTGGGGTGGCGTGGTCATCAATCACAACTTTTCTCCAAAATATCTGGGTGTAACTTTGGACCGCTCCCTGACGTATAAACCTAACTGTCTAAACCTGAAGGCCAAGATTAACTCACGCAACAATATTTTACGCCGCCTAATCACAAGCCATTGGGGCGCATCGGCTCATGTCCTGCGTACGAGTGGTCTTGCGCTATGCTATTCGGCTGGCGAATACGCGGGCCCAGTATGGTGCAACTTGGCTTACGCCAAGGATGTGGATCTAGCCTTAAATGATACCTGCCGCATAATCACTGGAACTCTGAAGCCCAAGCCTTTACCCCACGTATACATGCACCTTATCCGGTATAGCTCCGCCAGACGTCTGACGTGACGTGACGGGACTGCGGTGGAGAAACACAAACAGCTGGAGGACAGGAGGCATCCACTGCATGGTCACGTCCCCCACCACCTACACGCCTAAAAAGCCGCAAAAGCTTTTCTAAGCAACCCAACCTGAAGGCCCCAGAGCTAGGATGGACCAATGGAAATGCAAGTTCCCTCCGCAATCCACTAATGTATCACCGACCGAGAAACTCCCACCGGGTGGAGATCTCTCCTGGGCCGTCTGGAAGACTCTAAATAGACTTCGGGCTATGTTGGGAGTGTGAAGAGATCATATATCGTTCCTTCATTATCTATACCTAGTTACTATAGTTACCTTCCATCTGTTATTCTTCTCTTGTCAATTCTGGTTTTATACCTACATAATGTTGTCTATTTAAACTAATATAAATAATATACCTTTCGTTGCATTATACTTTATTTAAACGTATTTCAACTACGGATACTTAATATCAAAAACTTAACATGGTAGCAGAGCGTTAGAACGTATTCGAAGTTCGATAGTGTTAAACTCGTGCAACATAAAAATGCCGAAAACAACATATAATATCGATCCTTTAGACAAGGACAATTATGATACCTGGGTGATTCAAACTGAAGCCGTGCTCGTCAAGAACAAGTTGTGGAGGTTTGTAGTGGACCAATTACCCCAAACTCCAACACACGCTCAGATTGACGGTGACAGAGAGGCAAAATCAGAACTAATTCTGCTGATTGCTCCCTCGCAACTAAAAAATATCAAAAAATGCACGTCTGCTAAAGCACTATGGGACACACTAAAGGAAATACATGCAAGTAAAGGACCCGCGCGAAAGGCAACTCTTCTTAAGAGTCTAATAATGACAAAACTCGAAGACAACAACGTTCGTGAACACCTGAATAAATTTATGGACACTGTAGACAAGCTTGCTGATATGGATGTAAACATAAACGAGGACTTACTCACTATCCTAATGCTGTACAGTCTGTCCCCGGAATACGAAAACTTTCGTGTTGCAATGGAGTCACGCGACGTACTACCGAAACCAGAAGAACTTAAAATAAAAATTATCGAAGAGAGTGATGCCCGACACCGTAACGTCGAAGTAAGCCCGCAACAGAACGAAGACGAAGATGCACTATTTGTGTCTTGTAAAATCTGCAAGAAATCGGGACGTAAGATCTTTCAGAAGAAGACGCATAAGATTTGCTCTAATTGCTGGAAGAAAAACAAAGAAAACAACGCTAATTCTAAAAGTTCCCTCTACGCAGAAGAGTGCTTTCTTACTCGTACTTCAAACCAAAATAACCAAGACGACTGGGTGCTCGACAGCGGCTGTACCTCACACATGACTTATCAACGTCATTACTTTAAAAGTATATCAACTACTTCTAGAAAACTTAACTTCGCATCAGAAAATCACTCAACCGAGATCAAAGGAGAAGGGAGAGTTTCTTTGAAAAATAAAACACACATAATTCATCTTGACAACACCTTATTTGTTCCGTCACTTTGCAAGAACTTATTATCAGTGACAAAAATGACAGAAAACGGAGCTACTGTTGCATTTAAAAAAGACAAAGCATTTGTTCATAATACAAGTGGAGATTTAATTATAACTGCAGAAAAATCCACAAATAATGGTCTCTACCACGTGAAATTGCTAAACGTCAATGATGAACGAAATTACGCAGCAACGACTGAAACAATTTCAACGAAAAGGAATTCCTTACTGGAATGGCACAAGAAGCTCGGACATATGAATGACAAAGATCTTCATCTAGCTCTCAACAACGAGACTTTGATTGGATTAAACTTTGATAAAAATGAGTCTCTGTCCGATTGTGACGCTTGTATTCAAGCGAAAATGACACGGGTTCCTAGCCCACCACAAAGAACAACTCCACGAACTACTGAACGTTTGGAGATTGTCCACAGTGACGTATGTGGTCCTATAGGATCTTCCTACGGAAACAACCGTTACTTCGTCACTTTTATTGATGATTACAGTAGATATGGACGTGTCTACTTCATGAAAAATAAGTCTGAAACATTAGATCATTTTAAGGTCTATAAACAAGAAATGGAAAATTTTACTGGAAATAAGATAAAGCACTTGCAAACAGACAACGGCACAGAATATGTCAACGACAAATTTAAAGCCTATCTACAGGAACATGGGATTGCAAGACGTTTATCTGCGCCCTATACCGCACACCAGAATGGTCTCGCTGAAAGGAAAAATCGGACATTATTGGAGAAAGCAAGAGCAATGCTTATCGACGCAAAAGCACCAATGTTTCTTTGGGCAGAAGCTATCAATACGGCAAACTATCTATCTAATAGAAGCATAAACAGTGCTATAGGAAACAGTACGCCATTTGAGAAATGGGTTCTAAGAAAACCATGCGTAAATCATCTCCATACTTTTGGATCTAAAGCATTTGTGCTTATGAAAGGTAAAGCTAAGGGTTCGAAATCTGCACCTAAGGCAATTCCAGGAGTATTTGTCGGTTATTCTGATTCTAGCAAGGCGTACAGGGTATATGTTCCAAACAAACACAAGTCACTTATTTCGAAAGACGTAAGAATTCTCCAGACAAATTTCTATTTAGATTCTATTGACAAACGATTGATTATCCAAAATATGAGTGCCACAAACGTACTAAGCACATTAAACTGAAACATCTCTTTGTACGTGAGTGTGTTACCAACGGAGAACTGCTAGTAAAACAAGTTCCAAACAACTGGTGGATATGCTAACTAAGCCACTTTTTGGTCCAAGATTAGAAGAATTGAGTGGAAAGATTGGATTGAAAAGAATTTTCAAATGAAATTTCCAAATTCTTTTAAAGTTTGGAGGGTGTGAAGAGATCATATATCGTTCCTTCATTATCTATACCTAGTTACTATAGTTACCTTCCATCTGTTATTCTTCTCTTGTCAATTCTGGTTTTATACCTACATAATGTTGTCTATTTAAACTAATATAAATAATATACCTTTCGTTGCATTATACTTTATTTAAACGTATTTCAACTACGGATACTTAATATCAAAAACTTAACAGGGAGACGCCGTGAAAACCGCGTTAGGTGGGGTTTCTCGGTTTTCAAATATTATGTGCGATTGCGGAGCTGTGCAATCTATGGCTCACCTCTTGTCGTGTCCAAATTGCCTCGAATCGTCTACCATAGAGGACCTTTACCAGGCCAACGATAGGGCGATTGTTGTTGCCACCTACTGGTCTGGGAAAATATAGATGCCATTTCGACTCGCCAAGAAGAAGAAGAAAAGTTACCTTATGCGAATGTGAACTTTTTACGACATAAACCTTTTGCGAGAGTGATTTTTTCAAAAGTGACCATTTGCGAAAGTGAAGTTTTGCGAATGTGACCTTTTGCGAAAGTGACATTTTGTGAAAGTGGACCTTTTGCGCAAGTAACCTTGTGCAAAGTTGACATTTTGCGAATGTGGACCTTTTGAAATCAAAACCTCCGAAAATGGCAAAATCAAAATCGAATCTAAGAATGTTCGTCAGTGTGACAGGCAAATAGTAATGTTAATACGCACAATCGAATCTTCAAATGTTACGTTACAGGTTAATATTCGCAGTGTGGAAGCAATTTAACAATCTACTATTTATCTAAGCGAAACTCACGCGGGCGAAGTCGCAGGCAAAAGCTTGTAATCCTATAAAGTCAATTCCAGCTTTTTAGGGAACGTTCCCAGAAACAAGGGAATGTTCCCCATAAGTCGGGAATATTCCCCGGAAATTTGGACATATTCCCGGGAACGTTCCCGAAAAGTAGGGAATATTGCAGATTTTTGGAAAAAATGTTGTAATTATTATCTGAGGATATGTATTTCGATTATTTTATTATTTTAGAATTGATAAAAACCGCAATTATACATTTTAATTGCAATATTCCCCAATATTTCCATTTTTGGGGAACGTTCCCTTCGTTTCCGGGAATATTCCTTCGTTCCCGGGAACGGCACATCACTAGTCAGAATACAGCGACTTTTTTGTTTTTGTTATAATTTATGGTTAATAAACTTGTAATCACGCGTATTTATAATCAAACGTTATTTTATTCATTCGTAGCTCATATTTCACATTAGTCAAGGTTGTTGAAAAGGACGTGTAGGGCAAACCAACATATCAACAGAAGCCACAATGGCAAAGATTTATTTATACCCTAAATAAAAGCATGAAAGGTTAAGATCCTCAAGGCATTTTATTGTTTGCCCGGGCCAGAATAACTTTTGCTGTTTAATTTCCGAATGCTTTTGTCGTACACAAACTACTTTCACGAATCCTTTTACCATCCCATTATTTAAAACGGCCTGTGGCATTCGGATTTTGAAAAAGAGATTTACCTACCTGTTTTTAAAAGCTTTTCGTTCAGGTGGAACCTTAGAACTCAATTTTGAAGTAGATATGTTCAACCGATTGAGCTGAAATTTTGTATACCCGTTTAGTTTGGATGACAATGCATGATATGGTATGTGACGTCATTCTAAATTCAATATTGCGGACCATCCAAGATGGCGGAATAGTTATTTGTAATGCATTTCTACAATATGGGTTTGTTGTGAGTAACAATAAAAGGTTTTTTATTGTTACTCAGGTAAATTAAAAGTTTTTTTACTATTAATTTATCATAACATCCATTTTCAAATGTTATGTCTTCGCCATTTTGATAATTTTAGACTACTTTCTTTAAAGCGTTAATACTTTGCATCGGAATGATTTTAGAATTATCAAAGTCGCTTTTCGCGTCTGACCGCTAGACTTAGTTTTAAACTACGTTTTTATCGATTTAGGAAAGAATAGAAAATATATTTTTATTAATCTTAGGATTGAAAACGTAACTTTTCGAGTGCAACTTGTGCGAGATAATGAGCGTTTTTGCAACATTTTCTTACGTACTTTCCAATTCCACAGGTCCTTAAATGAGACCTTATGAATGAATAAATAAGGTTGCTTTTAAAATCAAATGGAACGAATTAAATCTTGAGAATTCAATATCGTTTTTATGAATAAAGTTCGGCAGCACCTGCGTGGCTCTATTCTTGAACAGTCTGCCCCAAATTTTGCATCTTTGTTTTAATTCCAAGACCTCATGGAAACAAGGAAAATACATAATCCATATATAGGATGCCTGCTAATGGTATAAACACACCAATCGCGAGATTCTCTATATAAGGTGGACTCAAATTAACTACAAATATTTTCAGGGCTGGCTCCAGGGGGCTAAATAAACGTGTTGGAGATACAATTTTAAAAATCCATACGCTAGTTTTTTTTTTGTTTTTTCTAACAAAAAAAATATTATTAAATGATGACATTTAGTATCTTACTGTAGTTAAATGTGTAGACTTCATTTCTCTTTAAGCTCCTCCCACCAATTAATAGTTGAATGAAATTGATTTGCTGTATTCCTCTTTATTTATGAAAAGTGCGTGAAAGACAGAGATGTCAAGCGATTTATTATACGTAAACGACAGCGACGGGTGGGCGGGGCGGCTTTTGTTTATGTGTGTCATTTTAATTGTCATTTTACGCAAAGCTGTGTACAGGATGTTATAATGTTACGGTTTTCAAAAAACATAAACGTTAATTTTTCTCGAAAACTACCGTGTAGAAAATTGAAAAAAACCACTGATATACTTTCTAAATAATATCAGTAATTAGCCCTGAAAATATTTGTAGTTAATTTGTGTCCACCTTATATAACCATTAAATTTGATTAAATAACAGAAAATTAATACAGGTTGAAACAAATACCTATCAGTCAGTAGTATTAGTTGTTGGTATTAAAATGGAATCCCGAGTGGATTTATCGATGTCTTGGGTACTTACTGGTCCTTTGAGTATGAAACATCAAGATTGAGTTTATATTCTTAGAATAAAAATCTTTGAATCAAAGAAAATATTTTTACCGCCAGAAATGAATGAAATTTTCATAAAAGAGATATTTATTTTTAATATTTTGTTTTTCCTGAAAGTGATATTATTTTCTTACTTCAGGGAAAAATGTTACATTTTCTTATAGGTAGGTAAGTCCTTATTTCTTTTTCATTTTTTTTTGTATTTATAAAATAATTCTGTCACGCAATTTTAAATATAATCAAGTACTATTTTTATATATATTTTTATATCGAAGCCTAATTATTAATCATTGTTGATCATCATCATTGATTATTGTTAAACTTCGATGACATTTCCACTAAGGATTTCGATATTGGAAATTACTTAGTTTTTCGTAACTATGCATAACAACCCATTATTATTATTATCAAAGTTAACGGCCGCGTCATCTCACAAAAACAATATTAAAATCAATATGCCAAATTCTAAGAGGCGGACATAAATTTGGGAAGACAACAGAAATTTAATATCGCCGGTAAAGATGTAATTTTACGGTAAAGTTTTGCAATAGATAGCAAGTTGGCTCATTGGAGCCACCGTTCGGATAGAGTTATTGAGTGCTACTTTCCACCTAAATCAATACGCTTTGAGTGAACAATGCCGCCAGGTTACCGTAAATTTACATCACAACTTAGGTTATTGTAAAGGCTCTTTGTTTAACACCGTGGTTGGTCGTTGTTATCTATATGTGGCAGCAGTTATTTCAAAAGTGTAGGTATGTCTTCTTCATAGTGTTACCAGAAAACTGTCAAGGTTTCCCCCAAGATTCATCTTTATAGTGTGGCCAGAAAACTCATCAAATTCATCAAAACCCCCCAAATTTTCCCAAAATGTATGAAGACGATTAACATTTTCCCCCAAAACCATATTTCCTATTTTCCTCCCCTACAAAAAGATACTATTCGTATGAATCGAAAACTTATAAATCCCCCCATCAACTATCAGAGAATTCTACATTTCGAAGGAATCCTACCGATCTGGCAAGAGTGACTTTCAACGGCCCCGGCGGGCCGGCCCCGGTGACGGGGCCGTTGGAAAAAAAAATTCCAACGGGCCCGGCGGGCCCGGATTTTGCGTTGACGGGGCCGTTGGAAAATAAAATTTACCAACGGCCCCGGCGTGTTTTTTAAATGGGACGGATAGCATAAAAAAATTAAAGCATACGCTCCGGTAGTGTTTAAAGGGGGGGAAATTGTGTATTATTTTGTAGACCTTAAATATGAAATGAAATTAAAAAAAGAGTTTGTATGTATTATTTAGGTTATGTAGATGTTAGATAATGCTTCTGCATTAAGTTCACCTATTGTGCCATAATTTCATTTCATATTTAAAGTCTACAAAATAATACACAATTTCCCCCCTCTAAACACTACCGGAGTGTATGCTATATTTTTTTTATGCTATCGATCCCATTTAAAAACACACCGGGGCCGTTGTTAATTTTTTTTTCCAACGGCCCCGTCAACGCAAAATCCGGGACCGCCGGGGCCATTGGAATTTTTTTTTCCAACGGCCCCGTCACCGGGGCAGGCCCGCCGGGGATGTTGGAAGTCACTCCCTGGCAACACTAGTTTATATTAACACTAGTACTTGAACTATTATGTATTCTGTGACACTAGTGGCATTTTGAGGGCATTTCGTCGCGCGTTATACTTATGCTGCACGTGCCGCAGTTATAAATATTTACCTTAGGTATATGAAATCGTATGCAACGGCGTACGTTGTAACTTTTAAAAATAAAACTTTTTTTCCAAAAAAATGAACCGACTTCCATCATAAAACTTAAAATCATGAAATAAGAATAAAGAAAAATGTATTAGCATGCTACCTACTGAATGAGGTGAAGTCGGTGCCAAGTGCACGAGTAAGGGTGTTATATAATTGTTTAGCTAGGCATTTTATATATGTATACATGATTCTAATGTTAATTTAGATTATTTAATTTTAAATCTGGCACCGACTTCACCTCATTCAGTAGGTAGCATGCTAATACATTTTTCTTTATTCTTATTTCATGATTTTAAGTTTTATGATGGAAGTCGGTTCATTTTTTTGGAAAAAAAGTTTTATTTTATCATTTTTAGTGCTTCTACACCTATTTTCTTTAATAAAAACTTAAACTTTCTTCTGGCCGAAAATAAAGAATTAAGAATTCGAAACTTTTTATGTCAGTTTCATTTGAAATGTCAGAACATGTCAAATTGTCTATTATTTTTGGCACATAAATAGACCAAGAGCCCGCAACGACCAAACCTTCCTTATTTTAAAAATGCTGAATGTTTTTCTGCGTGGTATATACGGGTAAAAAATATTAGCGACTAGGTATGAATTTTGGATCTTAGTTGCTTATGCAGGCAATATGGCTGGCAAGGATGATTTTTATAGGTATAAAAAGCACCCTTGGGGCCTCCCAAAGTAAAATTAAATTCAGCTTTTATAATAAAACAAATATAGCTATAATTTAGTAAAGTTACAATATCTAGCAGGGGTTTATATCTGCACCAATTGCCTGGTAATGGATGGCGTGATTCCTAATATTATTTGGAATAAAATCTTTACAAAACTTTACTTTGAGGAAATTGAGCTGCCATTTTATATGTTATTGCTACAAATTATCTGCCTAAGTAATCATGATCCAACTTTTATAGTCGCTAATCGCTATTTCTATGTTGGGGACATACACAGAAAATCTTGAGTTTTAATAATATAATGAAGGCATGTTGGTGCGGGCTTTTGCTCTATAATGCAATGTTGATATTTTTATATTTTGTTAGGAATCTTTAAAATTACCAAACAGATTCTGACGTGGTTAAAATGGGACCAACTTGGGAATACACCCATTCGAATAAAGAAACAATTTTGGAAATTAGTCCACAATTGGCGGAGAAATCGGCGAACATACATAAAAAAAAAACATAGGTACATACATCGAAACATATAACCTCCTCCTTTTTTGGGAAGTCGGTTGAAAATTACACTTTGATTTGACTACCTACTAGCTTTTGCCTGCGCCCGCGTGAATTTCCCACGGAAACAGTGTGTCCTTTTCAGAATGGGAAATATCTCATACTTCTGTAACGTCACCGTAACATTTTTGCAACGGTGCAAAATCGCGCACGCAGTCTACCGCAGACAGTAGCCCTTGCACCGCGGACCATATAGGTCATATAATAAGTGTCCTCAATTTTAATATCTTGTTGTAATATCGAACATTTGTGCAACTAAATAAATTATGACTTTTATCCTGACTTTCTTATATAATCTCCTATACACTCCCTCGCGACCAACAAGGGCTACTCAACACTTCTAACTATGTGTATGCGATATTTCTGGAAGATTGGTTCAGTAGATAAAGTGTGAAGAGCTATCGCACAAACAAAAAAACAAACAAAGTCACATTCGCATTTATAATATTAGGATAGGATACTTATTTTACATTTAATACATTCCAAGACTTGTCTAAATTAATGAACAATAAAGATAAGAGGCAAATAAAAACTTTTACGCAGCAACAAATTTGCAGCACAAGCTGTTAAAGGGAATACTCAACCTTTCTAAAAACTATAAGTTTTTACGGTATGGGTTTAGGGTTCCAATAACAGTGAAAGTAAGCAGCCATTAACAGTTCGGTGATGTCGACAATCGTAGTGTGTAACATCCCCTTTAAGGAATCATTCCGATCGGGAGATCAGAATATTGGCCCTACTTATTTAACTACCAACAGTCTAATGTACAGTGAAGGCTTTTAATTATAGGAATTAATACTCAATTTGTAAAATTAAACCCAGTCATTTAGTTGTTTGAAAACATTTTCTTTTTGCTATCACACTTCATAAGGATTTACAGCTAATACAAATTTTGCGAGCGCTTATTTGTCATTTAGCTAGATCAGATGCTGTCAGGTTGGTCAGGTTACTTAAAAATCTGACACCTATGTTGGCCACTAACAGATATGAAGTAGTAAAAAAAGAAAAAATGAAACAATTGTAAACCATCTGATTTGAAACTCATTTACCATTCACTAGAAATCTCATCTTAAAGCGTTGCACGTAGGTAGTTAAATTTAGGGCTAAATCGGCCACGGTCATCTTACCCTAATGGAACTGAGTTCTAAAGGGATGTTGAAATATTGAGTTCCTTATCAGATTTTCAAAACACTTCATTAAGGCTTCTGACGAGATCCTTTGTCAGGGTTTATTTTTGGCAATGTTTGTCACTAGGGGGAGCCTTTAGATTCAGTTCTACTTTTCGGGGAAGGATAACTGTAAGATGTTCATTAATATCCGCTAGTATAAATAAGATTCCCATTTATTGCACTTTGTACAAGAAAAACTAAGGTTATGGTACAAATGCCAAAATTTCGGCAAGTAATAAATACCTATGTCATTGAATATTAAAATGATCCTACAAACCTTAGATTATTTGTATTAATAAATTTGTACTAACTGTTGATCAGTTTCCGATAAAATTGTACGTATAAGGTACCGAACTACCGAGTTGCTTTTTTCCCAAAGTTCTCACGGGAGTAGAACCCGGTAGTTCTCGTACCACTTCGTCACAGAATCTCAAGGTGTTCTTAAATCAATCTCGTTGCTTGATTTCGTTATTCTAATTAATTGGAGAACACGCAGATATGTTTAGAACACGGTAATTGATTACATCTCATAAATCAAGTTAGACGCGCCGAATATTCTCCCACTATATTAATTTCGACAAGGACACATTTCGGGGATTAGTGATAGGTACCTATTAATGTTAGTTTGTAACTATCTGGATGTAATTTGATTAAAACTTTGATCAAAGTAGATACAATTTACTTCTTTTCAAAATCGATGACAACGATTTAAATTTAATGATCGATCCAAAACACACTTCGAATTTGAAATATCTTGACGTAAATTAATATTCGTTATTACAGCTACCAAATCTTACGTGATGACCTTTATTAAGTTACTGTGTTAGTAATCTAAATCTATTTTACCAAATTGCAGCACAAATTGAAGAATGCACGTCGAATCTGTCTGTTGCGGACTTAGTAAATTATTTACCAGTAACTTTAAAGAGTCAATTCAAAAAGAGCTCTACTCGATTTTTAGATCATTTGTAAGTCTATGCTCGTGCAATCTGATGTCACATTAGCACACTTTATGGCAGGTTTAACGCGGAACACCTACGGCTCGTTAACCCCCTATCATTGGCAAATAAATTTCCCCATGACGTCACGCAAACTCCAACCTTTCTCGATTACATCAACATTTACATTAAATTCGATCTTTTCACGTTCGAATATGGTTCAAATTACAATGCATCCCAAACGGATACAGTTTAAAATATTGGAACTCCCACTGTGGAAATAAATGGCAGTGTGCAAACTGTTTGAAGTATTTTACTTTGCCTATTCGTCATTTTTTGTTAGTTTCGTGTTCGTAGTTTTAGAGTGTTTAATTAAATTCAAACTTTATAATTACAAAATAGATTTATTGAGATCCCTCTCATGGGAGACTTAGAAAGCTGACGTCATCGTGTCGTTTCAAGACCTAAAAAAACGTCAAGGAGAACAGAGAGGATTGGCCAATATACCTATATCTACTCCACCGACAGGAACAGCTAAATAAAAAGAAGAAGATTCATTGACGACTAATATTGATGAGAAGTAAGAAAATCGACGAAAATTCACATCGGGAATGGAAAAAAGTGCGTAATCTATATGACAAATGCGGAGGCCTATTCCAGGGGCCTGTGAGATATGGATGTCATTAATTTAAAACAAAGTATACGGTCTCGGAGGCCTGCAAATGGATCAGTAGGTATTGACGAGCTTTATTTGATAGATTCATTGTAATCTAATAACTTTAAGTATGTACCTATGTAACTAGATTTACTTTATTTTATAAGAACTATTTTCATTTTTATCTTTAGTTCGCCAAGTTATTCGATCGTTTCAATATTTACTAAAACTTCGGCGTTTCAAAAACCTATGAAATGTCTAGAAATTTAATAAAAAGAAATTTAGTTAAATATTTGTTTAGAATACCTTGTTTTTAAATACCTACAGTTGTTATTTACCTCAGTTATTTACCTTTCATTTCGTAAACCTTTTAGATTTAGGTAATTGCTGCAGACAATAACGTTAGTGGTAGAAATGATACCTATTACAAAAAATATAGTGTGGAATATATACAAACGTATTATCATGCCTTTTTCGTAGACATAGACTGGCGATTTCCACTTGCTACGATCCTTACAGACCCCTCTTGCTTCCTCTACATTCATCACTCCCTCACAATTTAAACAAACCATAAAATGAAATAATTAAAAATATTTTTTTGTGTGAATTACATTTTTAACATCTTTATTTTATAAACACACGTGGTCGTACGTTCGCCAAATAATTTGCGTGACATGTATCGGATTTCTCTGTGTGTGAATCTATATAACCTAGCTATAGTGACAGTTTAATTTAAACAGTGTTACCAGCATCGGACTCTACCAACAACGAGACACAATCTCGCTGTACACATTTCAGTACTGCCAACTCCAAGTTTATAGCTGCACAAATACAAATGCTGCAGAGTAACAAGTTGGCCAATTTTGTTAACAAAAGACCACTGAGGAGCAGCCAAGTTGTAATAAAATTTTACTTTAGGTTTCCAATGTAAAGTGGCAAAGTTGCACATCGGTCTAAAATCACCTTGAAATGGACTGAATTATTCTGTACGTTCTAATTTTGATAGACTGTTTGAATTTGTCAGTTTGGTTGGACAAAGTTAATTAAGAGTTAATTAATTGTTAGAGTTATCTTTGCTCATTGTACATTGTGCTGTGACCTGAATGGTCACATAATATATTAGATCTATGCTATATACATAATAAATTCTTCTTCGATTTGAATATGTGAATCTTGCGTCTTGCAGAGAATCTACGAGTATTGGCGGCCGGCCAGCGCTGTCGCAGACCAATGTCCGAATTATTGATTACAGAGGACAAATTGCATCTTTGTACAGTCTGCATGTCAAGTTACCCGACACGAAGCTCTATGCGGCAGTAATATGGGCGCATTTGCAGTGAATTTCAGTAGCTGTGCGTAGTAGAATTGTGCTGTTGACTGTACAACCGGGTGCGGGTGTTACTGGAACTTCGATTGGATTGAGATGCTCAGAAGTTGGACTTTCGCATGTAGCTCTAATTTATTGCATTTCTCTTGTCGAGTCGGTAATTTATTTTCGACTAGCATGTGTGTTGTCATTGGGTTCATCAAAATTCTTCATAGTACATGGACCGTTCGTTGTGGAAATCCTTGGGGGAGGCCTTTGTCCAGCAGTGGACCTCTTTTGGCTGAGAGAGGGAGAGAGACATGGATTGGGATATTTGGAACACAATTGCAAGTGAGCTATTGTGTGAATGGCATGTGGTGCCGTTCACACAATAGTCACACTAGTTGTGGCTAGAGCAGGTGGAATATTGGTGTAGGAAGCCCAATTGTGTTTCCGTAAGGGCAGCCTAGTGTCCATTGCTTCTTTTACTGGGCTGACTCAAAAAGCTGTTACGGCTGGTACGCCAGTGTATATATATGTAAGGGCTACGTAGAAAACAAAGTCTTCTGTGGGTAAATTATAATTGAATAAACATTTTTTTTTTAACTTTTGTGAAAACTTTTGCCGTATTACGTAGAAACATTATTTTATTCTGTATTTCTATCATCTCAATTGTTTTATGAAATTATAATTTAAATTGTTATAATTTATATTTTTATGGCTGTTTTTAATAATTATACAAACAGCTACAGAAATGTTTATTTATTTACTTTATTTATTGACAACATCCTACAATCTGACACACATTACACACTATGGCCAGCCATATCTAGCTGCTATTACAGATAAGTAAATCGATACCTCATGTAAAGCGGTTACCGTAACAGGCCGAACCAAATTTATCATTCGCACTATTGCCTCCGTATATATCCAGGTCGAGTTTCCATCGCCATGCGATACAAAATTGACAGGGCATAATTGAATTCGGGAGACGGGTGGGTAGTTGCGGGGTAGGAACCGTGACGTCTAACCCGGCGGCGGCGTCCTGTGTGAGCTGTAAACGTGGCAATACGGCGCGATGCGATGCCATATTACAATTATTACACGCGACAACGCCCCGCCTCCGCCGCTGCTAACATTGGCCACAAGTATATACGTCCATACATTTGACATTTACGCATTGCGCGGCGCCACGCAGCTTTGTCGCGTTTGCAACTCACGCAGGACGCCGGGTAACGTGTCCCTGTTTTTTGCCTCCTGTCGACCTCTCACATTCGTTAATGTGCAATCGATTGCTTTAAGGGCCAGATAGGTATCGGCACACTTTTTACTTTGTAAGCTTAGAAGCTAAGAGGGTAAAAAGGGAGGAGGTTATATGTTTCGATGTATGTATGTTTTTTTTTTATGTATGTTCGCCGATTTCTCCGCCTACAGTGGACTGATTTCCGAAATTGTTTTTTTATTCGTAATGATATATACCCAAGTTGGTCCCATTTTAACCAAGTCAGAATCTGTTCGGTAATTTTAAAGATACCTAACAAAATATAAAAATACCAACATTGCATTATAGAGCAAAAGCCCGCGATAGCATGCCCTTCCTTATTTTATTAAAACTAAAGATTTTCTGTGTATGTTCCAAACATTTAGTGACTATAAAAGTTGGATCATGATTACTTAGGCAGATTATTTGTAGCAATAACATTTAAAGTGGTAACCCAATTTCCTTAAAGTAAAGATTTTTAAAGATTTTATTCCTAATAATATAAGAAATCACGCCATCCATTATCAGGCAATTGGTGCAGATATAAACCCCTGCTAGACATTGTAACTTTACTAAATTATTTGTTTTATTATAAAAGCTGAATTTGTTATTTATAAAAGCTGAATTTTTGTTTTATTATAAAAGCTGAATTTAATATGTATTACTTTGGAAGGCCCCAAGGGTGCTTTTTATACCTATAAAAATCATCCTTGCTATCCATATTACCTGCATAAGCAACTAAGATCCAAACTTCATACCTAGTCGCTAATATTTTTACTCGTATATACCACGCAGAGAAATATTCAGCATTTTTAAAATAAGGAAGGTTTGGTCGTCGCGTGCTCACGGTCTATTTATGTGCCAAAAATAATAGACAATTTGACATGTTCTGACATTTCAAATCAAACTGACATAAAAAGTTTCGAATTCTTAATTCTTTATTTTCGGCCACCAGTGAAAGAAAAGTTTAAGTTTTTATTAAAGAAAATGAAAAGGTGTAGAAGCACTAAAAATGATAAAATAAAACTTTTTTCCAAAAAAGTGAACCGACTTCCATAATAAAACTTAAAATCATGAAATAACAATAAAGAAAAATGTATTAGCATGCTACCTACTGAATGAGGTGAAGTCGGTGCCAAATTTAATATTAAATAATATAAATTAACATTAGAATCATGTAGGTACATATACAAAATGCCTAGCTAAACAATTACATAGTCCTGCACTTGGCACCGACTTCACCTCATTCAGTAGGTAGCATGCTAATACATTTTTCTTTATTGTTATTTCATGATTTTAAGTTTTATTATGGAAGTCGGTTCACTTTTTTGGAAAAAAGTTTTATTACTCTCTAAGCTTAGAAGCTAAGAGAGTAAAAAGTGTGGGGCTTGAGCAGCGAATGAGTAAGAAGAAACCTAGTGATCAACACATTAAAATACTTAAAATTGTTTAATTACTTATTGTGTATATGTATTTTTCTACTCGTATACCAAATTTCATAGAAATCCGTCAAGTAAATTTAGCGTCATTGAGTAACAAACATCTAAGGTCACAAACATCAAAACTTTCACACAAATACTTTCACTAGGAGTCACGCGGCCGCTTAAAACGTTTAAAAATTCAATCATAAAAATGTATGAAAAACCTGTAATTTACTTACAGAACTCTATGGACTTTTGTCGTAAACATAACAACATCAGTATCCGATTACGTCACTCTGTGCCGCATCGTATTTTTCATATTTTTAAAGGCTGCGAGGATAATATTGGGCTGTGAGCCTTCCGCTTGGCAATTAGCCAGGGTGCATATTGCGTCCGTGCGTCCGCCATCTGTTGTGTTGCTAATGGTGGTTGTAATAAGAACCGCCCAATATGGATGTCATTATAGCCAGATGAAATACGGCCGAACGGTTTTGTGTGTCAACTGGTAGACTGTGGAATCTTTTTAATTTCTCATACTGGGACAAGTATTTGTGCGGAAAAGACTCACTACCTAGGGCGGGAATTAATTTAATAAATTGAACTGTCGGCTCATTAGATACTTACTACTGCGGCGCAGCGACCTGAAGTTGATCTTGGCTTCCGACACGAGATGACGCCATTTTTTGCTGTCTTGCACCAGCTCTCGCCATTTGTCAGCTCTGAGGCTTCGTCTTTCAAAACCACATCGCTCATAAAGTTAGAAAAAATTAATGAAATAACATTTAATTTTTTCTATAAATAAAATGTCGTTGTAAATGAGGTCGGCTCTAAAATATTTAAAATAAATAATTGGTCAAGTGCGTGTCGGGCCACGAACAATGTAGGGTTCCGAAGGTACCTATCCTGTAGAAATGCGGACACATGAACTTATATTTACTTCCACTTTTATATAACTAATGAAAATAACCTAAGTATATACCATCATATAGAATGAAAATTATTCCTACGAATATTTTTCATACTAAAATCAATTTTGTAAGTTTATCGTCTATTACTCATTAACGTGTAAAGTGTACATAGCCGTGATAATTTTCCTTTTAAATTCATTATATTTGCTAGTTATTATAATTTGTTTCATGTATCCACCCTCCACCATTTTCCTGTTCGAGGGGGGGGACACTTGACTCTAACAAAATTTATCACTTTAAAGTTCAATATTTCGCACACGGATCCCTAAGTCAAAAAATGTTCTTTAGACACTCATAATATTTTTAAAAGACCTATCAAATGATACCCCACACGATGGTATAATCGAGAGAAAAAAAAATCATCCCCACTTTAGGTGTAGGGGAGGCCCCCTAAAAAAAATATTTTTCCTAATTTTATTCTACAGTTCGCTCCGCGCAATAAATATGTATATCTCTACCAAATTACAGTTTTATAGTACTAGTAGTCTCTGAGATTAGCCGCAGACAGACGGACGGACGGACGGACAGACATGACGAAACTATAAGGGCTCCTTGTTTACTTCGGAACCCTAAAAAGTAAATACAATGGTGTTGTGAGAATAAACAGCCAGTGTGAATTTTAAATAAAACTGGCAGGACGGCTCGTGGCATGTTCCATATTTAGAATAAAAAAAAATACTATTAATTTATTATTTCATTTGTCGGATCATACCGTACCTAGCTCTATAGATCATACCAGGATGTACCTAGCTCGATGGATCATACCTACTAAAGCTGAAACAAAATCTGTTTTATTTTTTAAAATATTTAAAAAGTCTACATTTTTTACAAATTAATTAGAGTGATCAACACCGGTGAAAGTCATGGTTGATCTGCCGCTGACTGTACATCAATATTTCCTTATTTAGATAACTTTTACGAAACCAATTAGGAGCAAGAGAAATGCGTCATTCGCGTGGGCCGAGCTGATTTGTCTTAATAATAAATGGGCTTATTAATTAGACTATTGCACATTGATTAATTATGTTCTGTAAGTATATTCCTATAGGTATATATAGTTGTTGGTTTCGTTTCTAAACGATTAATTAATGTTATTGTTGAAAATTGCATTCAATATTTTATTTTCTAGGTACAAACAAAAATCTGTACAAACACAATACAATCTGAGTAAACTCGCAAAAAAACTATGCACAGTGTGAACGTGTGAAGATTAGGTACCTATATGAATGAATGCAATGTGAATGAAAAGTCAATGAATGAAGGGATTCGCTCTCTCGCCCAACGATACGCTCTCTCTATTGGTTTTTGTCCGAACAAATATATAGTAGTATATAGTTTGGCTTGCATTTACAGTATTGTTATGTTTTTTTAGGGTTCTTGTATGTATTTTGAAGCGGTGATGGCGGAGTGGTTGGGCCCGCCTGTGGATGCAAAATGCCAGGTTCGAATCCTGCCCGGGCTACGTGAGTTTGTCTGACTCATGTTAGTTTTCATCGACCACCACTTGCTTCCGGTGAAGGAAAACATCGTGAGGAAACCTGCACTCTGGTTGATGAATATCAGCTAGTGTGTGAAATGGAGAAGGCAATGGCAAACCACTCCATTGAAATTGCCAAGAGAGTCGTTGTGTGTGTTTCATTCCATATAATGACCACGACCCTCAGTCATGAGGAAACACGACTAAAGTGAATGTTTTTATTTATGTATGTGAGTATCTTTATTCCAGCAAAATTCCTAAAGGCCTTGACAGATAGGTCTTCCAAGATTGCAGTTTAAATTTTATAATAGTACATTATGATACAAGTGTCCAAAGTTGGTCATTACGCACAAGAGGCGAGATTGGCGCGCGAGCCGAAGGCGAGCGCGCTAATAAAGCCGAGTGTGCGTAATGACCAAATGGACACGTGTATCATACGACGTTTTTCAACACACTTGTGAGTAAAAAAAATTAATGTGATCCTCACATCTAATTATCGGAAAACGATTGCACCCTTTTGTCATTCCTCCACTTTATAAAACATTCGTTTGCATGCCGCCAAATACTTACGTTTGATTTTGGAGGCAATAAACTATTACTTGCATTACGCGCCTCGTTAATGATTTCAGGTGGAGTTAAATTTACATATTCTTCCATACTAGTCGACATTTTATTAAATATTTAATATGCTAACACGGCGAAAATCGGAAAATGTCCCTAACAAACACAACATAATAAATATAGTCTTGTTTTTTATTCGCGTGCCGCCGCCCGCCGCCCGTCCCGCGCCGTGCGCTCCCGCGCCGTGCGCAGGGAGCGCGCGGTGCACGCTGCGGATGGTATATCGCCATACAGCCAATATGGCTGTATAAAAATCATTATCTTTGCTTATTTAAAAACTGTTGTTATTTTCCCTATTTGATCTTATATGTATTATGCGGCTAAATTAAAAATGCTTTGTGAAATTCATAACGCGCATTAGTTTTCTATCTTTTGTATAGCGCAGTATGGTAATTTTTATTTCCAAACACCTCCGTAATATATTCGTAATACCTTCGTAATATATGGCATTATGGGCCTAAATTCGATGTAATAAGACCCACTTTACGAGCAAGTGTGTTGAAAAATTATTTACTAATGTACGATTTTCAACATACTTATTATATTATCTTGCGTTATAATAATTTGACCCTAAGTATCCATTTTATTAAAAAAAACAGTATAAAGACTTTCAATAGGTTTGTTCCCACCGAACACTTTTTTTCTTTTAAAATATTTGAAAGTGGCACAGCAGGTGACCGCCAACTGCCTAATCTGGCGTTTTAGGGAATAAGTAATGTTCACTGGCATCCATCCAATTGGTAGCGATTGCTGCAAGCTGACCGGTATTAGGTCTAGTGAGGTTTACTGGTTCGCATGTATGATATACTGGATTTGCCTGTTCATGAATCATCTGTTCACAGGTTGGTGTATAAAATTTTTCTTTTGCTTTTCTGCAGCCTGTGGGAATTATTCCATGAAATAGAACGGAAGAGAGTAACAGGATGCGACTACCTTCTGGCACAATATGCTCTTAATTCTTATCAAGGTCTTATCTTACTTTGCTTTTGGTATGCTCGCGCATTTTTATATCCTCACTTACTTCCATTCACTTGTACTAAGAGTATTATCCATCCATGTACTGATAGTATATTCATACATCTTTTCATGTACTAAGAGTATATTTTTTTATATTAGGTGTTTTTATTTATATTAGGTGATCTTTGATATGTAGTTAAACGTTATTGTCAAGGCTGAGGAAGGCGTGGAAACTTCTGCTAGTTGGAGGCCAATATCCTCTTTGGGTCGTCTCATTGAAGTTAGTAAGAGGTATACTCCTTTTTTAATGGGCTTAAAAGGATGGTGAAGTCGTATATGAACACTCTCTCTCTCTCTCTCAGCCGAAAGACGTCCACTGCTGGACAAAGGCCTCCCCCAAGGATTTCCATAACGACCGGTCCTGCGCTGCCCGCATCCATGCGCATCCCGCGACCTTCACCAGGTCGTCGGTCCACCGAGTGGGAGGCCTGCCAACACTACGTTTTCCGGTTCGTGGTCGCCACTCGAGAACTTTTCTGCCCCAACGGCTATCTGTTCTACGAGCTATGTGCCCCGCCCTCTGCCACTTAAGTTTCGCGATTCTGCGGGCTATGTCGGTTACTTTAGTTCTCCTACGGATCTCCTCATTTCTGATTCGATCACGCAGAGAAACTCCGAGCATAGCGCGCTCCATCGCCCTTTGGGTGACCTTGAGCCTTCTTATGAGGCCCATAGTAAGCGACCACGTCTCTGTTCCGTATGTCATTACTGGCAACACACACTGGTCAAAGACCTTAGTCTTGAGACACTGCGGTATTTTGGACGAGAAGATATCGCGAAGCTTCCCGAACGCTGCCCAGCCGAGTTGGATTCGACGGTTGACCTCTTTCTCGAAGTTGGACTTACCTAACTGAACTGTTTGTCCCAAGTATAGATAATTGTCAACAACTTCGAGTGTAGAGTCTCCAACCTTCAGAGGAGTGGGTGCGACACGGATATTAAACATAATTTTCGTCTTGTCCATGTTCATTTTTAGACCCACTTGTTGAGAGGCTCTACAGAGGCCATCGAGCATTGTGCCTAGGTCTTCCAAGGTCTCAGCCATGACTACGATATCGTCAGCGAATCGAAGGTGAGTGAGGTACTCGCCGTTGATATTGATGCCGAGTCCGCTCCAGTCCAGAAGCTTGAAAACATCTTCCAGGGCGGCGGTGAACAGTTTCGGAGATATCACGTCTCCCTGTCTCACCCCTCGCTGCAACTGGATAGGTTTGGAGCCTTGATCCTGGAGACGGACCGACATGGTGGCGTTTTCGTACAAACACTTCAGCGCTTCGATATATCGATAGTCAATTTTGCACCGTTGGAGAGACTGTAGCACAGCCCAGGTCTCGATCGAATCGAAGGCTTTCTCATAGTCCACAAACGCCAAGCATAATGGCTGATTATACTCCTCAGTCTTCTGTATAATCTGCCGCAGCGTATGTATGTGGTCTACGGTACTAAAGCCTTTTCGGAAACCGGCTTGTTCGGGAGGCTGGAAGTCGTCAAACCTGCGAGCGAGACGATTCGTAATGACTCTCGAAAACAGTTTGTAGACATGGCTCAGAAGTGAGATAGGCCTATAATTCTTCAATAGGGTTTTGTCACCTTTTTTGAAGAAAAGTACCACCACACTTCTGTGCCATGCCGTAGGCGTTTGTCCCTCGAGTATGACGGAATCAAATAGCTTCTGAAGAGCTCTTAATACCGGCGTTCCACCTGCTTTCAGAAGCTCAGCCGTGATTCCATCATCACCCGGTGCCTTATTGTTTTTTAACTGTTTGAGAGCCATTCTAATCTCATAAAGGCTGACGTCCGGGATATCTTCGGTGTAGTGTCGGGTCAATCTGGCTCTTGGATCTTTGGCCAGATTACTGACAGGTGTGCGTACGCTGGTGTATAATTGTCCGTAGAACTTCTCAACCTCTTCCAACAGCTCTGGCTTCGACGAAATGATTCTGCCATCCTCAGTCTTCAGCTTGAAACAATAACTTGAATGAATATGAACACACATAAGAGTTTTTCATCAGCTATTACTACTATTATTATTACTATTACTTAATATAGTAGGTATCTGTTAATATTTGTGCCGCACGAGGTTATGCTGGCGGGAATCCAGATCGACTTAACTTGGCCACGATAATTTCAGCTACATAAATTTTACGCTCTTTAAATGCCAGAACGTACGAAACTACTGCGATGAAGTGCCGAGTTAACTTCACAATTTTATTTCTAACTCGGAAGTTTATTAGAGATCGACGTAACATTTTACAGAATGTGTAAATTTATAGTAATTCTTGACAGCTATTTGGCAATATTGATATCTTCCTTGACGTATTTGGTTGAGATGCCATTTGGATTGAAACACAAACGAGAATCATTTCATAGGTACATTAACTTATTATTAACTGATAAATCGTTAACTAGTATCGGCAACAAATTATAAATCAGTCGTGTAAAAATGGTTCGATAGGTTCTAATCGACATTTAATTATTAGTTAGATTCAGATCCCGAGATCGTATCACGCTGCAAAATTCAGATGGAGGTCACGCGCGGGCTCTTTGGTAACAGAGCACTTGTGTCCTTAATATGGCTGGTAAACGTCGGCTGGCCGTCCGCCAAACACCCGATAATTTACCATCGACGTGCTGCATGCAAATTTAGGGCCCATTTCTTATTTCTCATTCGAATTGGGAACGAATTTTCCGAATAGTCAAATGGGAAAATTGCTATTTGTGCGAAATTAAAACTGGCTGGAAATATTTCCTGCTAGCTTAATCGAGGTTTTGAATTAATAATGTTTTTCGGTACGTTTATTTATAGTTAACCTTTTAGTACTCGTATTATTTCACTTGTTTGATTTGTAAATTACGTGGCTTTAATAAGACTTTACAGATTCAATACAAAATGTTACCTGTAGTCATTTTGTGATGTAAAATTACTTTTTTACAAAATGTCTTATGCTTGATACACGACGAAAGTGAAATTTTCATCAAGGCAAATTCCCTTCATCGACTTGAGTTATTCTCCAGGCTATCCAGGCATTCACTGCAGTTTTTGAAATATCTGTAACATTTATATACGAAATCTTTTCATAGATGTCCTGCAATAGTACATTACAGCAGAGGCCGGGAAGTCAGAATTTGCTGGACGAGTGCTAGGACGAGCGCTAGCGAGGCCTTGAATAATTACGAGTCCAGCAAATTCTAGTTCCCGCCGAGGCATGTATAGTGCTTTTCTCAATAAATGTGAGGAAATAAAGAAATAAAAAATGAATATAAAAATAATATGAATAACTCGGGCGGTATTCCTGGACACGGCCCGCATTGTGAGGAGATTTTTTTCGATGATCTTTCTTTCTTTTAATTCGATGGAGAGGATTTTTGTAATACTATAAATTTAAAAATGTACAAAAAGAGATGCAAATAAATAAATGAATAAAAAAATAATAAATAATGTCGGTAATATTTGTTATATTCGGACATTTTTAAATATTTAATTGTCAATTAGTGACAAGGAAACATAGCCCATTTAGCCCAGTAAAATTTTACGCAAAAAATGTAGCATAGATTTTATTTTTTTCTCTCACAACGAAAAAGCATTAATATCACAGACTTACATACTCTTAATACAAAAAATATGCTCGAAGAATGCATTTTTTTATGATAGTAGCAAAATTGTCTGCATGACAAGTTACATAATTAATGTGACATTGACAGATGACAGCTGAATTGAAAAGTTTTGAGCAGCGGATAGGAATGGATTTTCATACAAATTTCCCGGCCTAAGGCCAGGGAGTAATGTATGAGCCAGGAATCACAAACTTCCTGTCAACTTTTTACTACAATGATGTCTACATTTCCGAGCATTTTTAAGAAAAATATTTTTTAAAAAGAATAACACTCCACGTGATTTCCATGAGTTTAAAAAGCATGTATTTTTTTAATAAAAAACCTTTCAACACAATATTCGAAACGCAACTCTATAAAATATCCCCTCTAGTAATCCACTTTTCATTTCGCGCGTGGGGAACCTGCAATATCGTTAGTCTGTGACAGTAATAGCAAATAGCAATAGTGTGAACTCCTCATATACCTACAGGGAGTTATAAGCCCCTATAATCCGTCTGAACAATTTCGCTTTGCTTCAAACCTTCGATCTTGACGAGAGAAATTATGTTTCGAAAATCAATTTGAAATTGGAATTTCATTTGGCGATTGCCATTGGTTGGAAGTAATGACGTAAACATCTGTATGATACAGACATTTAAGTTATCGCAACTCATACTGATTGAGTAGGTTGGCTCATTAGAGTGGAAATGGAAGTGTGTTGACGTCGTTTGTAAACTCTGTTTTGGTTTTGATGCAGACGGAGTGGAGAGGATTATGCCACGTGCGTAGTCAAATTTACCTTATGCCGTGATATAACATTTTGCTGATTTTTTGATCGCCATAGTTTTGTAATATTACGAGTTATTCCGGTCTGAAATATTTATTGGAAAAACTAAAAAAAAATTGGGAATTCTACTAATATTATAAATGCGAAAGTTTAGATGTGATTTTGTGAGTGTGTTTGTGGATGTGTTACTCAATCACGCAAAATCAACTGGACGGATTTTGATGAAATTTGGTATACGGGTAGAAAAATACCGGGAATAGCACATAGAGTACTTTTTATCCCGAAATTCCTACAGGAGCGAAGCCCCGGGGCGCAGCTAGTACGATATAAATTATAATTAAGTAGGTACATGACAATTATCAATAAATGAATAGAGAAACTGCATAATATGTTGTCAACATTGTACAACAATTGTCAAATCAAGTTCCAATAACTTTGAATATTTATCAAAATCAAAGTCAATTTTTTTTATTGAAACTTGGCCTTCAAAGAAGGCTCTTTTTCACGTCGATAACTAATTATTTAATCATAATATATTATGTCTCAAAGCTACTAACTACTAGCATTTCGGAACGACCACTGCTGAGAAGTTATTGGAACTTGATTTGACTACCCGGAAATTATCGGATGTTTTAAATTTAGAATTTAATATTCCAAGAAATCGTAATACAGCAATGAAGTCCAAATATTCCTGACAGGAATTTTCCGATTTCACTATTTTGATAAATTCGCTCCAAATTCCAATCACAAAGGTGTCGTCAGAATACCTATTTTTGTTCGTCCTCATGGGAATACAAATGAACACCGATTCAGAGTTATATCCTATGTAAAATAAATTGAGGTGTTTCTACTGACAAAAATAAATTTCACAGTGTCTATACGTCTTATGTACCTCATCAAGTACCTATGGATTGTTCAGTTAGTTGTCTTTATATTTCTTAAGGTATTTCATTTTTTCCAACATTACACAAAAATTTGAAAATATTTTTTTTCAAGACATTTTTTTTTCACATGTTTCCATGTATTATGTGAAAAAACAGTTCAACTTTTTTCAGTATTCTCAACGCTACTCTGGAATAAACATGACCGACACGGTCTTATACCTTTCTACCTTATATCGGTTAGCTTAACCATCATTGAAAAAATGTAACTGGAAAAGTATACTTGACTTTTTAAAGTATGCATTTTACCCTTAACCCCATGAAAAGTTGAGGGTTATAGTTCAGTCAGGCACACAAATGATTTTTTCCACCACATTATGCATAGTTCTAAGCTACTAGAAGACCAAGAAACAGGTTATGCCCGATTATTCCCGTAAGACCATCTAAAGTCCGTTTATTCATAACTAGCTGTCGCCCGCGGCTTCGCCCGCGTGAATTTCGCTTAGATGAAAAATCTCTCTTGGAGCTTTTCATCAGATGTTCCAGATCTTCAATTTTTATACGTCAGCAGAAAATGCTCATCAGGTTGAACGATTTTTGCTAAGGCGCCGTTTCCATATATGTTATAGTGTAGCTGGTCTCTTGGAGCTTTTCATCAGATGTTCCAGATCTTCAATTTTTATACGTCGGCAGAAAATGCTCATCAGGTTGAACGATTTTTGTTAAGGCACCATTTCCATATTACTTATAGTTTAGCTGTTCCGTTATGGTTCTTCATCAGGTGTTCCAGTTTTCAAAATGAATTATAGCCTATATGTTGACCAGGCTTAATAGCTATACAACAAAAAAAGTTTCATTCAAATCCGTCCAGTAGTTTTTGTGTGAAACGCGTACATACATACAGACAGACAGACAGACAGACAGACAGACAGACAGACAGACAGACAGACAGACAGACAGACAGACAAGAAATTCCAAAAATTTTTTTTTGCTTTCTATTGTTCTTTTTAGGTCTCCCTCTATCCATTTCAGTCAAAAATATTAAATGTACAGACAAAATATTTTTACTGTTTTTATTGTATAATGTATAGATTATCCTATTATGTAAACAATCTTACCATGTCTTTTTATGATTTTACAACAATATAAATTAAAATAGACTTTTTAGGAAATTACTTTCGTAGTTAATAAATGTTTTACTTTAGAATGTTTAGGTTTGAACTAATATTGATTTATTTTCAACAAAATTCAACAAAAAGTACTGTGAAGATTGTTTACATAATAGGACAATTAAGAAAAAACCGGCCATAGATGGGCTTATAGTCGGGGCTTGTGAATTTTCAGTTGTATGGAGGTGGTCACATTAAATCCTACGATGGTGATTTTTATAAACAACATAGATTATGATATTACAACTGCAAATTTAAGTGCAAAAAAAAATCACCACCGCCGTTTTTTAAACGCTATTATAAGACTCATATTGTTATAACTCTCAAACAAAAAATCCTACCAAGGGTGATTTTTTGTTACATGTTTCACTTACGAATAATAAAAGCTTGATTTAAAAAATCACTAATAAATAACAATCCGAAATGGATTTTTTAATAAGTTGTAATTTTTATACTTTAAAAACATCCTGTACAAAAACAAAAAATCCAGCAATGGTGACTTTTATATATTATTCGTATACTATTGTAATGAACCATATCCTCAATTTTTATAAGGGTGACTACAACAGTTTTTTTTTATTAACTTTTAATTTTTTTTTAAATTCTACAGTCCAGAAAATTGTATATTCTTACGTAATGTGAATTATTCAATCTTAATTTTAAAAAACGACTCATGTTTATGAACCCGATTTCCTGTAATTAAATAAAAACCATATTGACATTTATAACGTTAAAAATACATTTTATGACTAGAAAGCCTTATTATAAACCGGCCAACTTTTATTTACAGGTAAATGAAGTCTTATTAAATTATTGTGAACAGTAATCTCTATTGTAAACTTTTTTGTTTACGAGCAATTCAGTATAGTTTATTTACCCCTCCCATTTCATATCGGATCATCAAAATTCTTTTTTTTTTATATAAGGATGTCTAAAAACATCAAAATAATTTTAAGTATAAGAATCATGGTTGTAGGAATTTGTCGGTAAAATTTTTTTAAATGCCCCGCCTATTACGCCGCCTTTTATTCTCGGGCGTAAACCCACCTCCGGCCAGTCACGGCCGTAGCGGTGGCAAATTAGTACGCTAAGTCATCACTCATTAGTAGAAGTTGTGGTTTAACTTCAACTGTTGTTTGCATGACTCGGGTTGTATGAATTTATGCCATTCTCCACATTTGGGACATGTAATAATAATAGGATACGTGACATATGCAATACGTGCTTTATCTACCTAAGCTTTTCATATGACATACCGGGTAACTTCTTAAACGCAATCCAAATTTTCTCAGTTAAGTACAGTCAAATGCAATATGACCCAATCTCACATAATCCTATCTCAGGTGTCTCTGCATCAGACTGTACATAAAACTCAACAATCTTCTAATAAAATATGAAAAAAACATAGACGTTTTATTTAAAGTATAATCTTACAATGTACAATTTATACAAATTGTACATATTGTACATACGGGAAGAATTTTTTGCTTCGATCAATCTTGATTCGATCTCCTCATCTATCGAACTCGCATGGAAATTTTGACAGGTGTTAAAAGTCACCTGTAAATTTCAAATCACAATAATTTAATCAAATATAAAATTTTTAAATTTAATAGAAATAATAATAAGAAAGGTCATTTTGTAGCGAAGTTGAATTATTTACCAGCATCTGTCTCGCATAAAGTACTGAGGGCTATAGTCAATGCGCCTTGGTACGTAAAAAATAACGACCTGCACCGGGACCTTAACATACAGTTCGTTCGTGACATAATACAAAAATACGCAGAAGCACATGAATACAGGCTGCTTCACCATGTGAATGTTGAGGCTATCCAGCTCCTCGACAACACGGACATAGTGCGAAGACTCAAAAGAACTAAACCGTCTGATTTAGTGTAGTGATAAAAAAAACAATTTAGTAGTGATAGTGATAAATAGTGTTAATATAGACACACGAACAAAGTGCCTTCCCCTTAATAGAGACAGTAAGAAAAAGTGCCGATGGACACATTCTTATTCTATAGTAACAATATAAAACTAGGTCAGAGTAAAATTACTCATTAGCCTGACATTGGGCTAGATTGTAATATTATTAGCGTATTAAATTATTTATATAAGTACGTTAAGTAAAAGGAAAAAAAAAAAAAAAAAAATCTGTCTCGCAGTGGACAGCGAAACTTGAACTTCGCAAGGTTTTATTCATGATATTAAATATTCGATATTGTGAAATAAATTTTGTGGGCTTAAATACCTTCAGGTTAATTTTGCAGTGTCAATGAGAATATGATTCTCAGCAAAAGTTCAAAAAATATCGTAGGAAAAACTGAAACAATAAATGAAAAAAAAATCCCACAGCGTGCGCGTTAATTTAAAATAACGATTAAAAATTAATTGATATTACAGAATTTTATTGGTGCAGAAGGAATTTCCTATAAAACTGCCCGTTGAAATTTATTGGGTGCTTCGACCTATGTCATTGGCACGCGTCGGGAGCGCGGGCGCCGCCGGCGATTTGCATGGGAATGTAATCCATTCCCATTTCTTTTTGTTTTGTCGATATTTTATGGATCCGAAGATATATGCGAGTAATTAATTAAATGGCTAGATTTTATTGCTGTAAAGTCATTGACTGTGTGGACACCTTTTTAACCTTGTCGTATTAAAGGCGAAAGTCTGTATCTCAATGGGCAAAAGCTTTTTCGTATAACGGGGGTTTGTTAAAATCTGATACCTATACCACACATGAAAAGAAGAAGCACAAATTTGTGGCTTACGTTTCTAATGAAGTTGCAATCATCATTAAACCAGACTGACCAATACTTATCTAAAATTATGTAGCTATGGAGTTCTCTTTAGCAGTAATGTAACGAGACAGTATTTGTATATTTGTATAAACCATAAAGTAAGAAAAATATGTTTATTTTTGGATTTTTTATCATCTCAGATGCAATTAGTACGAAAATACTTTCATATAGAAATTAGATATGTTGAAAAAATTCTCCATGCGAGCGGTACTTCAACCCGCGACCAGGAGGCAATTCTGGGGTCTGCGATATAATATCAATTTCGACATTTATCGAAAAAACATGGCGGATATCGATAAATATCGAAATTGCGTATTCTCGTGATTTCAAATGTGACATTTATCCAGCGTCAGCCCTCGATACGCATCGAGTGGTCGAGCGTGGCCGAAAACCATATCGTGTGTGATATTTGTTGCTTCAAAGCTATTGAATAACATAATATTCGTACTTTACAAGACGCTTTGTATTTTTCTTCAGCTATGGTTTAGTAAAATATGAATGCTGATGATTTTGTATTCAATTTTATTGAAATCGTTGTTTATTTACATAAAATTATTTTATTGAAGCCTAATATAGAGGTTTGGATAGATACATACTTTGCTTTTTTCTGCCTCGAGTACCATACCTTATTTATTTCTCGATTCAATTTCGGAAAGAAACAATATCATACATAAGAATATAATTGATACTCCGATAACAAATATCACATAACCTCACACACACAATAAACAAACAATGACAAGTATCCTCGCGTTCCGTTCTCTCCATCAACTCTAAAATATTTCATTTTCTTTTGCATTTTATAAATTTGCATTGGAGCTTATTAAGTTACATAAAATAAAGTATTATAACTATTTTTACATAAATTCACTATTAAAACATTGGTTTTATATAAAATATTTAATGAAACAAGTAAAACATAAATTTCTCGATTGTAGTTAAGTATAATCGAGAAAAAGGAACGTGTTTTCAATTAGAGAAGCCCTAGTTTTCGATATAATATCGAGTTTTATGTCGAATAGGTTCGAGAATACCATTTTGGAGGATTTTGTGATAATTTTGTTCGATAAAAGAAGTTTGATATATTATCAAATTCGATAAAATATCGCAAACGCGAGAATTGGCCTCCAGGGGGCCGATTCCACTAATTACAAACGTAAATGTCGTGTTTCAATTGTGTCTCAAAATCCAAGGAAATTGAAATAAAGTGACAAGATCTCTGTAATACTTCTATGTTTTATTACGATTTCTTTCGCCTTTGAGATACAACTGAGGCACGACATCTACGTTTGTAATTTGTAGAATCAAGGGCCAGGTCTTTACACGACCTGGATCTTCCAACTGAGCTATCGCACTTCAATCCTGCTCTTTGAAAATCTTCACTATATCCAATTTCTCCAAAAAAAATGTTGATGTATTTTTTATGTTTATGGTTCAAACATGCCTTAATGTACTGATTACTTTCATGGCCTAAGTAATCTCTGATGATATTATTGACTTCAGATACTTGTAATACAAATTACCAAAGAACCTGTCATTATGTGAGATATTTTTTTCAGAGAGAAGATAACAAGGTAAAAGGTATTTTGAAGATCAAAACAACATTAAAAAGTTTATCATTTTCTGTTTGAAATTTATTATGCTTCGGTGCTGCGCCTAATTTTTTTTTATATATTCTTCATTCACTTCTTCATATTGCTCATTACGGCAAATGCTTTATAAGCCCAATTTATAAGCTGTAAAAAAACACCTCATTAAAATATAAATTATTATTATATGAACTGATTTGAGAGACCGATGTAATTTTTTTCTGTCGTCGCTCTCAAACTCTTTGTACAAAAAAAAAATGTATAGGAATACAAAATGAAAAATTTCTTGTAACATTTTTCAGTACAAATTTACAACATATTTATAGTGATATAGTTTTTTTTCAATACAGTCTGTCGTAAAGGCACGTGTCTTCAAGCCCAACGCTTCGTACAAAAAGTTAAATATATTGGTTACTGAGCTCAAAAATACAGATACTATTTTGAATACTTACTATTGTATACGTATCTAAAGAAAGTGTAAATACTTTTCCAGCGGTCAATTTCATGGGTCGTTTGCATCTCTCCATGAAAATGACGATGTACATCATTGTCTTCTGATCAGCGTGTATCCAGGGCCCTTCGAATGCTGCGCGGCTAAGGTCAATGCTCTGTAGAAATGACGGGCAGATTTCATGACATACTTTAATTTTTTCTAATAACTGCTTGAGATTCGGAAACAGCAATCGAAAAATGTAAAATGACTATGGATTGAGTAAGTACATGTAAGGCTTTGAGATTTTGTAAACAAAAGTTGACAAATTCTTGTGTCATTAATCATGTAATCACGATAAATCAGTAAATTTTTCTTTTTGTTTTGTATCTTGTTATATTTGACATGTCATAATCATGTGTTGAAAACATCGAGATATTATGTACTAACGCACGTTCAAAATAAGTAAATTTTCCTTTTTGTTTTGTATTATATTTGATCAGTTTATTAGCACCAGAATTTTGACCTATCTTCCTTGGATTACGTCTCCAAGACCAACATAACACGCGAATGTTTTAGAACAGAATACTCATATGCAAACAAAGCTTATACAGAAAGAAAACAGTAACATTTATTTGTTAAAATTTACATTTTCAGCGCTTTGTTGTTTTGGTGCTCAGCACGTATAAATACACTTTCTCAATTAAAAAGCTTTTAGTGTCAATTCCCAAGCAAAGCACGGAAATACTGAACTACTTTTTTTAGGAATTAAATAATATGTAAATGCGTTTCTTACTTAAGTAGTTCAGCTTTTATATTAAGTAGGTTAAAATTTTAAAAAAGATAAATATATTGTTTCAACCTATGAAAAGGGGAATAGCGTTGGTAAATAATGACGGTTAAAGATGTGTGAAATGGCGTGTAGTAAGGTAACTAAGGTTCAAAGGTTGGCTGGAAGAAATTGCATTTGCGATAAGTGGGCCTTTGCGCTCGTTTGTGTATATATCTTTTTTTTAAAGTATGAATTTTTCTGTGTAAATGGCGCAATATAGTTGATTGTCTAAATGAGAAGTAGATGCTGTAATGGATGTAAGAATAATTTATCTATCTCATGAATGTGATGGAGCATTAAATTTAAGATAATTTAAATTTAATTGAAAAAACGGAACCTCGTGGCACACGCATTTTTTTGCTTAAAAAGGTTCCAACACCCGCTCTGAACGATACCTAATAAATAATTTATTATTTATTTATTACATAAGCTCAGTTTACCTTCCAAATGAGCTCGTCTCCAAACCAGCACACGATGAAAACCTCAATCAACATACATGTCAAGTAAATGGCCATCCACATTATCTGCATTGGGTGCTTTCCCGGTTCGTCGATCTAAAATTGTAAAAACAATAGTTTAACAATGCGATTTCGAAAGAAAACAATTTCAATATTAAGTTTTTATTGAAATCGCACTACATTCATAATTTCTATATCAATAATTCAGTGTTAGTAGGTACTAGCTAAATATGCATTCGGGTTATTCACTAAGAGGACTTACCATGTCCAGTTAACAAGACAAAAATTATCAAAATTGCGATTTTAGCCAACTGGACATGAGCATGTCAATTTATAACCACCAGTTATTTTAATGGCTATGGCAATACCACTAAAGTCGCGTTACTTCCAAGTTCCAGCTTTTCTGGCCGCTTCTTGGTATTATTTTTTAGAGAATAAGTAATTTAATTACGTTTTTTTACTTATCACTTCTAAATACATTTATTTCCTCAATTCTTCTCTAACAATTTCTCTAGAGAGACAACAATAGGTGGCTTTTAAAGTAATCACAAGACCTGGAAGCTGTAAAATTTTATGAAGCTAACTAATTTGTTGTTGAAGAAATGAAAAGAGCGGACATTACAATAAGACCTTTGAAAGTTTCACAACAATAAAAATTCTTGTTTACCTTTTTAAGCTAATGAATCGAGATTGTAGGTAGATACTATGCCAGTTTTAATTTTTTTGATGTCCTCCAAGGCTGAACTGTTCAGTCTTTGATCATCATCTGTCATCGGTTAGGTCAGGTCAAGATGGAAAATGATCTTTTTTTTAGTATTTTTCGTTTAAAATACTTGTATAGAATCGATCAGTTAGTACCTATCTTAAAAATACTATGCTTGTTATGTCTTGTCGGTGTGGTCATTTTGTGTCTAGAATAATTATGCCTTTCTATAGTCGTACTCCTCATGAGTGAAAATTGTGAGGTACAAGTAGGACTTGAGCCTAAGACCACAAATGGACGTCAACCCGAGTCATTTACTCGGGTAGAGAATCTATCAGGAATTCAGGACTGAGACAGGTCCTGAATGCCATACAGGGTTATTTTGTAACTACTGGCCAAATTTTTACAATATGCTCAGTACTTGGAATACAACTACGTCCGTAAGAAATAAATAGTAAAAGAATAACATAAAATTTCAACTTGCCATACTAAGTCCCAAGCTGATCGACCAATTTGTATGGGAAGCAAAAAATTTTTTTAATTTTTTGACATAGATTTTTTTGGAAACTTGCTCAATTTCATCAACCAAATCTGCAGCAAAAATTTGGCCAATGGTTTCAAAATAACCCTGTATTCGTTCGTATTAATTTAATAATTATGATTATGTAGTACGTCCGGACCACGTGTAAATAAATCCCTATGGGATCATTTGGGCGGGATCCCAAAAGGGTAAAATATTGGTCCCGATTGCCGCATCAAAAATAGGTATTAATTGCAAAGTGGCATTCAGGACCGCGGTCCCGGTCCAGAAAGTCTCCTTTCCCAACCACCCGACTACCAACCACTTCATGTAATATAGCTGCAGGCTTCTATTAAAAAAAACCGGCCAAGTGCGAGCCAAACTCGCGCACCGAGGGTTCCGTACACGCAAAGCATCTCACATTATAGCTGTAACTAAAAGTCCAACTAGTTTCAAAAACAAAACTTAACTTTGCAGTTCGATCCCTAAGACTCATACTGAATCCAGGGCAAAAATAAGTTTGTAACACTTTTTTTAGACTTCCAATAATATATTTACAGTTTATAGCTTTATTCCTGTTAGACCTAGCTTTTCACCAAATTTCATAATTTTAGGTCAACGGGAAGTTCGATAGGTTTTGTTTGCTGCCTAAAATCTCAAAATATGCGAAAATTCGCCACATTTACGGTAATATCTCTTGATCGCGTGGACGTATAATTTTGATTATTTTTTTGCTGAAAAAGACTGTGGATCCGAGTAATTGATATTAATTTCAACTTGATACCTTCAGGCGTTCCTGAGAAAAAAAAGTGTGACAGACAGACGGACAGACAGACGGACAATAAAGTGATCTTATAAGGGTTTCGTTTTTACCTTTTGAGGTACAGAACCCTAAACACCTACTATATAGTTACTTACCGATAAAAACTGGACACCGACCAAACAAAGCACCATCACGCTCAACATAAATTGCAGCGCCGACGCCAGGCTAAAAGCGCTCTCAATCATTGAAACGTATCTGTGAACGGAATATATTTTAAATACATATTCAATCTGAAATTTATCAGTCTATACATATACTCATAGTAAGTATTATAATTACGCCTTTTGTCCGTGGGGGTAGTAAGTCTTCTCTTCTTCTCTCAGCCGAAAGACGTCTACTGCTGGACAAAGGCCTCCCCCAAACATTTCCACAACGACCGGTCCTGCGCTGTCCGCATCCATGCGCGTCCCGCGACCTTCACTAGGTCGTCGGTCCACCGAGTGGGAGGCCTGCCAACACTACGTTTTCCGGTTCGTGGTCGCCACTCGAGAACTTTTCTGCACCAACGGCTATCTGTTCTACGAGTTATATGCCTATGGAGGTAGTAAGTACCACGAAAAAAAAAAACTATTGATAATATTTGGATTTAATTATAGTTAGAACACTACCCACTATAGTGACCAAACTCCTATAAATACTAGGCAAGGAGCATTTTAAAATAATGCTAGTTTAGGCAACCATGATTATTACACATTTTTGGAGCTAAAAGGTCTTTTTGTTTATTGGGTATTAGGTTTATTTGTAGAGAATTTTAAATCCTATTATAGCATTTATTCCACTTTTTATAATAGACTGTTTAATAAATAAAGTTTTAAATAAATAACCGGTAGATAGATCATAGTGTAATGGATGTAATTTTTCTACGAAATATTGTCAGAATATGTAAAATATTTACGGTGTTTGATGCTGAATACATTAGCATATTTCCGAGCGAGTCATTGAGACCAATGGAAACCTAATTTGCCTAAGTCCAAATGGAACCGAAGTTAGTTACATAGTAACTTGGAGGTAAAGTTTTCGAGACAGCTTTGTAATGTAATTTTCGAAGTGAAACCTGTTATTTCCATTATTTAATTTAAGTTTCTTAACTTCATGCAATCATGTCTTTGGATGGACGTCTTCATGAATTATTTTTATAAAGCAACATAACTATAAAATGTATCTTGCCAGTTTAAATAAAAATTCACACGCAGAAATTGAATCTTAACTAATATTATAAATGCGAAAGTGAGTTTGTTTGTTTGTTACCTCTTCACGCTTTACCTACTGAACCAATCTTCCTGAAATTTCGCATACACATAGCTGGAAGTACGGAGAAGGATATAGATTCATCTTTCATACCGGGAAAAAGCACTGTTCCCGTGGGAAATTCACGCGTGCGAAGCCGCGGGCGAAAGCTAGTATTAAATAACTAAAGAAGGAGAATAGAAAGTCGCGTATATAACTCTGAAGCTTCTATGCTTAGATTATTCTTTACAAACACTACGATAGCGTTGAAAAAAATATGTAAATTAAAAAAGAGAAAATATTTTTTCAATGAAATCATTATTTGCTGATGATCTGGACATGGACACAGCGAATAAAGACTGGAGAAGTACCGCACCAAAAGAGAGGAATGGTGAGTTAGAGGCCTATGTGCCTATGCCCAACACTAAAGTCTAATAAAAAAAAAATGTAAAAAAAAAACCGAAACCGAAAAATAAATAAAAAAATCGTTACCGTAAAATGCTATTGTGGTGTATAATGCAATCTTTGAGTACGGATCGTTCGTGGTACTCTTTGTGAAGGGCCTCATAGGGCATGTTGGCCGCGAGCGCCCTCTGGAGGCGCCGTTGTGCCACCATGTCGAAATGACGCAGGTTAAATGATAGAATCTCTATTTGACCAACTGAAAATTTAAACAAATACTTAGAAGATATATAGATAAATCAACACTTAATTGCATCATTTACAGAAAAGAACATACAAAGGAGTGACAAAAAGTACATAAATAAGCGCAAAGGCGGGCCTTAGGCGGGCTTATCGCAAATGCAATTTCTTCATGTCAGTCCCCTTTCTCTAATTTTCCACCCAAATTGTAGAAGTTTTGGATCGCATCTTAATGTTTGTTAATTCTGCAGATTTAATGAAATTTGGTACACGGTAGGTTTGAGCTGGTCACATTTTCGCCCGTCGAAGATTTTAACAAAATTAATATTTATTGCTTTATGAAATAAAGTTAAAATATACTTACTGTATGAATTATTTCGAATGTCTGAGAGTAACATAAAATATTAACTTATAACTCACTACAATATAACTAAATGCATTTTAATGATAGCATTATTTTGCAGATCACAAGCTATCTAAAACTAATAACAGATGTAAAATTTATTTATTTCAGTATATCTATTTTTCTAATCTTACTGGCACAGGCGACGAACGCTGCAAGTATCGTATCCATTACTCCGTCAATTATGCAAGTCGCTGGTTTGTAGTAAATCTAAAAGTGAAGTTTACCAGAATTATTTAGTCCTAGAGTTCTTCCACTCACGCCTTTCCAACAAACTCACGTATATTTATTTCTCAATATAGAAAACAATATTATTATCCAATTTATTGAAGTCTATGATATGTAAGAAACGGCCACAACCTATACACATAATATTTTTATTTTATTTTATCTTATTTTATCTTATTTTATCTTTTTAGCCTCTTTTTTACGTAAAAAACTAACTTACTGTAGAGCGTTTTCTCATATAATCCATGATTCTTTAAAATGCTGATAGTAAAAAAAATAATGTCGTAATAATACACTGTAGTAATATGTAATTCAGTATGCTTGACAAATGCCAACGCTAAATATTTTGTTTTTTTTTTCAATATTATACAAGTATGATTTATTAAACAAAAATGAAAAGTACTTTTTACATTAAGTGCTTTGTTTACTTACATGATGTACGTACAGCGTTTCATACGCGGGTGACTTGTAAACATCGAAAAACGGATATTCGACATTCGTTGGCAAAATGGTGAAATGCTCTGTTAACGGCATAATAATTCCCACTGAAATTTCAATAGCAGTTTAATATCAATATGTTTCATAAATGGCCAGTAAGTCGGCGAATGTGCCAATCAGTCGGGCAAAAAAAATAACTTGTACAAAATGTTATTGCTCGATCATTTTCATATCGGGAATTCTGTTGAAACCATACTCACGGATTTTTATTATAGATAAATATGTTGCTTACGGATTTAATTTTTGATTGAATTTTTCTCGTTTGAAATAAATGAGTGAAAGTTTATACAAGATATTCTTGGCTTAAGACATTACTTTGTAAATGTAACTTCTATTGTGTTTGTAAAACGGAGTTCTTTTGACATAATGGACGAAAAGTGATTAGGTTATTATGTCTTTTGACATAATGGACGAAAAGTGATTAGGTAATACGGTTATGTGAGACTCTTTTAGGTAAAAATCTTCAACCTCAAAATATTCAGCGTCTAAGCAAAATGCGTACCTACATTTATACGGTGCGAGATAACTGAAACATGATGAAAAATATGCAGAAACGAATTGAGAGCTCTTCATAAGAGTGAGTATGTACTAACTCCATAAAAGGCTTTACCCCACAGATTTAGATTAGGCTAGATACCGCATGTTTGTTCGATAGTATGAAAACCGAGCGTGCCATTATTTTCTACCTATATACGATGACGTCACGCCAGTCATTTTAGTGATGGGCGCAACATAAACGCGAATGACGGCTAACTGAGTAGCACACGTGATGTTTGTCCATTGGACAAACACCGGGCACGCTTGGACATATTGCTTTAGATACCGCATGTTTGTTCGATAGTATGAAAACCGAGGGGCCATTATTTTCTACCTACGATGACGTCACGCCAGGCACTTTAGTGATGGGCGCAACATAAACGCAAACTAACTGAGTAGCAAACGCGTGATTGTTTGTCTACCGCCGGGCATGCTTGGACATACTGCTTGCGGCATCTAGAGTATATCAAAATCTGTGCTTTACCCGAGACCGCGCCAACACACATTGTGGAGTAGTATGTCATCACAAACCGCGCCGTTTTAATACTCTTTCGTATAATCTCCTTGTGCTCAGACTCCGTCGGCTTAAACTGATCGCAGTACAAATACTCCAGCAGACTCGTGACTTTGTCCTTGTTCAGCCAAAACACGCTCACTTTGAAGTACGTGTACATCTCGCTCAAAAACAAATACAACCTGCAACAAATGACAACATTATATAGACATCAAACAAAGACGTTTAATACGATCTGGACGAACAAGAAATAGATGATTCATCGTTCAATATAATCCATTCAGTCAATGATCAAAGTAAACAAAATATGTTGTGCAAACGGAAACAGAGCTACCCTTCAGCGATGTTTGCAATATTTTCCCTTCGCTCCAGCAAATACACGACTTCTCCGATGCCTGGCAAGAAACATACTAGCCACAACACGACTATCGTGTACATCATCTGAACCCAAAATAGTATGTTTTTTGGCGAGAAATTGTTGTACCACATGCCGTAGAACTTAAGCCAATAAATGTGCACAGCGTGATAAAGTCTCGGGTTTAAATCATCCCAAGGCTCCAGCACGCCGTACGGTATTACTGGCTGCAAAGGAGACAGCATTTCTTTCATATTTTCCGTGAGAATTTTCATTTTTTCTTATATTGGGGCTTGCGATGCCTTTGAAGGCTCATTTAAGAATACCTCTTGAACCTCATCACATACGCCTTTGTACAAAGCAGCGCGGGAGAGCCGTTAAGTGGGTATCATACATTATTTTACAACGTTCTCTGTTAAGTGTAGGTGCTAGATAAAAGACTTATGCACATTTTTGTGTTTGATTAAAAATACTCGTAAATACCTAGTTTCTTTATTAAACTAGGATAGAATTTATGAATCTAGAACTAGTTTCAAAGTGATGAGTAAGACCGATTCCGATAGAAATAGAAAATAGAAATGTATCTTACAAGCGAAACTTGTTGCGTTTTTTTATTTGTTTTTAATAAATGGTCTTACAAGTATTTGTCAGGTAAGTCTTATTCTCTAACTCTTATTCAGTTTTATAATCGTAATGATTATATTTCAGGAAATAAGTTTTAAAACAAAATCTTTTAGAAGTCTTCTCCTTTTTTTATCTGTTTGTTTACTTAAAGTATTACTAACCTACACATGTGCCTTAAAACAGTTAATTTAATATGTCGTTAAAAGCAATTATTATAATTACAACAGCAACATAATTATCACATCACAAGGAAAAGTCACCGTCTCCTAACTAGGGATAATTATGTTTTCAAAGAAGCTTTCAGACATTCATAATTTTATAAGAAGCATAAAAGGGGTTCTGAGTGATGTTTCGATAATTTATTCATAATGTTTTGTTTTATGATCATTTGGCATACACACACTGAATTATTTATAAAGATAATTTTCAATTTATCATTTTGGGTGTTGAAAGCTACTGATTTGACTTCCGTTAAAACCACTGTTTTCCTGAAAGTCCATCACTACTTATAATTTTTGTAATAAAATTCAAGAATCTTTATCTATATTAAAATAGTTTGAAAAAATACGTGCCCAAATATTTTCGGTTTAGAATATAAATTTGCTGAAAGGCGGATATTCAGTGTGAGCTCTAGCGAACACCGTTTTTGTTGAATTTACGGCTTTCCACACCGACCCGCCGCGACGCCCGATCACTATTGAAAATAGGTTTCAATGCATGTGTAAATTTGTTTGATATATTTTTTTAATCTTTTTTACAATGCCAACCCTGTACGACATTAAAAAAAACATGAATTGAAAAAAAAAGGTTAATAATTTTTACCAAAACCATTTACCAAACTGTTGAAAATGCCTTAATTTTTGTTAATAGAAATGAATCAATAAATCATCTGATGGGACGGCCTTTTGGCGGCGGCTGACTGATCGTCGGCTTACACAAAATATATTATGCAAAAAAGTGATAAAATATGAAACGATTTATGTGATTCGCAAGGGGCGGACAAATTTGCATAATCACCATTCGCGCCCGCGCACAATGAAATACGTGATCTAACAAACAATGCAAAAACAGTACGAATGAAATTGGCTTTGTTTTGTAAATTGACTCACTTGGAACCTTCATTTTAGTGTTCCACGTTATATTGAAATACCTATGTTTATACGTTACATAGAAATACCTAGCCTAGCCCTCGGCTTAGCACGCTTTTAACCCATTACCCCTTTAGGGATAGAATTCCCAAAATTACCCACCTTTTACTACCTATAGAACTTTCTGCGAAGATTCAACTTTCTATGTTCAGTGGTATCGGCTTTGCGTTGATACGTCAGTCAATCGTTCTTTATATTATAATACATGTAGAAATTAAGGTATTTTGGAAAGTATATGTGCTGTCTTAATCAGAATTTTTTTCTTAAATATAACTCCTTAATCCAGAGATAAGCGCAACCAAATAAACAATCAAACTCTATAGTATTTTTTGTAGTACGATTTTTTTAAAGAACTGATTATGACAATACCTATACATTTAAAAAAATCTATATCAATTTTATATTGTTGCCTGTGGGCCTAAATTTTTGGTCTAACTATGCAATTAGGCGAGGATATTTGGAAAAAATCTTTGATTTTAGATTGCCTACTTAGAGTGATTCATCTGTAGCTATTTCGCGGGCTTGCCTTATCTACAGTGAAACAAAAGGCAGGCAATATTTTGCAAGAGCTATATTTTTTCTCGCAAAGCCCCGTAATGCTCTCTTCGGCAATTATAGGCCGTTAAATACTATAATGGATTTATTGGGTGGCCATATCGAGCCTGTATCTTAATTACTAATGTACGGAAGTAATTCTGTATTCCTTATCTTTATGGATACAGTACTAATCGCAGATTCATATTACCGCTGAAATCAAATCTGTTTAGTTATATATGGTGTATTTTTTTGTGTGAAATTATGGCTCTACTTTCGGAATATAGAGTCCATTCTGTAATTATTTTTAGTATTCATCATCATTTTAGCCACAGAAAGTCCACTGCTGGGAATAAGCCTCCCACATAAACCGATTGAAATAGGCCTGCATCCAGCGTCTTTCTGCTACTTTGACGATATTCACTTTGATGCTCAATTTAATGAGCGATTTTTCTGACAGCTAAATTAAGAAAAAAAAATCTGTATAAAAAAGTCTAAACCGGTCTAAAAAGCCGGGTCGTAATAATGGCTGTACCTATATTGTGCGGTTTTTCTAAATTGATGAAAAGAGGTTTCTGAAAAAGGTAATGATTTTTCATTTTTGAAATATTTTAAAGAAGTTAGACCAACTATTTAGTATTTTCCCTATTCCAGTTTTGCATCATCTCCTTTATCCTAAAAAATTAAAAAAAAATCAGTAATCACGACAAAATTCTGGGAAACACTTCACGTGGAGCAATTAGATCAGATTAGGTTGGATGAATCCAGATTACAAATCTTAGCTTCCAAGAAATCATTATAATAAACTAACGGCTTATAATATTTCGGCACAGACTATTGTTGTTTTTGTTAGGGTATAACTCCTTTGTAACTTTTTTTGATAGTGTATTATTATGGACATGACAATGTTTAAAATTTACTCTGACTTTGCGACATAGATACTATGGAAATAATAAGAGCAGACACAGCCAGTTAACAACCTACAATATTTTTTTGTAGATTCTGGAAATCAAAAGGATCAAAATTTCAAAATTCATTCATAGTTCGAAGCGATATTTTTTATTAAATAATAATGATTCTGTGCGCAAGTTGTTCAGTGTCATGAACAAAGCTTTTTTTATCAATTAATGTCTGTGTTTAATCCTTAATAGCTTATAATCTACCACCAATAATTTATTATAGTCTTTGTGAAGATGACCACCAGATGGCAGCACAAAGGGCTAGCGCACAATGGAGCACGGTAGGTTGGGCCAGGCATAGGCAATCGTCTTTGTACTTAGTTTATGTGCATTGTAGTGTACAAACACACACCGTATTGGTTTATTGGAATCCATAATCTGGGATTGCTCGCTCTCGTCTTGATCGAACGCCTCGATTCTAACCTATTCGATTCGTGAACTCAATAAAATGTACTGGGTACTTGTTTGTTCGTTGTTTTGATATTGCTTTCTTTATATTGAAGCTCACTATTGAAGTTCAATGACGTGTTTAAATGAATAATATCCTTTTTTTTTTTTTTTTTTTTGATTTCGCAGGGGGAAATGCATTTATGCACTGAGTGTGGGACTCCTGGGCCGCTAGACGGCCCAGACTACCCACTAAAACCCCCTGCGGCGTTACCGCGCCTGCCGTTGCTGGGGGCGTCATGGGATCGCGAACATTCTACCACGACGGCCCCCGACTTTGCCTTACGGCACCCTCACATAGCCAGATGGCGGGCGTATTGTGCCCGCCGCCTGCCTCTTCGTCCTCGCCGTTGGGGTGGCGCATCGGCTCGCGCCTCACGCTCCCTTTCGGCGGCCTCCTTCTGCGACATTACTGTCTCGCAGAAGGAGGAGAAAGCGTCCCATCGATTCTCGCTGCTCAGCATCTTACTGATGATGCTGTGCAGCGAGAGATCGTAGGCGCCCAGCACCACGACCAGGGCCACCCTTTCAGGGGCCCATTTTGCACAATCTGCCAGAGTGTGTTGGGCCGTATCGTCCGGCTCCCCACACTCATGACAGACTGGGCTTTCTTCCCTCCCAATTTTGTGCAAGTAATGACCGAAGCACCCGTGTCCGGTCATTACCTGCGTCATCCTGTACGTCAGTTGACCGTACCCTCTTTCCAACCATTCATCGAGCGATGGGAGGAGCGCCTCGATGGTTCGGAGGCCGTACGGGGAGTTTCCTAGTTTAACTCTCCATCGCTCTTTCAGTCTATCTACGGCCAACTGACGGACCGCCCTCACTTCCATTGGTGCGGGCCTTTCTGCCAAGGCCCGCCTTCTTGCCCGCTCCCAATACATTTCCGCCTGAACTTTTGCGTCCAATTCCCACGGCGGGGTTCCGGCCAGTACGCATGCTGCTGCCCAAGCCACCGTCACGTAAGCCCGAGCTATTCGGTTGGCCACCACTTTTTGTGGCCTCCGCAGCTGGGCCACATTGGCTCTGGAGAGCCTGTCCCACCAAATTGGCGCCCCGTACAGCGCCATGCTTCTCGTTACGCCCGCGTAGAGCTTGCGGCACGGGGCGCTAGGCCCTCCAACATTGGGCAGCAGCCGGCTCATGGCCGATGCGGCGCCGACTATCCGGGGAGCTAGTTGCTTGAAGTGCTCCCGGAAGTCCCAGCGTGGGTCCAGGATGATGCCCAAGTACTTGATGTACGGTTTCACCTGGACCCTTTCCTCGCCGATGGGAATGGACGCTCCCTCAGGCGGCTTCCACCCCCTTTTCCCGAAGGCGATGACCTCACATTTGTTGAGGGCCACCCTGAGCCCCAGCAGCCTGACGCGGGTGACCATCAGGTCTGCTGCGATCGCGGCAGTCCTGAGGGTACTCTCCAATTTCTCCCCCCAGACGGCTACCATTGTGTCATCTGCATAGCAGATGACCGTCATCCGGGGGAGCAGGACTCCGCGAATGGCCCAGTCGAAACCGATGTTCCACAGCAGAGGCCCTAATACAGACCCCTGGGGAACACCGCAGGTCATCGCCCTCGTTTTTCGCCCCTCTCTGTCTTCGTAGAGCACCACCCTCTCAGTAAGGTAGTGCCCTACGAGGATTCTGAGGTAGAGGGGCACTCGGTGGAATTTGAGCGCCTCCTCTATTACCTCATATGGGAGGGAACCGAAGGCATTTGCTATGTCCAGCGAAACACCAACGGCCCCTCCCTTCCTGTCCGTTGCCTCCTCCGAGAACGCCCGAAGGGCCCCTATCGCGTCTACGGTCGACCGCCCTTTCCTGAATCCGAATTGGCGGTCCGACACGTTGGGTCCGACATTTTCAAGATGCTGGATGATCCGGACAGCCACAATGCGTTCTAGCATTTTCCCCGTTTCATCCAGCATCAGTAGGGGCCTCCACCCCGAGGGGGAGTCCTCAGGCCGGCTCTCCTTTCTGAGTAGGCAGAGCCTGCCTTCTTTCCACGGCTTGGGAAGCCGCCCTGACGACAAACAGTCGTCAAATAATTGCCTGAGGCGGCTTCCGAGGTGTTTTAGGGCCACCGGTAGTATAAGACCGGGGACGCCATCTGGGCCAGGGGCCTTTTTACAAGCCGTTAGGCGCACCACTCCCCGGTCAAATTCTTCATCAGACACCGGTGGCACTTCCGCCGTGGTGGGCTCCCTCTCGGGGACCGACATTCTCGGAGGAGTAAATGTTTGGGCCATTGGGAATAGGCCTTCGACAATCCGGTGAAGGAGGTCCGGTTCTAGGGAAGCCATGGGGGGGGCGTAGCGCATTTTGTTGCGTACAACCCTATATGGCCTCCCCCAAATGAATAATATCCTAACCTAAATACGCGTCGTTTTCAACGATCGGCCTCATTATTTACTAGTACTATCTATAAATGGGAAGCTTTTCCATACTTATTATATGCATTTGCAGACATTTATTATAATTATGTTTACGCTGTTTCATCTCGTGGGGAGAGGCTGGTGTACTGAGTTACAAGCTCTGCTTAGTTCAGACACCAGTCTCTCACAATCTTAAATAAGACAATTTAGTAACTACCTTGTTTGTTAAACTTAGATTGTGGAGAAAAATAAAGAATTTTGAATTTGAATTGAATTTGAATTGCTATATATTATAGTAATAAAACTAAACATAAGACATATTCGTATGCGTGTGTTTGTAGCATCAAATAAATGATTTATCTCTCTATCTATCAAAACTAAATGTTATGTTTGAACTCGCGTATCTCTGTAACTAAACGTTGGAATCAAATAAATATTTTTGCATTCGGCAGTGAAACTTTGAAAAATAACCTGGTAAAACATTTCACCCGCTGTTCATTTTAATATTGTTGTTGCAGCTCGTCTGAAAAAGAAATGACACCGCTATAAAATCCGAACATCAGATCAATGAAGCCTTTCTGAAACTGTTGCACTTAAAGACAACTCTAATATACTTAGCATGAAATTACCATTAATATTGCAGCAGACGTCGACTAAAGGTAAACATAAACTTAAGCTTAACCTGCTTAACTTAGGTTTATTCAAGAAAAAACGCTAATTTATAGTTTTTTCTATCCATAGTCGGCTAAACTTGTAGAAGTGTAACTGCAAATTGTAAAAAATTAGAAGCAAAAGGAATCAATAAAATAATGATTAATATTTCGTCATCAGCCGTAACATATAATATAGTTAACATTTTAGTTACATTGTAAAATATAGAGGAAAAAAGGAATATTTTAAAAATACTTAGCAAACATTTCGATATAATTAGTTTCAGTAGGGCTCAAGTTAAGTCTACTTTAGAATTTCCTAGCAATATTATCAGAAATGTTGAACATTCTAGACATCAAATGATACTTGTAAAGGTCTAATAAACGAAGTCAGCATCAAGTAAAATAAGTGCTTCAAATACAAACTTGACAGGAGCGTGAAATTTCGATTCGATAGTCCTTAAATGAAGACTGAATGAAAGAATAAGTTCAAAGGCGAGACCACCTCAAGCACGCCCTTTGAGAAACGCCACTCTCTTAATCGCGAAAGGCCGTAAATGAACTGTACAATGCCCAGAGAACAGATAGTCATCTTTTTTTATCATTTATCTCTACAAAGGCTCATGATGGGTTTAGGATTCAAGATCAAAAGACATGAGAATTTTATATTCATAGTAATCGATGGTTCATTTGTTTAACAAACCACTTCATTGTCGCTAGCCAGTCTTAGGCTATTTCAAAGATCAATACTTCTACAAATGTCAATTTTTTTTTAAAGCCATATTTATAATAGCCAAATGAATATGATTATATTAATTATAAAATTGGTAATATCAGCAACCTGCAAAGCTCTCACAAACTCATATCCTAGAAAGCATGAGTTGAAGAAAACTCGAGTACTTAAAGGTTACTGATATGGTGATGCTGTGCCATATCTGTGACTTTCTTCAATTTATTACTGAATATCATGGCGCGCTCTATACAAGGACTCACTTAAATACTCCACAGTCAGTATCAAAGAACGTCAAGCATTCGCTTCCAAATATGGATGCTGTCAATGCCTTTCAGAGTTTGTTTATCTGATGACATCGTCTGCAGGGTAACTAGTTCGTCTTATTGATTGAAAATTGCACTTTCGTGACTGCTTTTGTTTGTAGTGACTTTTTGGAACAAATTATAAAAATCGTTGGTATTCTTCATTTTGGCTTGGTCAACTCGAGAGAATGAAGGAGGATCGTGGCGTCAAATCAGCCTACCTGGGAAAAGTGTCAGGAAGGCGCCCAGTCGGGCGGTCCAGATATTTCTGGAGAGACACTGTGGAGGCTGATCTGCGTGAGCTGGGAGCGGATAACTGGCGAGCCATCGCGCTGAATAGAAGTATATGGCGCTCTCACGTTTCCAAGCGAGGCCAAGATCCACTTTGGAGTCACTGAGCCAGTGGAGTGAGTGTATGTGAATTTTAATTTTGACATTCCAATATGGGCTTGGTAAAGTGGCTATCACACACAAAAAGATTTTTCCCTAACAGATCGGTGAGATCAGCGCGTTCAAATAAACAAATATACCTAAAAACTCTTCGGTATATATAGATTTATTATTCTGTGTTTGTGATTGGAAATTCTGTTTCGCATAGAATAACGACTCAGCGGTGAACTGAAGCCAACTGCGGTCGTAGTTACATCCACTGCTAAGTAAGTTAAGGAACTATCTCTGATCAGTCCAAGTACTTCGGATCTTTGAGGTCTCGATGTAAGCAAACAGAGGGTACTCCTTGTTGGGAAACTATAATGAAGCCGGCTTGTTACCGGTTGGTATCGGTACTAAATTCTCATATAGAGTACCTGAAAGTACCGGTAAGTTCCGGTAAAAAATAATTCGTTCTATTTGACTAAAAGTACTTATTAAATATTCCAACAAATTCTATTGTGGCTATACGAGTATCACACTCGAAAAAGAAAGAAAAATAACAAGATGGTATGAGTAGATTAGTATCATTATTATAATTATTTTTCAATCCCAAATCTTTCTTATCGAGTGGGCTGCAAGATCACGACCTGGCGTTAGTCTTTTTTTAGCAAATTGGATTATTTTTAATCCATTAGCAATTTATTCAGAAGTAAAAATAATACACGGCTTATAAATGTTTTAACACACAGACTTAAACATATTTTTTTACAGTACTTACTATTATAATTAGAAGACCCAATAGCATATTTAATCATACACTTATCAAATTTCCCAATCCCAACATATATTTCCTTGAGAGCTATCGGAAAACTATTCAACCTAGGTCTTTTCAATTCAAAAACTGTTCTAAATAGGGGATAATAAAAGGGACCACGTGAATGATTATTCAAACGCACCTTCATTATCAAAGTGGAGGTAGACTTGTAATGGAGCGGAATAGTTGCAATTATTGAATCATTGCGAGTGATTACTCCGTACATTTGCACTTTATTAGGTACCCGTTTTAGATGACATATGGGAAGGTTACAATCATAGGAAAAAGAAGATGAGTTTTGAAAGTATAAATATTTATGACAAAAGAAATCAGTATTTATTTTAAAAGCATTAATAATAATAAAAAAATAAGCAATCCGCGTTCGATCCCGCTTATGACGGTCGATCGGGATCGTTGACGAAATGCAATATAAGTATTTTGAATTTTCGTTCGTATAACGATTCCGCTCTCAAAAATCTTAGTAGAGTACGGATATTTCAAATAGGTATTTTAATAGTATGTGAGTTAATGAGAAATTTATTTATCAAACCACTGACGTTCTAAAAACACTTTTTTGTTTGAATACCAGCTGCGCCCCTTGGTTCAGCTCCTGTGGGAATTTCAGGGTTATAGTATGTGCTATCCTCTCTTTTTCCACCCGTGTACCAAATTTCAACGAAATCCATCCAGTAGAGTAGAGCTTTGCGTGATTGGGTAACAAAAATACATCCTCACTACACAAATCAAATTTTTTTATACAGTGAGATAAAATTTTAAATTTTCGTTATGGTAAGTAAAAACGAAGACACCATTGGCAATCTGCTTTAAATCGTTAATAAAAAATACGCCTCTCTAGTGTTTCAATGTAACATTTTTAGGGTTCCGTAGTCCGATAGGGAACCCTTATAAGATCGTTTACATGTAGATCTCATTTTTAAAAATACAAAAAATTAAAATTACCCCTTTTTAAGGGTACCTCCCCATACATGTAAAGGGGGGTAAATTATTTTTTTGAGTGCACCGTGCACACGTTTTTTGAGTATAGTTGAAAAGGACTATGAAAATAAGGAAGGGTTTCCATACAACACTTTTTTATCAGCTTTACCATTTGTGAGATATAGCCCGCCAAAGTCATTTACACGGTGTCCCCCCCCCCCCTGTAATTTCTAAAGTCTTGGACCTATAAACTTCAAATCACTCACGTAAAGAAACAGGCGCGAAAACTCTTATTTAAAATTGTTTCGGGTATCTTGTGATGAATACTTTTGAAATTATAAATAAAATATATACCTTTTTCCAAAAGAACAGGTTTAGGTAGCCGACCCCGTGAGATACGGGAAAAGCCTAGGGAGATGATGATGATGCAAGAAATGCAAAACAGCGCGGTGCCAAAAATGATTACGGAACCCTACTTTATGCGTGGTCCGACACGCACTTGGCCGGATTTTTTTTAAATGAAGAAGTCTGAAGTAGGTAACTGATGTGTCTCCTAGTTTTTCTAATCTACACTAGAGTCAAACGTAGGATTGAGTATTAGTATTCGTCACGCCTCACGGAGCCTAATCTATATGATAATGAAGCTCTAATATCGTGCGACGATATTGACACACCCTGTAGGTATACTTATGCCCAGCTAGCCGGTTATACGGTCGGACAATGTAGACAAATTGAACTGTCACAAGGTATCAGCGTGCAGCCTTCAATTTTATAACAATTTTATGGAGACGTTTGAATAGAGAATTTTCATGCTATTCAATTTTTGTCGCCACTTCTGAAACATTACACTGAACTGACGTGGTACAGTCGACTGGATCCTTTATGCAACGAATTCGTTATGAATTTTGGCACATTAATACGTGCTGTTAGCTGTATATGGAATCAAACTAGCTACTTGGTCATCAGTTTATTTTAACTCGTAAAGTTTAATTTAATTCACAGTAATTGGCATAATCAATCCTCTCTCTCTCAGCCTAAAGACGTCCACTGCTGGACAAAGGCCTCCCCCAAGGATTTTATCCATGGGGGGGTTTTGCCGTAATCGCCACGCTTGGCAGGCGGGTTGGCGATCGCAGTGTGATGGCATAGTACGCGGAAAGATGCTGCTGCCCATCCTCCGGTGTTTTAAATCCCTTAGTCGCCTCTTACGACACCCACGGGAAGAGATGGGTTGGTGCTATTCTAGGGCCACACCACAGGCCAATCAATCCTACTTTCCAATAATAATAAATGTTTGGATGTGAATGTGTTTGTTATCCAATCAAGAAAAATCTACTGGGTGGATTTTGTGAAATTTGTTACATGGATATAAAAATACCGGGAATAGCCGAAAGGGTGCTTTTTTCCCGAAATTTCCCCGACAAAGCGAAGGCCTGTGGCGCAGTTCGTAACTAACTATATATAACTCTTCTATTACTGAGTGACTGCCAAAACCACTGAGCTTTAAAAGTTGAAATGCTGCATTTAAGTTCATCAGAAAGTGTAGGAGAGCTAAGAGAGGATTTCCCTTCATACTAGTGATAAGGTGGGGAAAAAAAAATCCCAAAATTCCTACGGAAACGGCAAAAGAAGGTATTTTTATGACCATATGAATGACAAAAGCAAGTAAAGACAATAGAAGTGATAAAAAATTAGAAGTGGTTATAATATAACTCTCCTCTGTCAAAGTCCTTGGAAATCTGTTAGTCCAGGGTTAAAAATATATTTGAAAGGAATATCATATACCACGTTCCACGTACAAAGGTACCATTAGCCGACCGCATCACCGCGGCAGCATTTGCCCCTGTATTTTCCGTACAGTGTACACTACAGGACAATCTGTACCGAGCGCGGTTTTCGCATTACACCCGTTTGTTTCACCACTAACGATATAATAACCGGTACACTGTCTGCTCACTCGCCGTTTACTGCTAATTCTCTAATTAAAAAATACTCGGGTTTTGTATTTTGTTTTTTTTTTTTTGTTGTAATTAAAGGCCAAAGTTAAAGTCAGTATGCATGAGAATATTTGTAAAGTAATATTATGACAGAATGTTTTCACGGTTTTAGAGTTGCATCATCGCATCGATAGTTCTTTGGATACAGAATTAGAAAAAAACATTATATTCTTCCACAATTATTTATTAAACCAACAAGTTTGTATTCCAACACAAGCGCACATTCTTAAAAACGTAGGTTCAATGAAAGCTTGACTATTGAAATCAGAAATCAAGTATCGAGCTTCAACTACTCTAATTTCCTTATCAGCATTCAATCGTGAAGTAATATCAATTTGCGAAAAGTTGTACACACAAAAATTACTGGACAGATTGGAAAACATAATCTATTACTAATCAGTTTCGATTTGTATCTTACAGCTCGACAATCATCGCATAATCTGCAGTAGCATGTACTGACCATCTCATTATCCTGTTACCGCTATACATGTTAATTACGCTAACTATGAACTGTCGAACATAATTAGATATCGGTATATATATTATGTATGGTGTGCAGTACATTAACATTAAACTAAATAGGGAAGATAGATAGCTGCCAATATAAATCTATATCTAATATTTATATTTATATTTAAACGGCTTCAAGAAGTTGTTTATTTCAATATCTAGCCATCAAATAAAGTACCCTCATATAGAAATTAGACATGGTGAAAAAATTCCATGCAAGATCGTACAAATACCTGGTCGCGGGTTCAAGTCCTGCTCGCATGGAATTTTTTCACCATATCTAATTTCTATATGAGAGTACTTTATTTAGTACTAAACTGCATCTGAGATGCACAAATAACAAAAATAAGTATCTAGACATCAACTTCATGTGTAGTTCGTTCTATATTTAAACTAAGAAACCCTAAAAGATATGTATGTAGTGGTACTTCAAAGAACGCTACTTAAAAGGTTTTTCTACAACAAAAAATGTTTACGCCATCATCGGGTTTCGACTGAAATGGAAATAAACATTTTCTTCGTTCAGAAATAACATTTATTTATGCAAATAAGGGGGGCAATACAGGGTGTTACCGCTTCATTTTAAGTGTAATCAGTTTACGCTGCTCACGGGGTCTAAAACGGCCAATGCGATGAATCGAAATGGTCCATTTCTAATTTCCTAAATAGTTAAAAATGAAACTTATCTTAATACACATAAGGTTCATTCTTAAATATTTAGGCATTGAGAAATTGATCATTATCCGATGCATCGTAGTGGCCGTTTTACCCCCCAGGAGTGCTTTTTCCTTAATTGCAGACATAGGATTTAACGAGGGCGTAAGGACCCAATTTCTTTACAAATTCGTATATTTTTACTTTGAGCCTAATGGGCCAATTAACAAAAAAAGATGATTAAAATTGTATGATCCAGTTCGTTTGAAGTTGAAGACTTGGGTGGAATTAGAAAAGAAATTACGCACAAGTTAATTCTTGCATTTTATTATTGTTTTCAAGTTTCACAAATTAAAATACGTGATGTGCGTTAAAAGTAAATTAATTAATCTTAATTTGAATTACTTAAAGTTCCAGTATCCAATTAGATTTTGTTACTATTTAAAATTTTGAGATTATCAGACAGATTAGTAATTCAATTCTCTTTGGATACATCTTTGAATAACATGCAAATAGTACTTTTAAATTGTCCAGCAGTGGACGTCTTTCGGCTGAGAGAGAGAGAGAGAGAGTACTTTTAAGGTCATTAGAATGTAAAATTAAACAACAGTTTAGCCAATCGAATTATACTCATATTGTTTACCAGTTTAGTAGAAAACTTTGAAAGTAATTTATACTTTTACCCTTTTATTGAGTTTCCCTCTGTTCTGAGAAATTTTATTATTCGGCCTCTTTTGACTTTGTGATCTAGTTTAGCGTATCCTTTGTTGAATTCGAATTAAATGTCAAAATATATTTTTCAAAGAGAACATAATGACCCAATTTCCCCTAGTAATTAATAGACAAAAAAATATGCAAAAGTTTGGATGAAAGTGTGTTACTCAATACACACAATATATACAACTACAATACAATACAATTACGCAAAATCTATATATAGTTAAGTACTTGTCCTGTAGAATATAGATACAGGTTTATGTTATACCAATGAGACGATAAATGATTAAAATCGTTTGTTAATATTTCTGTTTAGTACAATATTTTCTATTATTCCAGTTTAGTAATATATTCACGTTTTTTTTTCATTTACACTTGTTTAGACATGTTAGTTTGCTTTAAAATTGTATTTTTCACTTCTAAGTCTTATGAAAGTCAATAAATAAGAGTGAGTTTTTAATAAAAAGCATGTTCCGCCGGTGACAAAGCCTTGGAGCTTTTTGTTCCTAAGCGCCAGTGGCTTCAAAATAAAGCTGTTGGCAGAAGCTTTTGTAGTCTCTGAAATATTTTCACTCTATTCCAGGTGCACTATTTTGAGTTTTACATTCATTGGCGATTTTCAGAGCTTTTGTTTTATTTTAACACAGTTGTAAAAACGTGTGTGTTGGCATCCCGATTTGTATAAAGTTAGATATAGTAGATTTTACAACAAGTGCACAAAACGAATCATTTTTATCCGAGACTTTTAGCAGCCCGAGCCGAAGGCGAGGGCTGATAGTAATGTCGAGGATAAAAATCGTTTTGTGGACGAGTTATAAACTCTGCTTTTCACTTCGATTGCGAGGAAATAAATCAAATTGAAGAAATTAATAAACGCACGAAAAAACAAGAGTTGTTTCCCGCCGCTTTATTTTTTTAAGTCTTACGACATTGATAGGCTTGGGCTGCAGACCTATACAGCCTAATTTTAAATTAATTTTGTAATAATATTCTTAAAGTAATTAAATAACATACCGTACTTGAATTTAAATTGTAATATATTTTATGTCTTAAAAAACACATAAGGCAAATAAATTAAAAGTAAATATCATAAAATAACAAATTCTATCTATGAACTTTTTATCGTGTTTGGCTGTATGGCTCATTTTTTTTGCCTTAATATAGATACATTTATGAGTAGATACGTTAATGCCCTTGTGCACAAAATTCGATTTTGTGCAGCCTATATCCTGCACAAATAAGCACTTTCAGAGCATGAGAAGTGAAAAAATATTTTATCGGCGTTTTTAAGTAATTTATTATTTCACGGCGTTCGTAATACATTTATTGATAACAACGTGATACGGCGTAGCTACGGAGCTACGACGCAGCGGCCTACGACTACAACGTGCGTCGTCGGTGTAGCACCGTACGTAGCAGCAGCCTACGACTACAACGTGCGTCGGCGTAGCTGCGTAGCAGCGGCCTACGACTACAACGTGCGTCGGCGTAGCTGCGTAGCAGCGGCCTGCGACGTGCTACGGCGTAGCTGCGTAGCAGTAGTCTACGACGTGCTGTGGCGTAGCTGCGTAGTACTTTACGATTTACTTAATAATCATCATCATTTCAGCTACCAGAAGTCCACTGCTGAACATATTCAGATACTAGCTGCGCCCCGGGGCTTTGCTCCTGTGGGAATTTCGGGTTAAAAGGTACCCTATGTGCTATTCCCGGTATTTTTATACCCGTGTGCCATATCATCAAAATCAGTCCAGTGGATTTTGCGTGATTGAGGAACAAACATCCTCACAAACTCACATCCAAACTTTCGCTTTTATAATATTGGTAGGATTATTCTTCCTATACAGGTAAAATTCCGGTACCATTGTAATTCTGGTATGGATTTCCTCTCAGAATTACATAAAGTTATATTATCAAAACTAACGTGCAAAAAAGGCATTAAATTACAAACGGATGAGTCCGAAACTATAGTGGTAAATTCCGACTTAACAGCATGTGAGTGACCCGTGAAAAATGCTTTGTTGTCGCAAAGTATTACATTATTGTATAATAGATTGGAATAGTTGTCACAAGAAAGGCGTGCAGTGTGAAATACGGTCATACAGGTAAAGCTTAGGACAATAGAGTATTAGTATTCTTAGTAAACATAGCGGGTCCGTGTATAAATAAGAAATAACTTCTAACGAAGACTGCTGTTGGTTGACAGTTGAGGCACGTACCAGATGAAGCCGATATAGCAATCACTATTGATGAAGTATTGGAATAAGCCTTTTAATCCAGTAACTATGTCGCCTGAAAGTATGGGGTAGTATGCATCACATCTGTTAGTTCTGATTTTTTATAAATTTGTTCATGATGTTAGCAAAGTGAATAATCCAAGTTTGTGATATCAAGCGAGCAATTTTGTCAAAAATCGAAAAAAACCGCAAACATTTTGGCTTTTTCTCAAATTTTGACGACATTAACCCTAAAGGACTAGTTTTTGATAATACCTTCTCAGAACGTTTTTATAGTAGACTAAATTTTCTATAAAAACTATAGCGTAGTCTGAACTCACCTTAAGCCTTTATAGTTTACCAGATATTTGACTGTACATAAGTAAAAAAAAAACAGTCAGTTCTTTTTTATCGAGGGATTTGATAATTTTCATGAAGGTACATTAAAATAGTTTCAATAATTCTCAGCAAATCAAAATCAGGTGTTGAAATGCCAAGTCGTGGGCGAGCATGGTTAAAAGCTTAATTCCACAAAATGATCCCATAATTTAGAAACAGACGGCCAAGTCACAAAGATGATTGACATTTGAAATTATCTACCTTCTCTGAAATACTTAAGGGGCGGAATTAATATTAAGTTTCAAACTCCTACGTATAGAAGTTGAATTATAAAGTTTGTAAAGTAAATTGACGTTTTTGGAACCTTCTACATCAATGTTCTCGAACAATAAAATATGTTAACTTAATTTTAACTTTATCCACCACCACATTGTCCAGGGGTGAATGTTTTATTAAGTAATCTCGGAACGCGGCTGTATGTACGACAAGTTTGTAAAAAATCGAAATCACAGAGAGAGTAAGAACTGTGGCAATTACCCTAATCATTTTCAAGGGACTTACTTTCTATTCCTAATGTTTAAAACTTACAAAATAATATATTTTTTAGCTCTCGACGAATAGGAAGAATCACGTTTGTGTAATCGATCGCATAATTCCTTTGAGGAACTGTCTATTGAAAAACTTTTGTTTTGATTAGTGTCGCCATTTACTTCTGATTGTATAACTTATTCGTATATTTGTGTTCATCACTCCAGTAGCGGTATTTGGGAACCACCTATAGGTCTTTGCCCGTTTCTTGTACGCTCTTTTGACTGTGCGATAATATTTATGACTGAGCTTTCTGATACGCTGGGCCAGATTGCATATAAACGTGTGTATTTAAATTTCTTTAAGTACAAATAATGCAACAATTGGGCATTTTAGATAACAAAGTTAGTATCATAAGCGCACAACCGGATTCGGCCGGAGTCTTGGTAATTAAAAGGGTTCTGTTTACTAATGTACATATGAATGTATTTTGTGCGAATTAAAGTATTGATATTATAATCTTCCAAACTCATTACGTAGCCAGCCTTATCGTAGCTTTGCCGCCTTGGTTTCTCTCATAATATTGGGTTTCGCCACTTACTGTTCTTCCCTTTAGGTTAAAAAAAAAAATACTCACTAGTATCAAATTTAAAGTTTAATGTTATAAATCATCACCAATAACAAAGGCACATAGTGTCTCGCGTGACGAGACACATGTAACCCCTTTAAACTCTCATGAATATTCGTAAACATGTGTCTTCATTTACATGATAGTGATAGATGCATACGTTGCAACCGCGCTGGCATCCCCTAATATTGCAATTATGCACGACGCAATAAGCTAAATAGTATGTCACGGGTGATGTTATAATCTACACACGTAGCTGCCGATCTTAGTTATATGCAAATTAAGAAGTGAAAATATGGATGGATTTTTATGTTTATTAACCGTTATTCTAAACGTTATATTGACTAGCTGAGGTTATTGATAGATATTATTTGTTGGTATTTATTTATTGTTAATCTATCCATCGTAGCGTTTTCAATAACAATTGATTATATAATAAGCGCGCTACCGAATGCGAACCGAATGCAATCTCTGGCTCGTTGAAGAATTAAAGAAATTGTAAACGACCATCTATTTCATAGTTTTATGCCTTGTTAAACGGTAACTATATTATATAAATGTCGGAGTTTTTTGAGTAAAATATTCTTCTTTCTATTCTTCTGTCAAAGATTACTCACAGGACGCACAAGGATTTCTTCTAAGATTAAGATTCTTGTATTTATCACGGAAATGGAGCCTCAAAATTTGGCTACAATTCTTCCCAATTTAAAACGATTTCCACTACCTACGTTTCCAATATACAGCCAATTCAGCTCACAACACAATGTTATTTATTTCGCTTTGCAATCCAATATTCAACAATATATATTAATATGATATTAATTCTGCGTCGCGATATTGGAAACTCGGTCTGAGTTCAGGCATAAATTATTGGGGGCTGGCTAAGCCGAGGACTGAACTGAGGCATGACCCTGTCCATGTAGCAGGGTCATGTCGGAGTTTAGGTACGATCGGAAGCCGGATCCCTCGAGGGGTAGCGAGGTATAGCAAGCAGGGTTGCTGATGACTAGTCGATTCGATCGAACACTTGTCTGTGGTTTGTACGTCGGTGAATATAATATTTGCAATTAGATCGGCGAGTTGCAACATAAGACCTTAAACCCCAAGCCCCAGGCGGGCGTTAGCTCCCGTCCGTCGCACGCAAAGTTTAACGGGGCGGCGGCGTCCTCGTTGGCGGCAGAACGCGTCAAATGTGACAAAGTAGCGCGGTGCCGCGCTATCTGATGTAAAATGTTTGGACGTACATACTTGGGCCTATCTAGGAGGCGTTGTCGTATGTAATATAACCATTGTCGCGAAGCACGGAGTAGCATAGCATCGCGCCGCATTTGTCGCATTTGAAGTCTACGCAGGACAGGGGGTGAATGAGAACTATCGCGCTTCGCCAAATGTTTCAGTTTTTCCTAATAACTATACAAAGTTAGTATACTAAATTACGAGTGTTAAACATTATTGGATTGCGGAATAATGAACGTTTTTGCTATACCATAACTTTCAATTTCGCTTGAGCGTTGAAAGTGAACCTTCTGTACGTTAGGACAACACTTATTACGCGTTATGGGGCAAATTCTCAGCGACCCGGCGACTGAGGTTATATGGGGTAACCCCTCAGCGAATAATTATTGGCTCATTAATTGAAGAGAACACATTGGAGCGAATTTGCTAGCAATTATTCATACCTTACACAACTTTCGAGCTAATAAATTCTTCGTCCTTCGAGAACGGAGTACCGTTTACTTACGAGGGTTATAGGTATCTGCTTACAGAAAGAAGAACTCGGTCGATGCTATTGGTGAAAAGTATTTTTACGGGGTGTTATATTTGATTTAAAATAAAATAAAAAAAATATATAAAAAAAAAATTTCTTAGTATTAAATTAGATGCATAGTTGAAAAAAATAAGTCATTTTATTTAGTGATATGTGGTAAGATCCAGAAGAGGAGATGCTATGGCCTCTTCCGTTAATTTGTTTCAACTACTTTCTTAGTCCATTTTTTCCAATTTTTTAAATATATTCATAAGACAAGACAAGAATACTTATTATAATTATACTTATTCATAAGGTCTCATACAACACTCCATCCACTTCAACTTATATAGAATAGAGCAGTAAATTCTAGTTAAGGTACTCGGTAAAACACGATTTATCTAAAACGGGTTTTGACTGAAACATATAATATATGGTAAATGGTAAATATAGTATAGCCCAGGAGGTGGCGGTATTATGATAATATCAAACGGCTAGCTATTATGAGCGAGGTTTATTCACGGTTCGCAATTTGTTCGCACTGTTTTACATTTATCATTGTAGAAGTTGTAGACTAATATAGTAACAATTTTTTCAACACACTTGCTCGTAAAGTGGGTCTTATTACATCGAATTTAGGCCCAGAATGCCATATATTACGAAGGTATTACGAATATATTATGGAGGTGTTTGGAAATAAAAATTACCATACTGCGCTATACAAAAGATAGAAAACTAATGCGCGTTATGAGTTCTACAAAGCATTTTTAATTTAGCCGTATAATACATATTTAAGATCAAATAGGGAAAATAACAACAGTTGTTAAATAAGCAATGATAATGATTTATACAGCCAAGCACTGGCTGTTTGGTGATACATAACCGTACGCTGCGCGCGCAGCGCGCTCGCAGCGCGCGAATAAAAAACAAGACTATATTTTTTATCTTGTTTGTGACGTACATTTTCAGATTAGGTATTTATTAAAATGTCGACTAGTGCAGAAGAATTAGAAGAATATGTTAATTTAACTCCACCTGAAATCATTAACGAGGCGCGAAATGCAAGTGATAGTTTATTGCCGCCAAAATCAAAACAAAAGTATTTGGTGGCATACGAATGTTAAAATGGAAAAATGACAAAAAGGCGCAATCATTTTCTGAAAACGTATTTTTAGCGTATTTCAACGAACTTGGAAAAAAATACAAACCAAATTGACATACAAACTTACTCTAACCTGATATCATTTCTTAAAAGGCACTCGGATGGATACATTGGTAAAAAAAGTAAAGTATTGTCGCGTTAGTATATACATTATATCTCGATGATTGTAAAAGAAGCCCCAGATTATGAGTACTTGGCCACAAAGGTTAGTTGAATTTTATAATATAAATTGCTTCTATAATAATATAATTTATTTTGTTTTGGCTCTTAAATATAACAACTAACCCAATTTTATCTCTTTGCAGGTTGCGTTAATAATCGGCATAACAGGTGCATGTAGACGGCAAGAGCTTCATAATATTACCACCAAGGATATAGATACCCATGGTGAAATGCTTCTCGTAAAAATGCCTAACACAAAAAACAAAATTCCAAGAACTTTTGTAATCCACGGCCCCTTTTATCAGATAGTAAAAAAATACCAAGCTCTCCGTTCTAACAAAACAAAAAGTGATCACTTTTTTCTAAATTATCAAAAAGGCAAATGTACAGCTCAAAATATTGGTATCAACAAATTTGGTGCAATGCCAAAAGAAATTGCAAAGTATTTAGGTTTGCCTGAGGCTGATTCTTACACGGGTCATAGTTTTAGAAGAACTTCGGCTATATTGTTGGCCGATTCAGGAGCTGACATACTAACATTAAAGCGTCATGGTGGATGGCGATTTGACGCAGTTGCTGAATCTTATGTTGAAGACTCGATTCGTAACAAGGCAAACATAAGTAGCAAAATAACAGGTACAATTAATTTGGAGCTACCACCGGCAAAGAAATTGTGCACTGAGCCGCAAGCATCGACTTCTCGTGACAATAGTTATTATGTAATGGCATCACCTAACACTAATGAGCCCGCTGTCTCATATGAAAATAATCTACATTCACCGACGTTTACCCAGGAAACCGAAAATAATGAGTTCATTAATAATACCAATAATATTACACAAACTGTAAAAATGCCGACAAAATCTGTTCGGTATCACTTTAATAATTGTACTTTTACTAATTGTTTTAATAATTAAATGTTATGACTATATGATGTTTTTTTACTCACAAGTGTGTTGAAAAACGTCGTACGATACACGTGTGCATTTGGTCATTACGCACACTCGGCTTTATTAGCGCGCTCGCCTTCGGCTCGCGCGCCAATATCGCCTCTTGTGCGTAATGACCAACTTAGCACACTTGTATCGTAATGTACTATAATGAAATTGAGTTTTGAACTTAATTTACGTATTAATCTTGAATTACAAATTTTCTGTCCTTTTGTAAAACGTTCATTTGTAACGTAACTATTTTTCCTAATGTAAAAAAAAATGTAGCTAGCTTATTTTTTAAACTAACTACTATTAAAAAAAAAAATAGGATTATGATTTTAAGCATATATAAGCTAACAATTTTTTTTTAATCAATTCTTCTCGCAATCTTTATAAAGTGTCTTTTATTCGTAGTCGTTATTTATATTTCAAATTTGAATATTCAAAATGTGCTTTCAAATTCAACAATGAAATATAGAATGGCAAAAGTGCGCAGTTTCACAAAGCGCTTGGAAGTTTAACAACAGTTCTAGACCCATGCCGCAGGCATTTTATAATATTCCTATGAAATATTATACTTCTCTGTGCATATTGTATTTAGAGCGACCAATAAGATGCCGGGGACAGCCGTATCACAATATAATATAGTTCTTTGTTGCGTTTCTCCTTTTAGATATTTCTGTGAAAATGTGATTGAAGTTTATTGAAGATTATACCCCATGTTATTTTCCAATTTACTTCAAAAAGAAGCAGTAGTTTTATTGATCAGATTAGCAACAAGTACCTAGTTATATTTTACATACTTATTCATGATCATATTGCTTTGGAGACCCAAAGCACAATATGATAGCCAATAGCTGGATTGTTGGATATTTAAATGTAAAGTTGTGAGGTATAAAAACCCCATAAGAAAATTTAAGCACCTTATACATCAATTGTTTTTTTGTATGAAGTACATAGCCAATGTGACGAATGTTTCCATTCGTCTCCCTTTGGGTGGGATTGTCCCGCTCTTTATTTAATTACTATGGTCTAGAATATCGAGAAAATTTTGCAAGATAGATTCTGTTGAATACTCGTACATTAAAGCGCACCTCAAACATAATGTGATCAGACATGAACAAGTTGTTAGGATCTAGTCTAAACGTGTTTCAGTTTCGGACTGGCTGCCACGTAATGCAAAACGTGACGTGCGCTGACTTAAGTACAATGGACCACACATTGTAATAAGCAAACCTCAATTATAAGATTTATACAGAAATTAAGCTTATCAAACTGTTTTTATTGTCAACTAGCTGTCGCCCGCGGCTTCGCTTGCGTGAGTTTCGCTTAGATGAAAAATCTCTCTTGGAGCTTTTCATCAGATGTTCCAGATCTTCAATTTTTATACGTCAGCAGAAAATGCTCATCAGGTTGAACGATTTTTGCTAAGGCGCCATTTCCATATATGTTATAGTGTAGCTGGTCTCTTGGAGCTTTTCATCAGATGTTCCAGATCTTCAATTTTTATACGTCGGCAGAAAATGCTCATCAGGTTGAACGATTTTTGTTAAGGCACCATTTCCATATTACTTATAGTTTAGCTGTTCCGTTATGGTTCTTCATCAGGTGTTCCAGTTTTCAAAATGAATTATAGCCTATATGTTGCCCAGGCTTAATAGCTATACAACAAAAAAAGTTTCATTCAAATCCGTCCAGTAGTTTTTGCGTGAAACGCGTACATACATACAGACAGACAGACAGACAGACAGACAGACAGACAGACAGACAAGAAATTCCAAAAAAATTTTTTTGCTTTCTATTGTTCTTTTTAGGTCTCCCTCTATCCATTTCAGTCAAAAATATTAAATGTACAGACAAAATATTTTTACTGTTTTATTATATGTATAGATTATATTACAATTATATTATTACTAGCTTTCGCCCGCGTGAATTTCCCACGGGAACCGTGCCTTTTCCCGGGATGAAAGGTACCCTATGTCCTTCTCCGTACTTCTTTCTAACTATGTGTATGCGAAATTTCAGAAAGATTGGTTCAGTAGATAAAACGTGAAGAGGTAACAAACAAACAAACAAATAAACCACCAAACAAACAAACTCACTTTCACTTTTATAATATTAGTTAGGATTAGGGTTACTAGCTTTTGCCCGCGGCTTCGCCCGTGTGAACTTCCCACGGAACAGTCCTTTTTTCCGGGATGAAAGGTAATCTATGTCCTTCTCCGTACTTCTTACTATGTGTTTGCGAAATTTCATGAAGATTGGTTCAGTAGATAAAGCATAAAGTGGTAACAAAGAAACAAATAAATAAACAAACTCACTTTCACATTTATATTAGTTAGGATTAAGATAGGAATTGTATTTGGTAGAGTATCGTAAGTTAGGACATCAACACTCGTTTGACGAACAACAATGGCGACCGTGACGGACCGACCGTGCAAAATATTATGATTAAGCTAGCTACGCATAAAAAGTGTGAAAAGGAAATTTGTTGGAAAATTAGTTTTTTTAGGAAATTATAAAAAGAAATTCTAAAGCAGAAATTTTATTAAAGTTATTTCTAATGCACTAATTAGGTAGGGTGTTGTGTTACTATTTTCATGTCGACGTATACAGGATCCCAGTTACATTAGTAACTTTGTTATATAGTTGCATGCGAGTTAGTTAATCTCAAGAGACTACATGTCACCGTTCAACAGCTTTGCAACTTCACTATTAAGTCACAATCTCAAATAATTTAATGTAAGATGTCAATGACTTCCTAAGATTGATGTCCATCTCTATCGGGGTGTGTCTGTAGAGTGGTAATGAGCCAATAATGAGATATAAATAAAAAAACTGAAACAGTGTTATTGAGATATATGTACAGTCAAAGTCAAAGTAAAATTTTTTATTGAAACTTGGCCTTCAAAGAAGGCTCTTTTTCACGTCGATAACTAATTATTTAATCATAATATATTATGTCTCAAAGCTACAAACGACTAGCATTTCGGAACGACCACTGCTGAGAAGAAATGCCGAAACTCATGAAACAGTCTTGGTCGCCTAGCATGCCAGAGGGGCTATACATTAACTTTATACATACACTAGATTGTGTACAGTCAAAAATAAAAAAAATATAAAAAAATAATAATAATATATAAAACATGTTATGTTTGTGATCAAGTAACCACAATGAATTGGTTAAGAACAAAAAATAAAATTCGAATCAGGATCGAAGCAGGATCCCCCTGGCAACACCCGTTCACGAGTTGACGCGAGGGTCAGCCATCGCAAAGCTCAACTATAATAGAGGGAACCTTACGACGTTACACGTACTAAGTAGTTGAGGGATTTTCCGTGACACAAATTAAAAAAAGAAATAGTTCCAAATGACTTCATAGATGGCGCTTAGTAAAAGCCGAGAGAAAAAATTCCATACAAAAAGCAAAAAATCCACGGGATTGGCATTACAAAAAAAATAAAACTTAGTAAAAAAAAAAAACTAAAAAGTATCTATATTGTGATTTGTGCAACTGTCAAACTATTATGTGATTTTTTTTTCTGCCTCTGGTTGAAAAGTAAAAGCGCACTATATAGGTTCAGCCATTATTACTACTCGGCTTTCATAAAACGCTATCTATTGAGACTTTTTTGTACTGATTCTTTTTTCTTAATTAGCTGTCAGAAAAATCGCTCATAACTAAAAATCAATAAAGAAAAAAATAGAATTCTTAACAGCCAGCATTTCAATAACATCGAACCCTCGAAGTACTACTAAACCTCGCTAGAGTTTGCTAGAGGCCTAAACTATTTGCCTAAACTCAGTTCATGAAGCTTTTTGCCAAAGACAGGCAGAGGTCGTATCTTAATGAGGACTCCGTACCTGGCACTGTGCTTATAGACGGTTCACAAGATTGTATAGATCTTACCGTCATTGGCTTTGTATCAAAATAGTAAGAGAACTTGATAACGAGCTAAGCCATAATATACGTAGATTTTACCTTTTGTCTTTGTGTCAGCTGATTGCCCTTCATATCTCATCATACATGAACTATGTTGAACCATTCGGTTGCGAAATTAATTTGTATTTCAAGCAAAATACATTGATTCTCTACGCTTAGAGTTTTACTCAGAATCGCCAGATTAGAATAGTTTAGAATAGTAGAACATATTAGAATTTATTTGTATTGCTTTCATGTTAAAATAGCGCCCACGATTCTAAAATATATCTTCACAGTCGATAATAGTTTTGTTCCTTTATGCACTAGTCTAATTATATTTATTGCTGTCCAGCCGGATTCGAAAAAAAAGTCATTTTCACTATTCTATATAAAAATATGAAATTCTAGTTACAACAAATAAACATTCAACAGGTATTTTACATTTTACAATAGGTAGAGAGAATAACATTTAATTGAGCTGAGGATGAGTGTGATTCTAATAAAATTACCAACCTAAAATGAAAGATTGCCAGGGGAAAATAAGAGATTCGTATCAATTAACATGCAGCTTATACCTAAATGCGTTAGCTTAGTTCAGTGCAAGTGCATTCCAGTCGGTCGTAATGCTATTAAGAGTTATGACGTCAAAGAGCGGTTACAAATGATATTACTCTAAATGGGGGTAGAATCAAGGGATATAGATAGCTGCGCGCTACGAAGCAATTAGTTCTCCAGCTATACCTAACTGCCGAGACCTTGCGGATTGAATCTCAAATTGAATTGTGCTAAATTTGATTCTATTCAAAAGTTGCCGAGATTAATAATTTTATATGTTGTTAGCTTTCCAAATGTGTCCAGGTACTTTTAGGTACATTATTGATATAAAGATTGAAACAAATTGAGGACTCTTTCATGTGCAGTATTGGAGGAGAACTACATTTACACATAATTTGTAATACGCCAGTCTCTTGGGTACCCCACCCAATGACGGCTACGATTTTTATTCAATATAATTTATAAGATAAATGTTTATTTTTTTAGCAATTTTAATATTAGATTTTACATTTCTTAGTTTATTTTAGTGTTAAGTGTACATATATTAACTTTTAGTAAGCTTAAGTTATTTAGTTTATCCTTTGTAATTTTTGTTAAAGTTGACATATGTTTTTCATTGTATGTATATTATATTTGAAAGAAAAAAAATGTAGTACTAATTACTTATTTCCGAATAAAAGTATCTAAGTATTTTACAAAATTGAAGTAATTTGCAACTTAACGAGAGATCTTTATAACCTCCCGCCATTTTAGTTGGTCTCGTCGTATGTAAACTCTTAACGATGCGTCACTCCCAAACTTTGTCGGAACTCCAAGTATTTTTACAAAGAACACAGAGTAGCTTTTTGCCAGCACATAATTTCGGCGATGAACCACTTAAGGCGTAGTCGGCTTATCATAAACTTTATAAAAGCGGAGTTTATAAGGCGACTTTATTAGATGATTTCCAGGTGTGGAGCATCTGACGTCTCGGATATTAATTTTGACGGATCTCGGATCCGGAATTTTAATGGCCACTCGTCGCACCGTTTTAAGGGTGATTCACACTAGGCTGAGACGGTTAACAATCGTTTTTGTTTCTGTACGAATGGATAAGTGGGAATTAAATTGAACTTGACCAATCGATAAATATGTTATATATATTTATTTACCTCTGATAAAACTTAAATTCAGATTTATCAGTAACATGTTTTGGTATCTTTTCTTTAGTTAACTTATTGTGATTATATTTATTTTTTCAGGATTCGTTAGAATATTCAGGGTAGGTTTTACAAAGCAATTTTCTTCGCTTCTTATTACATCCAACGTAGTAATCCATTGAATCTCTAACAATTTGCGTAAAACATTCTTCACCAAGGTTTTAATTGACAGTTACATTCGTATTCCATCCATAATAGATGCCAGGATTAAGTGAGGGTGTGATTCAAACTATAACTAGCTTAACTGACCCATGGCTCATTACTGATTCAGATACCTCAGCTTCGCTCTTTGTTCATTTCAAGTGATTTCGTGCCCCGATAACACGCAGTTCCAAAGTTGTGGGATGAATTGTTATTACCATAATTCTGTTACAAGATGAGGATGTTTGTCATGATGAGCGTCGTAGGAGTAATTGTTGGAGGTGTTATTATGAAAGCAAAATTATTAATGAGTTCTAAGAAACATGGGCGAGGCTGAATTAAAAATACATGTCTTTGTAATATGAGTAAGCTACAATTCGTTATCCTTTATTGGCTTAGAATAGCTTATCCTTATTATTATTTCAGTTTTAATGGTTTGAGGTAGTGTTGCAATAATAGTGTTGACTATCGATAGTATTGATGTTTTCTAATCAATACTATCGATAGTATTGACACTTATATTTCAACAAACAATCGATATAATTGTTCTATCTTTAGCTTGTAAAAATTCAATAGTATCGATAGTATAGAAAAGCAATACTATCGATAGTTTTGGTTATCATTATTAGTATTGCAAACTATTGTCTATCGATACTATCGATAGGCCTATCGATAGTATTACTTTTTTTCAAGGTCTACTATCGATAGTCAAACTATCGATAGACCTGCGACGATAGTTTGAGGTAAAAGTCCATGGTGAAGGCTGTTGTGGTGATATTTCATCTGGAATCAAGAGGTCGTAGGATCTCACGTGAGCTTTGATAAAGCAAAGTCAAAGTCAAGTTTAGTTGATCATCAACTAATAAGTGAAAAGGAGGACGCGAGGGCAGACAACCTTCTTTACCTCGACTATTATTAATATAATTAACAAGCTTGTTTACTGAATTATGTATCTTAACATACCCATGTTAAGATACATAATTCAGTATTTATTTATAGAGTTTACAGCAGTAAAAAATATTTCTTCCTAAAATAAAATGAATGAAACGTATAATGAATATAAATATAATAAATCCCTACACTGTAAGGGACAAAGGCGTAATACGGTATCTGTAAAAATAATAAGTTTACCTACCTAATAAGTACCTTTATTTTATTTAAACCCAAGAATTTAATTGGAAGCTGGGCAATTAAAATTAATTAAATCCTGCCCGGCTCACATGAAGGTCAATACATTTTCACGAAAATGTATCTTAGGCAAAAAAATGAATGTTGTTTATGTTGTAAAATATACCTTTTGAGCTAGCAATTTAGTTGAAAACCGGTCCGATTTGAAAAACTATTTCTGTATATGATAGCCATATTTACAAACAAGGTTACAGGCTATCTGTTAACCCGAAATTCCCACGGGAGCGAACCCACATGTCACAGCTAGTAAAAAAATCAAATCTTAGTTCCCATCTTCATACACCAAAAGAAAAGCAGGTAAATATTAAACGTAATAAAACTAAAAGCAGGCTTGTTAACGACGGACTGTTTATCTCAAAATCTGCTTCTGTGTACTGAAGGGCCCGACCCAAATAAAAGGGTCGCTGGAAGGTGTCCTGCTAAGCAGATTGGGGTATACGTGACAAGACAGACAAGTGCCCGAGGGCTCTAATCATCGGGCTAAGTTACCTTTCGCGTGATATTTACTTTACTATTTATTTGGCAATCCGATTGCGGGTTTTCGGCTAAAATTACTAACAAGTTTGGGCAAATACATCTTAGTTTTAGTTATTTTCGTTATACAATTAGGTATATTGTTAATTAATGACAAAATACATTTAAATCCTAATCCCGACTAATATTATAAATGCGAAAGTGAGTTTGTTTATTTGTTGTTTGATATACCTTCACGCTTCATCTACTGAATCAATCTTTCTGAAATTTCGCAAAAACATAGTTAGAAGTATTTAGAAGGATATACTACTACTAGTAGTAGGGTACTACTTTTCATCCCGGGTAAAAGCACTGTGTAAAAGTTAAGTTAGTGATACTATAATGTAAGCGAAACTGCGATAAAAGGCTAGTTCTATTTACGTAAATAAAAATCTGAATGTGTATAAACTAGAATATGAAGCATATCGCGATGTTGTAAAGGAGCAACATTTAAATTGGGACAATATTTAAAGTCGGTCCACATGAGACCAGTGACAAGGGTCAGACACCCGGTTGTTTACGATCCAACACCGAATTTTAATAACTATCTTGTTTGTACATTTTGTCATAGTGTACTCAAATATTTGCGTAATCTTCGGTTGTTTATATAATCTGTCCCTTGTATACAAACTGTGTAAGTCTGTAAACTTTCTTTTTAAGTTTGTTAAATAAAGTATTTTCTCTCGTGATGACTTTTAGAAGTTAAAAAATATTGTCGTAATATGTACACTATTTTTGCAACACTATTTAAAAAAAAATCTGCTGGTTTTAATTTGAAGATATATATTACTCTGTCGCTCCTTTAAAACAAGTATACGTATTATAATACTTAGAGCATTTTAAGAATACAGCTATTTAAAAATTAAAATTTGAATTCTAAAGGAAAACTTGATTCCATTGAGTGTGTGTGTGTGTGTGAGCTAAGTATTATTTCTATTTAAGTGTAAAGTTTGTGTCGACAAAATACTTTTATTCACTGACTTTCAAGTTTTGTGTTTAGCCTGTGTTTAGCCTGTGTTTAACCGATATGCAAAAAAAGAAGAATGCTGTCGAGTTAGTTCCGGCTATTGTTCGTGCGCCGAAAAGAGCAGAGGTCTCCTTATAAAACAGTTTCATGAATATTTATGCAGATTTAAGGATAGTGTAGAGCCGTTGTGCAAATAATTGCGGCCGCGCGCGGTGTTGAATTTAAATCGTTGTCTATCAGCCTTCCTGGAGATTCAAAGCTAAACATATTTTATCGAATTTCACCCACTGCCCATTTCTATTTTGATTGTATCATCCGCGGCAGCGCCCGCGTGAATTTCCCACGGGAACCGTGCCTTTTCCCGGGATGAAAGGTACCCTATGTCCTTCTCCGTACTTCTAACTATGTGTATATGAAATTTCAGGAAGATTGGTTCAGTAGATAAAGCATGAAGAGGTAACAAACAAACAGATAAACAAACTCACTTTCACATTTGTAATATTAGTTAGGATAACCTTCTATATTTACGTATATATAACGGTTATCTTAGATTTAGCTATGAAGAGATACGCCACAGGACTCTGCCCTATGTGGTTTGATAAGCCTTTTGTTCATTTTGACCTAAATAAAAAAAATATTATACGGACAAATCACACAGATTGAACTAGCCCCAGAGTAAGTTCGAGACTTGTGTTATGGGATACTAACTCAACGATACTGTATTTTGTAATAAATAAAAATGTACATAAACATACTTCAATTTAAATCCGTGTAAATTTTTTAGGATTTTCTTTTTTTCTGTTGAAATAACTGATAGTTTTCAAAATACCTCGCGTGTACAGTCGACTCGCTTTTATCTTACCTTTAAAAAGTAAAGAATAAATTAAATGTAGTAGAAATGTTATTCTGCCTGGCTGATTCTGGTTTACAATGTTTCGGTTCGCGTGCATTGTTAACAGTGATCAGTGTAGAGCGCTGATATTATCGCAAAATGTTCCTGAATAATATAAACCATAATTTCCATTTCTTAAACATAATCTCACTATTCAGCCAATATTTTAAGTGAATGTTTAGAATCGAGGATGTGTGGATATTTGTTACTTAATCACTAGACGTATTTCGATAAAAGTTTTTTTGGTACACTTATATAACCTAAAATAGCACATAGAATACTTTTTAGCCCGAAATACCCACAGAATCGAAGCCGCAGGTAAAATGAATTATACCTATATCTATTCATTTAGGATTTACTAGATAAAGGGCTCTCAACATTTTATGGCACTTTTGGTGAGATCGTGTCCAGCTCGAGTCGGACATGTGGGATTAGAATGCTTGTAGAGAATCTAAGAAATCTGAGTCTTATAAACGTTTACAAATGTCTTATATAACAGCTCCTACTATATAAAAAGAGAACTATAGTATGTGCTAGAAATATGTGTAAATAAAATTGAAATTATCACTTTTTATAGTGATCAAAATCATGGCAAAAAGCAAGCCAAAAAATAGACAGCTTCTCTCAGAAAAATACAAAAAGTTCATTGAATAAAATACTGAGTAAACATTTATATTATGAAACACATTAATTCTGAAGTTATGCAAATATTGTTGAAATATTTACTTTTAAACAAATCATTTTTAGGGTTCCGTAGTCCGACAAGGAACCCTTATAAGATCGTCCGTCCGTCCGTCCATCCTAGTCTGTCACAGCAGAATATCTTCTACGTTTATGGACTGATTTGCATGTAACTTGGTTCGAGGATACTTCACATATAGATCTCATTTTTAAAAATACAAAAAAATAAAATGGGGGGGGGGAAATTTTTTTGAGTGCACCCCCTATCGTTGAAAAGGACTATGAAAATGAGGTAGGGTTTCGAACCAACACTTTTTTATCAGCTTTACCATTTGCGAGGGATATATCCCGCCAAAGTCGTTTACACGGTGTCCCCCCCCTGTAATTTCTAAAGTCTTGGACCTATAAACTTCAAATCACTCAAGTAAAGAAACAGGCGCGGAAACTTCTATTTAAAATTATTTTGGGTATCCTGTGATGAATTCTTTTGAATTTATAATAAAATAAAAATATATACTTGTTTCCAAAAGAACAGTATAAACTTAAAAAGTTTTTTTTACATATTTTGATGATGATGCAAGAAATGCAAAACAAAAATAACTACGGAACCCTACTTTATGCGTGGTCCGTCACGCACTTGGCCAGTTTTTTTGCTATTATTCTGTATGCAATAATTGTTTCATTCAGATTCTAACTCATGCAGGTAGTATTTTACTATTCGTTTAAATTTTCATTGTCTGTGCTTTACTGAAAACAAAGACATTGAAACGAAACTAAATTAACTCAAAAGTCGCAAAAAGAGTTCAATTGTATGTATTTTATCATAACCTATTACATAGGGAAAAACGCTCAGACACAGCTTTTAACTAATACTCTTAACACAGCGTCTTTTGCAACAGTCACCACAATGTTCCTCAAAACAAATCCGTATGTTAATTTCGGGCTTAGTCCGCTTTGCAGTGGTGTACCACACTGAATGCGACTGTACTTCGCAGTGGTCTACCACGCTGAATGCGACTGTACTGACTCTGTGGTTCTACGGAACCGCAATCCACTTCGCTAGGAACTTTCCAATGTTTTAAGGATCAAGGTATAATTTCAACACAGTTGTACACGAGGAAATTCATGTAAGGTAGATTTTAGGGCAGAAAGAATAGCCGTTGGGCAGAAAAGTTCTCGAGTGGCGACCACATACCAGAAAACGTAGTGTTGGCAGGTCTCCCACTCGGTGGACCGACGACCTGGTGAAGGTCGCGGGATGCGCATGGATGCGGGCAGCGCAGAACCGGAATCGTTGTGGAAATCCTTGGGAGGCCTTTGTCCAGCAGTGGACGTCTTTCGGCTGAGAGAGAGAGAGAGAGATTTAGGGCAAAGAATTGTCCACATTCTTTCGCAAGTAATAAGTTAATTATTAATACCTACCTTACCTATTTTAGGTAACGAAATCATTTCTATATAATATACATAGTTGACTTTTTAATTGTAGTGTAATTTTGTTGTAATAAAACTACTCTTAATGTTAATTAAACCAAACAAAGTACAATAGTACTAGTATGTTAATACATTGTTTTTACGGTAAGTGTACTATACAAGTTTTGTGATCATCAAGTCGGCAACGCATCAGTGACCTTCTTAGGGTCATTGGTGTCTATGGACTGCGGTGATTGCTTACCATCAGACAACCCGCATGCTGGTTTGCCTACTATTCTATAAAAAAAATAAATCTTGGATACTGTTAGAAAGAAGGTGACAAATTGTAAGTGATTTTTTATTTTAATAGGATACTGAAGGACTACAAAAGGAGTGTTTACTTTGTAAAGGGATCCAAATTAAAACAGATTTAAATGAATCCACTGTCAAGACAAAGTGATTTTGTTAAAGATGAGAGAAAATGACGTAGAATTGATTAACACAAAAACAGAAAGATTTACATTTACTTTCCTATTTTACGCTTTATTTTTGTTATAAAATTACTGGTTAGGCTTACTATACGTATTGTATTTTAAACCTGCTGCAATCTTATATGTTGTAGCTGTTCATAGAAAGTCGTAGCTGTTGGTAGCAAACATAGCTGAATGTAGCATGCCGTAGCTGTTCGTAGATCATTTTAGCAAGTCGTAGTTGTTTGTAGCAAGTCGTAGCTGATTGTAGCACGTCGTAGCCGTTCGTAGCAAGTCGTAGCTGATTTTAGCAAGTCGTAGCCGTTCGTAGCAAGTCGTAGCTGATTTTAGCAAGTCGTAGCTGTTCGTAGCTAGTCATAGCTGATTGTAGCACGTCGTAGCCGTTCGTAGCAAGTCGTAGTTGTTTGTAGCAAGTCGTAGCTGATTTTAGCAAGTCGTAGTTGTTTGTAGCCAGTCGTAGATGATTTTAGCAAGTCGTAGTTGTTTGTAGTAAGTCGTAGCTAATTGTAGCACGTCTTAGCTGTTCGTAGCTAGTCGTAGCTTACGGAGATTCATGTACTATATACAATGTGTTTCAAGTAAATATGATATTCTATTGAAATTAATAGGATAGCATTATTTGTGGATACAGTTTAATACTATAAATGTGAAAGTGCGTTTGTTTTGTCCTTCTTTCACATTTGTCATTAAAACTGAGTAACAACAATAACAATAAGAATAGTTTATTCGCACACAAGAAATATAAAGTTACTTAAAACTAAAAAAAAGAAAGGAATGATGAAAGGAGTAATGGATTGATGTGATCTTTTTGTGAATGCCTGAAGAATGACATCGGCTATAGCCGCGGGCGGAGGCGCAGGCAATAGCTTCTTCTTTCTTCTCCTATTGCAGCTTAATTTATCCACTGCAGAACAAAAGCTTCCTCTAATGCACGGCAAGCTTCTCGGTCTTGTGCAATCCTTTTCCATAATGGGCCTCCAACTTTGGCAATGTCGTCACTCCAACGGGCAATAGCTTACGTACTATCATAAAAATTTAGTTGACAATTTAAAATCAGTTGTTTTTGTTCAAAAGCAAAGTACCCGCACAGAGAGTCTTCTCATTAGGGACGTCTACGAACTTTGAAAGCTCTAATTACTCTCGGCATCAGCTTGGGCACCATATGCAGAGCTTAATTCCAAATTCAATCTTAGCTTCGACAAACAATTGTGCATAGCTTAATACAATCCATAGACTAGTTTTGCCATAGAGGAAATAAATCTTTGTAACATCTACCGTAAGCGCGATTTTATATTAAAATTTAATTTTATATTAATTTTTATTTATTTATTTTTATTTAATTTAAATTTATTTATTTAAGTTTTTTAATTTTTATATTAATATTCAAAAGAATCTAGTCAATTTTGGAAAAAAATAAAGAAGGAAAGAAGGAAAGAAGGAAAGAAGGAAAGAAGGAAAGAAGGAAAGAAGGAAAGAAGGAAAGAAGGAAAGAAGGAAAGAAGGAAAGAAGGAAAGAAGGAAAGAAGGAAAGAAGAAAAGAAGAACAGAAAGAAAGTTATTTATTCGGCACAAAAACATTTATTCTTATGTGTGCCAGAGGGGAACAGACGTAGAGGTTAGACGAAGAGATGGCAAGATACCATCAAAATCCTGGGTAACATAAAGTTATGCATCTTACATACTCTGTTTTAAGTGGGTGTTAAAAACTAACCTTGAAAAGAATGTACAATCAAGAGTCAAAAGTGGAGTCATACCTTAAATAAAATATTGCCTTGCAGGCGCGCAGTCCTTCATTGTGTGCGTTACGTCCATATTACGGACGTATAATTACAATAAGAACATTACTCACACTAAGCTAATTATCATGTTACCCACCCACACCAAGACACAACTCTGCTGCATGCTAGTGCTTCGTGCTCATGCTGCCTACGTGCTGCCATCTATCAAATTTACGGGGTACTAAGTAGTGAATTCTGACACAGAAATAATAATACACTACCGTTTAATATAAAGCAAACCAATAAGTTTATTATAAAGCAAACCAATAGTGGTGAGTACGGTGACACGCAACCAATTGATAATTTCGTCACAAGCTAATGCATCTGCTGGTCTAATCGGTAGTCGGATGGACTGCAGTTGATACAGGTCAAAGTTCGAGTCACAGCCAGATATTTTAGTTTTCATATTAAACTCAATTCATAAGCCAAGAGTATTTTTATATAATGTAATTGATATGCTTTAATATATTTGTTATGAAATAAATATTCTCAAAAATCATGACAACTATTTATTTATGTAAATAGGTATAGTATACTTATGTAAAATTTATTATAATAAACTACACTAACAAATTCAAAATGTATGTTTAATCACTTCCCTATCTAATTACAGAATAAATAAGAACTTAAAAATAAGCATTCTGTAGTAAGTTACTTATAAGAATCTGTTCATTTATTTTATATATTATTGCTAAATTATACTTTCGCTTTTTGTTAGTAAATATTGAGGTTATAGCTTAAGTATTCGTTTTCATCATGAAAAGAAGGTTGAAACTAAACCTCAACATCTAACAATTTATCTCCTATTACGAAACATAACCTTGTATTTGTAATGCAAAATACAAAAACAAGTAATAGGTATAAAAATAATTTAAATAATGTTTATACTTTAATAAAACCAGATTTGATACAATAGAAAGAGGACAGTTGGAATATACCTACTTAATGAATGAACTTACTGATTAATTTTAAACACTATTTTGTAAAGTTGCCGTTGTTGTCTTTTCTACACATATTTCAATCACAATAAAACTGTCCTAAACTTCCATACAGTGAGAAACTAATTCTTCCTTGCTTATCTCCTATGCACCATCAGGCCCCATAGATTTTCTATGGAGTTGAGGTTAGAAGACCGCGCTGGCCAAGGATGACATTTATTTCTGGAAGCGAAATAAATTATCCAGTTTTTTTATGCACGCCACCAGCTTGATATGCACGACGAACAGTAGATAGGCATCGAAACATCAAATAAATCAGCATAACGCCTGGTAGGTAAAATCATCGCCTTCATATTCTTCCAACATTATTGTTGCTGCTGCTCAGAGATAATAGCCGGTCTTCAACTTTGCGGCAAGGCTACCCTGCAGCTAGTCGCTACACCCAACGTGTTGTCCACTAAAAAAATATAATAATATATATATAATTAGGTATTTAGTTTATATTTAATTTCAAAACTATCACTTATGCAAAGCAAAATCACGAAGAAAAATATATCAATACAATACATTAATATTATGTTATCATTTTATGTTTGAATTAATCACAAAATATTACACATTTACTCACACATATTTCAAATCACAACTATTTATTTGTTTAAAAATACTCACACTTAATCCAGTTCCTTTCATTAGAAATTGAGAATTTTGCAACCACTATCATGCAAAGTAAATCCGAGTAGTCTCCATAATACTTATAATGGCCTATATTGGCAAGTGTTGGTAAAGTAATATTCCACAAATACTTAATGCGTTCAACTAAAACGAGTACTCGGTTGAAGTGATAAATTTGCGTCTGTCTTTTTTTTCATTCACCGTCAAATATTCATTTTCATAGCTGCTCCATACTGTCCACCCATACGAAGTAACGATACCATAAAGTTAGAAGAAGCAAGGATTTCATAGACATACTATGAACGTTCCGTATCGTTCATAGTATGTCTATGAAATCCATAAAAGTATGAAGCGCTCGCCGACTCGCCGCGCCAGCCTTCCTTCTTCTATGGAAACATCGTATTCGGTCGGTTGACATTGCACAGACACATAGGCGTTTTACAAACAACACACAATCATAAGGTTTTAAGTGCAAACACTTCTATAATCAATTAGTATGAGAAATTCTGACTCCACTTCTTGACATGTCTGTACAAGAATTTTAGATTTCAACGCTATGCTAGATCAGATTTGCATGTGTATCCGAAAGAGGCCATTAAGTGGGTAGTATTTTTCGGCACTCCAAATAGGTTTTCATAAAATTCAACATGGGCATGAACCAATGCATTATGAAACTAAATAAATAATGGAAGGCCATAGATGTGTGCAATTGTGCATTGAAATTGAGGTACTGGTAATTATTCAGTGGTAAATTTAAGCGAATGATGATTAATGAATATACTTTTAATTAATCTTATCCTTATAAAAATATACTTTTATTTAATCTTATCTTTCTCCGTAATCATTATTTAGTTTGCAGACGTAGTTTCGAGTCTAACTTCTTGACACAGAATATTCTAGAAAGACGAATAATACTAAAGCGGCTGAAGTCTGTTGGTTTTTCTGTGAATATTTGCGGTTACAGCCGCGCCGCCGCCGCCGCCGTGCTGATGTTTGTCGAGTCTTAATAAACAGCTACACTCAGATGAAGACGTAATAGAGTAACATATTTATCTGGTATTAAAAGTTTAATTTTCTGGTCATAGTTTTTTTAATTGGTTATTTTAACACGCTGCAAAGATTTGTTTAAAGTTTGCTTATATAAGTAGTAAAGAAATAGCTGCTGCCTTTTGCTTAGAGTTAAGATAAGAGATACTGACCAATGCTAGGAGAAGGAAAACTACCTGTGAATGCCTGATTCGTAATAAAGATTTTATTATGGATAGATAACTATTACAGAGAAAAAATTAACACACAAACAGCGGAAATGGAGACTTCTTCAAAATATTCATTGGAATCCATTCCTTCTAATATTATAAACTAGCTGTTGCCCGCGGCTTCGCCCGCGTGGCTTTGGCTTAGATGAAAAGTCTTTTTGTGTTCCAAACTGTTTCCTGTGTTCCAATCTTCGATTTTTATACGTCTACAGAAAATGCTCATCAGATTAACCAAGTTTTGCTAAGGCGCCATTTCCGTATATGTTATAGTGTAGCTGGTCTCTTGAAATTATTCATCAGATGTTCCAGATCTTCAATTTTTGTACGTCAGCAGAAAATGCTCATCAGGTCGAACGGTTTTTGCTAAGGCGCCATTTCCATATATGTTATAGTGTAGCTGGTCTCTTGGAGCTTTTTATCAGATATTCCAGATCTTTAATTTTTATACGTCAGCAGAAAATGCTCATCAGGTTGAACGATTTTTGCTAAGGCGTTATTTCCATATATGTTATAGTGTAGCTGGTCTCTTGGAGCTTTTCATCAGATGTTCCAGATCTTCAATTTTTATATGTCAGCAGAAAATGCTCATCAGGTTGAACGACTTTTGTTAAGGCACCATTTCCATATGTCTTATAGTTTAGCTGTTCTGTTATGGTTCTTCATCAGGTGTTCCAGTTTTCAAAATGAATTATAGCCTAGGTATATATTGCCCAGGCTTAATAGCTATACAACAAAAAAGTTTCATTAAAATCCGTCCAGTAGTTTTTGCGTGAAACGCGTACATACATACAGACAGACAGACAGACAGACAGACAAGAAATTCCAAAAATTTTTTTTTGCTTTCTATTGTTCTTTTTAAGTGTCCTTCTATCCATTTTAGTCAAAAATACTAAATGTACAGACAAAATATTTTTACTGTTTTATTATATGTATAGATTTGAAAGTTAAATTGTGAGTTTGTGAGTTCAGATGGTTGTTACATGCAAAATCTTCTGAACGGATTTCGATTAAACATGGTTCGAAAAATACCGGGACAGTACATAGGGTACTTTTAATCCCGAAATTCCCACAGAAGCGAAGCCTCGGAGCGCGGTTAGTGAAATAATATTCTTAAGAACTACAGCTAGACATCGAACAATACGGGAAAAAGCAAACATAAGCTATTCAAGAAAAGTCAACATCGGAACGAATCCGAGCGCAGTTAATGGACGAGTTACCCTAATAGCCGAAAGCACTCAATGCTTACAAAGTCGCGGCGGCCGCTTTATAGCCCACTAACTGTTAATTTCCTACATTGCGTTAAAAGAAATTCGTTTCTAAAGAAAATATTTGCCTCTGGGCCATTGTTTAGTTCGCTCTGGATAGTTCTATTGTGAACCCGTGTAGCGGATAACTAGTATTGATATAGAATAAGTAATACTGCTTGGGTACAGAAGGCACTCAGTTTATTCATTTTTATTTTTTTATTTTTATTTTTATTTGGGACAATAAACAACAGTACAATGTAACTTAATCTAGTTTACAATTTTACATAAAGATATTTTTTAATTGTACGTCTACAACACTCCACAGATTAAAATTAAAAAAATCCAGTCCACAGATTAAATACAAGAAAGTGTCTGTGAGGACTTACAATATTGTGCAAACAACATTAGTTCCTTCCTACTTATATCAAGACATTGCGTAATTATTTATTTTATTGTAGAAAGATGAGGGTACATTATCTAATCATGTGACCCTTCATCATTACTAAGCTTAGCACGAAGCTCCGCTTTATACCTAGAAACTGATAAATTAAAAATGTCTATATCTTCAAAGTGCTTGTTAAATAAATCAACTAGCCTATAAAGCGGAGATCTCCTGCCAGCGTTAGTACGACAGAAATTTGTTGCAAATAGTTGATAAGCTCTTTTCAAACGCCTGTGATGTACTCTGGGAATACTGTAACAAATTTTGCTGGTAAGATAGTTACAATCAAATTTACAATTTATAACTGAGTACAGAACTATCATCTGCAGTAGTAGTCGCCTTTTATTTAATGTGTGCATCTCATATTTACGAAGAAGTTGTTCGTATGACAAACCGAAACCAAAACATCTGTAATTTACAGAAAAGAGGAATTTTCGCTGTACCCTTTCTATAGCAGTATTATATTTCTCATAAAATGGATCCCAAATACAACAAGCATACTCCAATTGCGAGCGTATTAGAGTGTTATATAAATAAACTAGCGACCCGCCCCGGCTTCGCACGGGATATAAACCTTCCTCTTGAATCACTCTATCTATTAAAAAAAACCGCATCAAAATCCGTTGCGTAGTTTCAAAGATTTAAGCATACAAAGGGACATAGGGACAGAGAAAGCGACTTTGTTTTATACTATGTAGTGATGAAGGTTGAAGGCTTTTTAAAATCACGCGACGATCTTATTACGAAACCATACATCTGAAAGGCTTTATTGGTAATTTTTTCTATGTGTTGATCCAAGTGAAGATTTGAATCAAGTATTATTCCAAGATCCCTGACTTTATTTACTTTAGCTATTCCCGTGTCACATAAAGAATAATTGAAATTTATATTATTACGCTTTTTACTAAATTGAATATAATGACATTTGGATATGCTTAGTTTTAATTTATTATTATTACAATAAGTTGTGAGTCTATCAAGGTCTTCTTGGAATAATTTACAGTCTGAACTATTTTTTATTACCTTGTATGCTTTTAGATCATCGGCGTATAACAAAAATTTAGAGTGATGAAAACATTCGTTTATATCATTGATAAATAAGTTAAATAAAAGGGGTCCAAGAATGGAGCCTTGAGGCACTCCAGAAGTGACTTTTTCAAAATTAGATTGAGCTCCAGCTATAACTACCTTCTGTGTTCGGTTGTCAATATAAGATGCAAGCCATCTCAGTAAACTTCCTCTAATACCGTTAAAAGAAATCTTCTTCAACAACAAGTTGTGGTCTACCCTGTCGAAAGCTTTGACAAAATCTGTGTATGCGGCATCCGTTTGATATCCCGCATCCATATTTTCAAAAATGTCGCTTACAAAAACAAGCAAATTAGTGACCGTTGATCTTTTTTTGACAAAACCATGCTGTTCAGGTATGAGGATATGATGCAGAACTGGGTAAATTTGGTCATGAATAAGTCTTTCCATTATCTTAACAAGAATTGATAACAAAGAAATAGGTCGAAAGTTTTCTACATCATTTTTAGGGCCACTTTTATGAACAGGCACTATATTTGCTTGCTTCCACACACTTGGGCATACTCCCTCTGATACACTCTTATTATAAATTATGTAAAGAGGCTTACTTATAGCACTGGCTGTATTTTTAAGGAAGATAGCAGGAATTCCATCTGGTCCAGAACCCTTAGTGGTATCAAGCGATCGTAAAACCTCTGTGATACTGGCAAGGCTAAATTGAATGTTACTTATCAGTTCACAATTATCAGAAACAGAATCAGAGGAATAACAATTCCCCTGAGGAACCGTAGAGGGTTCAAAGACAGATTTAAAAAAGCTAGAGAACATGTCGCGAATCTCGCTCATATCACTTGAGGTTTTATTATTATAGTGCATGGTAGATGGGATTCCCGCTTTGCCCCGGCGATTAGAAACATATGACCAAAAGAACTTGACATTCCGCGATATGTTATCTTCGACTGTTGCTTTATACCGTTTAAGAGCCTTTTCACATTCTATTTTAAATCTAGATCTAAGTAGAGAGAACAGCTCGTAATCGGCTGTCTGTTTGTACTTCTTCCATCTTATCCATGCCTTTTGTTTGTTTTTGGATATATGAATAAGAGATGGCGGAAACCATTTCGGGTAATTCGAGGTCTTAGGCATTGAAACAGGTGTATGTGGTTGAATTATCTTGTAGATATTTTCATAGAAGACACTCACAGCCGACTCGGTGTCCATATAACCGATCAAGTTATACCAGTCTAGAAGATTCAACTCTAAATTTATCATTTCATAGTTGGCTTTGTAAAAGTTATATTTAGGCACTTTGTTGATTTTTATGGGAGTGGAATCAGTTTTAAGTTTAATTAGTGCAGTAAAAGCAGGATGATACACATGAGGTGACAACAACGGGCTATTTTGAACTGTAATAGCACACTCGTCGTTAGACATCACCAAGTCCAAAATTCTGTCACATGAGTTTTTTATATAATTATATTGTTTAGCATTCAGAACAGATAGAAAGTTTTTGAGGTATCCACATTTCGTAGAGTTACCTCCGCATATCAATTCACCCGAGTGCCCGAGTTGCCAGTTAGCATCGTTAATGTTATAGTCACCCAATACGAAGAATTTGTCAATGCTGTCATCAGACAGAATGTGATGTAAATTATCAAAGTGTATTCTATATGAGTCCACACGAGTATAGGGAGGTAAATATGTTGCTATAATGACATGTCGCATGTTACTATTCATTGCAGAGAATTCAACCAATACCATTTCGCAGAAGTCAGGGGTAGATAAGCTTGCAGGAATACACTTTTCAGCCGAGCGCAGATTACGCGACACTGCTATCAAAACTCCACCACCATCAGCCTTGCCAGTAGCTACTCGATCGCGATCGCAGCGATAGACCACATACCTATCATCAATAAATTCCCCATTAGCAATCGCAGGGACCAGCCAAGTTTCTGTCAGTATTATGACATCATAACAATTTGATAAGATATTCATATATAACGTGTGTAGTTTTGAACGAAAACCACTACAGTTTTGGTAATAAACATTAAGTGTACTAACCATAATTAAAGACAGTAGTTATAAACAGTATTAAGTAATAAATATTAATACTATTGTAAAAAGTATGTATATAAATGACCAGCAAGAGTAATATAGGTTTAAGAGGCGTATAGAGCTTTCTAAAATGTAACATACTTATTGACATTTTTTTTTGTAAGTAACGAGATAACGTAAATTTGTTATCACTATGATATGAAATTTCAGGACGAATAACATGGCAAAAGTTATTTGAGTATGAAAAAAATATAGAATTGCACAAGAACATAGAAGTGCTAATGAAAAAATGACAAATCAAAGAGTGGTGGGGTGGCGCCTCAGGGCGCGGGGCCATGGGTGCTCTCCGTTGAATTATTGTCCACCCGGCCGCGTCCCAGGGAGAGTATATCCTTTTCGGACCTAATCGCCAGTACCTTCGAAGTGTCCGACTGCCGCATAAGTACTGTAGCATGTATGACCCAAACGTATTTATAATTGCGTTCTGCCGCCTCCTCACGTGCCCTCCGAAAAAGCAGCTTGTTACGAAGAGTCAAATGCTCATTCAAATAAATTTTATTATTTGTACCTGTCATCCCCAGATCTACTGACGATAGAATTTTTTTCATTCGGTAAGCGCTCAGCAGATTGTCTCGGAGAACACGCGATGACAATTTGGCTATGATATTTTTGGGTCTTTTGGCTTGTTGGTTTGCGTGGGGAACTCGATGAATAGCGACAATGTCGTTCTTGGATACTGTGCAACCAATCGCCGAGCTAATGGATTCCATCAAGGCAACCAGATTCTCATTTTTCCTTTCCGGCACATTCGATATCTCTAAATTGCATTGTCTCGCTTGTTGTTCCAGATGATCTAGTTTATTTTCTAGTTTAGCAATCACAGCATTATCTGTCGCGTGCTGAGTCCTTTTTTCCAGGTCATCCACGCGTTTTAATATGTCACATTGTTGATCAGAGTGATATTGTAAGGAGCTTTGAATATTGGATACCTCTTGTGTTATTTCGGAGACTTGCTTTTGCACTAACGAATTCTCTGTTCGTAGCAGGGTAATTTCTTTTTTAATATCACCTATGTGTGATTCCAGATCACTTCTTACACTGCTCAAATTTGTGTCCAGTTTTTCAAGTTTTGAACCAATGTCATTCTTTAGTTCAGTTAAAGATTTAGAAAATTGCTGTTGTATCATGACAAGGGTATCCAAGAATTCATTTTCCGGCTGTTTTCGCTTGCGCAGAGTAATGTTTGGCATTTCATCGCCTGTCGATATCGTGGAAATATCAGGATTCGATAAGAAAGCTTTGCTTGGAGTTAGCGACATATTTTATATATTACAGATATTTCGGAATAAATAATGATGCAGCAACAAAGTCCCCTATATTAGACTGATGAGCAAAATAGTGCGTGATAAATATTCACGGCACAGCAATAAAGGCCCTTGATCGGCTACCCGCGGCCGTCCGTACGCAGAGCAAGCGCAGGTCTCGGAGTTCGCGGCGAAAGGGTCGTAAGCGCCGTGCAGAACGCGTCTCTTACGCGTTTACCTCAGAAGCTTGGTTTGTGGTTGCGAATAATGAATTATGATAATATCACCGCGTTAATATCACTAAAATGATTAGAAAAGGGCACTAATAAGACACTAAGTTCACTTTCTGATAGTTTCACTGCACAGTTACTTCAGTATATTTAATTTTTTTTTTATTCAAGTACCTTAGGCCAACGATTCGCCCAATTTCGGTTGTATGCCACTTAGGGTGCAACAACACTGTTAGACGCTGAATTGGCTTTTAATCAGATCAGTGGAACTCTTATGTCAACGGGATGCTAATCAAATGCAGATGCACCCTTGTGGAATTTATAATTCTTACATTGGTAGACCCGTTAGTTCGACTTTCAATACATTAATCTCAGGAGAATATCTAGTAGAATAAGGAGAAGTTACCCAGTCACACGAAATTGAAACATTGCGTGGTTATCGCTCCGTTGTCGCTGAGTTGACTTTCTTCATTCAAATCGAGTGTGTTATTACTAACACTGGTGTCAGATTTTATTCAAGTTTTACGACTACCGCCATCTAGTGGTAGTTTGCTTTGCTGTGGGCATTATCTAGAAAGGACCCCTCGTGGGGTCAGGCAGCTATGGCACCTTAACTTCAGAGTGACGTGACTGTGTAGACCATAACTAGTACAGTTTTGGTATTGTCTGGTCTTTGTATGGGCGAGATGGTTCAGCATTCACTTGCGATAATGACAGCTATACAGACAACTTGTTGGCTTGTCATACTACACAGGCACAATGAAATTTGTGTTCAGGATTTGTCAGAAAGCTAAGTAACATTAGATATTTTTTTATATAGATTATATAGATTATTTAGATATTTTTTATAACTACACTAAACATAAGGCGACCCAGCAGACTTGTTCATCATTGATAACGACGGTATCAATTTTTTTTATACGACTGACCAAAAAAGGAGTGTTATGTTTTAAGTGTTCATGTATTGTATGTAAGATGTAAGTTTCTGTATTCCACCATAAGTCCTGAAAGGCTTACCATATTTTGATTTGAGAGGTATTTTTAGATTCCTTGCATTCCTCCAAGTGACATAGGCTATGTGTGTTGTCGGTTGTGTTATTTATTTTTTAATAATCAGCTTGTTATTTATAACAGGGATTTCTTGTGATGATGATATATGTTGGCCGGTTATGGTGGCTACCTTGCACCAAATTATATTTTAATACAATATATATCATCATTATCCCAAGAAATCCCTAACTAGACTAAGTTCAACATCTACAAATATTACTTATTACTTAGTAAATATATTTCTGTACTTGGGACCACTAATGGCGAGGCTTACTGACCGAGCGTATGATTGTTAACGGAGGGATTAAATATTTGATGACAAATTTGTATAATTCTATTAGCAAATCTAAGTAAATAGATTGGATAGAGTACTCTGACAAATTTTAGCTAGATTATTTGCTAGTGCTAGTAATTTATTCAGTCTAAACGATGTTTTAGTAAGTAAATTTTGCTACGTTGTTACCAGCTACAAAATTTTAATTAAATAATTAAAAAATAAATCTAGCTATTGCCCGCGACTGCGCCCGCGATTAAAAGCACGATGCCACTCTCCAGCCCTCCAACTATTTCTCTCTACAAAAAATAATATCAATCCATTGCTCCATATTGACGTGACAGAAGGACAAACAAACACACTTTTGCATTGTATGGATATAGACTTCACTATAATATAGTTTTCAAAATTTTACCTTACATACGAAAAACTGTTTATTTAGATATTTAATTTGTTTATGATATTGCTGAACCCTTACTTTTGCTGTTAAGAGAGCAAGAACTTTTCTAGACTAAGGCAGAATAACGTATGACGAATTTGAAGGTACGACCGTAATGAAATGAAATTAACGTTACCAAGAATGTTCTCATCATGGTTCTGGAGATTAGGTTATCTCTTGTTATTCCCGCGTGGCTGGATATTAAAGCACACTCGATACCCTCTAATCTTTACACGAATCTTCACTCCTGAAATTCAGCCATCTTTAAATTAAATATTGCTTTAAAGAAATTGTAATAAGTACAATTAATAATGCTGAATAAATGAAAGAAATCGGTATAAATAACATGTTTGGCATTTAAATTTGATCTTTTAAACATGAAATTATCATGGAATCTGTAAGAAAACTATTTGGGCTGGAACAGAATATTACTTAAACAGTAAATGCACTATTTTAACATCCCCTTCTAGCTTGTAGAGATCTGCCTAAAAATCTGGCATCAGTGTCGAGCCAAACGGCTAAAAATATACTCCCAAAAATTCAAAAGTCATTCAGAAATGACGCCTTCAACTCTCGTGCCTCTAGACAAAATTTTGGCAGTGATAGTCAGATGTCTTCTTTTCTAACCAAGGTTAATATAATAATTTGATGATACTTAACTTGCTGACGCTTACGCTGAGCTGTCGATCCCGTCTGTTATTCAAGCGCTTTCACATCAAAGACAAGTTATAAAAGGCCTTATAAATTATAATTTGAATTTATGACGCTAAATTGTACTTGTTCAAGAACTTCAAAAGAGAGGAGCACGTAAATCAAAACACACCGTTGGTTGATAGCGTTTAAACAAATTTGTTGGAGGCATGAAGACTGAAAACAACATTAGAATTCATGTCGTTACATTTTAATTTATGTAGGAGCTTAATGCGACGTTGAAATTTATTAAACGTATCCCCTAATATTACAAGTCGTAAAACAACCGAACGTCTACTCAAGTTTAAGTTAGACGTATGGAGATTAGCGACTTTTGATAGGAAAAGCTGTAAAGTTAAGGAAATTCGTGTCTTGCTGTTTAATTAATAGAATAATAAAATATGGGAGGCTGATGTGTATAGCATCGTTAAATACGATAGTAAATGTATGTTGATCACCGATAATGACGTCATTCAGCAAATGGAGTGATGATTGCATTATAATTTAGATAGAATATACCTATAGATAGCTTGTGGATAGCTTGCTATAAATATGTACTTTTAGCTACTCAAAGTTATTTGAATTTAAAAAAATAAAAGTGCAACGGCTTCAAGTACAATTTTAATTATTTTTAAATCAAAACGATTAACAATTACTAGCAAATAGCGAAAATAAATTGATTGGCAAAAATAAATTCGGAAAAATGGGAGCACGAAACGACACGTCCGCACGCTTCAAATTCAACCACCAGAGAGCGCTGCCATCGCTTTCCCATCAATCCACACTCGGGGCAGCTAACAGTACATATTTAAAACTAAGTTGTTCAGGGTCTATACGAGTACATGCCATTAAAAAATAAAATCAACTGTTACACTTTAAAAAATCTGTGGAATATTTGTCATTAAAACATGTTCTTAGAAACAATATAATAACATAATTTATTACTAAAAATATTTAAAATGAAATTTTCTAAGATGTCAAAGTCAAAGGCAAAGAAATACCCCAAAACATTATATTGCTTACATCAATGCCATCTAATAAAATTGGAACTCTAAAGCGTCTGAACCCGATCGCTGGGGGACCCTAAATATGCTTTATGTCATGTGCCGGCGGCGAACGGCGGCGAGGTTCCGTACACGGTATATGTCTCTTCCAGAGCTATTTTGGCGTGAACTGATGCGGGAATAAGTGGCGAAGTTTCATAGTCGTCGATGTAACATCCGATGTTCGCGGGGCTCTTTTAGCGTAAAAGAATTCTTCACTTTTAGGGTTGGTAAATGATATTCGAGCATTAAATACTTAGCATATTACTAGCAATCATGAGTTAGGCGTTATGACAAAGAGAAATGAAACGTTTAAACAGGGGGCCGATTCTACTAATAACAAACGTAAAGTCTATTTATTTATAATTGTCCTATTATGTAAACAATCTTCACAGTACTTTTTTTTTGATTTTTTTTGAAAATAAATCAAATATTAGTTCATAACTAAACATTCTAAAGTAAAACATTTATTAACCCCGAAAGTAATTTCCTAAAAAGTCTATTTTTATTTATATTGTTGTAAAATCATAAAAAGACATGGTAAGATTGTTTACATAATAGGATAATTATGAATAAATGGACTTTAGATGTCTTGTCTAAATTGTGTCTCAAGAGCTAAAAAATTAAAATAAAATGACAAGATACTAAAGTACTCTCATATAGAAATAAGATATGGTGAAAAAATTCCATGCGAGCAGGACTTGAACCCGCGACCAGGTCTTTATACGACCTTGCTCTTCCAACTGAGCTATCGCATCTGAGATGCTCCAAAATCCAAAAATAAAAAAAATGACAAGATATTTTTTTTTTTTATAAGTTCAAACAGTAAGTAAGGTGGGTACATGACAAAAAATTTAAAAGAATTAACCAAACTGACCGACAATATGTGTACATAACATGTTTAATTTTGCTCACAATACAAATAGCTACCTATCTGTTTAAGACTTCTATGTTTTATTACGATTTTTTTGGCTTTTGAGACACAACTGAGGCACGACATCTACGTTTGTAATTTGAAGAATCAAGGGCTAGATTGCTTATTTTATTAACATCAAACAGTTCATGTTGCATCGGTTGTAAATGTTGTGCCACTTTGCATTAATTATGTGCCTAATAGTACTAGTTAGTGTTACATTATAATGTGCTATTAGAGAGCCACTTCTGAATACTAACACTTGACTCTCTCCGTAATGAAAATGTACTTATATATTTTTTACTTTACACTAAAGTTTTAAAATGTCAATGAATACTAGCTGTCTCTCATGGTTTAACTTGCTCTAAAGTCAAAGTCAATTTTTTTTATTGAAACTTGGCCTTCAAAGAAGGCTCTTTTTCACGTCGATAAATAATTATTTAATCATAATAGGTATATTATGTCTCAATGCTACAAACTACTAGCATTTCGGAACGACCACTGCTGAGAAGAAATGCCAAAAGAAACTCATGAAACAGTCATGGTCGCCTAACACATGTACAGTCAAAAAATAAATATTTAAGAAAAAAAAAAACATGTTATATTTGTGATCAAGTAACCACAATGAATTGGTTAAGAACAAAAGCTCTAAAATAGGTATAAATAAAAACACATGGCACATATATTCATTTATCTGCGCACTGGCCAAATTAGTGCGCGTTCATTTGACAATTCGCTGTCCCATAAGAATCGGACTTAGATATATGTGGGATAAAATGTGGCTTCCATGGCCATTTTTTTACCTTCTGACAATGTAATTGCAATATTTTATGACAATCGATTGAAATGAAACAAACTTTGTATATTATTAATGGATTTAACTCGTTTTATTCAAAAAGTACTTGTCGACGTCCCTGAAGCCGTAACTTTGTAAACATTTTGAAGCGTCTTGTTCAAGCTTCAACGACACACTTTATATTATGTTAATTAAAAGCAAAAACTGAATGCGATTATGAGATTAATACTTAATTAGCCTTCACTGTCGTAGGAATATCCTTCACGGATTATGACTCCAAATTTATTAAGTCGGAAACAAAATACCGGGAGCAGAGCGCGGTTCGAGCTCTCGGCAAATTGGTTAATAAATTAAATGCCGCAGTCTAAGGCCGTCGCCGACAGGTGGCGCTTGAAATACGACAGGTATTTAGCGTGTTGCAACACCGTCCGCGACCTACGTTTTAATTTTATGCTTTACGAGCAATTTTTATATCAATTTTTCGTTGTACAAGAACAAAACAGTGTTTGTACAGTCAGCATCAATATAGCCAAATTTATTTCTAATTCGCCTTTATTATCGCTACTGACTAGAAGTCTATGCATGGTAATATATACAGTTAACTTTACAGAATGGATAGCTCCCAATGGTTGGTATGGTAACTCATATGGTTAGCCTATAGACAAGAGCCGTTGATTAAAATGCTTGTTCTTTGGATTCAGCCATAGTTTTCTTTGAATCAGATGATATACTAGAAAAACAAGGTTTTAACCGTTTTTGATTCAAAACGAACGGCAGTTGAAACTGCAGGCTAGATTTGATAACCTTTCTCAATAATTGAGCTGTCGAGTAAAAAAAGAATGTCCAAAATGTATCTATGTTTTATTTCTATAGATAAGCTTGTTTAAACAAATTCTTTAGGCTTTAATTATATTACTTAGTAGGTATTTTGTGTAAAAAACTCTTAGAATATTAATGCAATTAAAGTTACATAAAAGTATGTATCCATATTAATTTCAAACCTATTTTATGGTAAAGTTGGCTACTTTGCAGTACCATCCTAACTAATATTATAAATGCGAAAGTGAGTTTGTTTGTTGGTTTATTTATTTGTTTGTTACCTCTTCACGCTTCATCTACTGAATCATTCTTCCTGAAATTTCGCATACACATAGTTAAAAGTACGGAGAAGGACATATGGTACCTTTCATACTGGGAAAAGGCACGGTTCTCGTGGGAAATTCACGCGGGCGAAGCCGCGGGCGAAAGCTAGTTTAAAATAAAAGAATATAGTTTAAAAGAATATAGTTTAACGAATACAGATGTTGAATGTTATAAAATTCAAAAGTTACCGCATAAGATGTCCTCAGAGAATTTATTCTTGGCTTCTTCCACAGTTGCGGAAGATAAACATAAAAGTAAAAGATTTATTCAAGCCAATCTGCCTGTTTTGAGGGAAATTCAATGAAGCCAGCAAACTTGCTGGAAAATAAAAATATGCTTGAAAAACGATGCTAAAACTACAATGTGACTGTATTTTAATGCTGTTATTTGAAATATTATATCGTTTTCTTTATCTGAAATACTACTAATAATTAAAAAAAAAAACAAACAAATAAATACTTTTTGTATTTATTACAGTCGGATGGGTCACTGTTTCAATCTAATTTCACTTGTATTTGGCAGTTTGTAGACCAGTTTGTTTATCTAGTCTGCTATGCAATAAACACTTTACCTACTTGTTACCTTACCACCTTACTTACCTGTTTTGTTTTCTATATTGCCAAATTGAGTACTGTATAAAGAAAATATTAACTTTAGACTGATACATAAAATATACAAGAGCAGAACACGATTATACTCAACCGTATGTTCAATAATTGGACAAAAACAATTTGGTACGACACGACTAATTTAATCTCCCTACAATAGAGGAAAACAGATCACAGAATCTTGCCCTTAGCAAAAACAACAATGGCGGCTAACTTCTTTGTTTATCGATCAGAAAATACGAGAAAGTTTCTGCGTTAATAACAAGAAATATCAAGAGCTACGTGACAACGCCGAGTTGATTTACGAGTAAAAATACAACCATGATAACCTTCCCTGGGACGTGTAAGCAAGTACAGCGTGATGAATGTTTATCGTTTAGCATTAAGGCTGATTTACATTAATGTTGCTGTACACGACGCGTGTGACTGCTTGCGACGACGCGGAAAGTTATTAAACTTTCCACAAATTGCCCCGAAAAGACGACTTTCTACGCTGTACTTAAGGTAATTTAAAGATACGATGTGCAGGTACAGAAAATATCTTTTTTGACCCTTGATGTAATAAGAGGTGATAGAAATATTCCTTGCATAATGTCGTCTTGACTGGTTTGTCATAAAAATCGGTGCAGCCATTTGAGAGTATTTTTCGACATGTTTTTGTACATTTTTAATTTGTAAGATAGTAGGATTTCTCTCAAGCTTTTGACTGCGTCAGTTTATTTGTGATTTGTACCCTTCCGGAAACCACTCTACCAAAGTAAATGTTGTTTAAAATATGTAGTGACGAAATCACAGTTGCTGGCGAAAGTCAGTGTATGCAATTTTGTAGTAACGTGCGCTTTAAAATTTTCCAGTATGTCACAGTAAGTACCGCAATATAGCGTTATTTTTGTCTAATCCCCGGTTTAGCGGCCCCTTAGATGGTAAGTTAAATATTAGATTTGATTAAAGCTTTAAATTATAAATGCCGTTTAAAATAAAAAAAATAAACACGATCACTGTGGAGTAGATAGGTTAAGTTGAAACTCATTTTGACTATAAATATACATAAAACAAGAAAAATGGGTAATTAGAATAACGAATACATTTAATAATATGATTCTAAAACAAGTATGTATACTTGTATTTCAATTTGCTAAAAAGATTGAGGAAGAAAGGCCTTTGGAAGGAATAAGGAAAGTTATGAAGTAAATAGCACTTATTACATTTTGTCAATTGATTAATAAATAATAATATAATAAACATGTACGGCAAGAATTCATCTACCACGGTAATTATGTAACTAATATTTATAAAAACTTTAAGTCGCACTTTCAGTTGATCTGTCCTAAAATAATAATAGAATATTTACACTAAGAAAGGTCAAAGTTTGCGGAAAGTTTAGAAGTGCAAGCGTTGTGTTGTTCCGTTGGATTATAGCAACGGCGTTTAGTTTGTAACTACAAGCTGTAAGCTGTAATGTAAATTAGTTGGTATCATAAACAATGAGATGGAAATAGTCGGCCATCAAAACGCTACTCCGTTTTATAGATCAGTTATTTTCCTTTGAAGTTCTCCTTTCAACTTTCGACCATGGAAGTAGTAAGACAAAGGTACTTATTACTTCCATGCTTTCGACCACCTGAAAGGTATTGTTGTCATTCTAATCATGAGTAGATAATTTATTCATGTCTTAAATAAACTTTTTATTAAGCGAAAGCAGTCAACAAAATTAAGTACCTTAAACCTTAGTAAGAAGTTTTGTTCGTTTTTTAATCCTGAATAATAGTGGATATTTCATCTTCCCAAGGGAAAGTTATATCAAAAGACAAAAATTAAAACCATTGGAGACGTTTTCGAGATGTCCAAGCTTAAAAATAGGTATTCCACTTCCACATTTAATAATTTATAATAAAACTACAAATGTCACGCGAAAGCCGTCTGTATATTTTTTCATTACATTTTCACAGATGTCAAGCATATCCGGCGCTCGACCATAAAACTGGAATGTTTTTACTCACGACATTTTGCTGATAAGTATATTATTAGGAATATGAGGTTATTACCCTATCTAGGTACTAATAAATAAGTAAATAATAAATACTAATGGACTGAAGATTCAGTAAATAGTGTCGAAAAGTTTTCCTCGAATAGCTTCTACGGTGTTTTTACGCTTACATTAATATATTCATGAAAATCGATGAGTGTTTATCTTCAAAGTGCTAGAACTCTCAGTTTAGTGAGAATATGTAAGAATATAGTTAATAATAAATCTATGGTAATTTAAAGAAAGAAATTGAAATTCCATCATCTATTTTTGTGTTAAAACAAATAGCCGCTTTTCTTCAAATTACAGAATTATTTTAAAACAACCTTATACAAATGCAGGGGGTGTTTCGTCACGTCCGCGGCCAACACATCGCCGGACGCGGAGTCACGCACCCCTGATTTATGGGGGAAGGTCGGCGGCCCACGAAAAATGTTGCAGCCGATAGCAGCCGAACGTGCGCCAAATGAACGGAACCGTTTAGGTTCATAATGTCCTATTATCAAAATGTCTAAATATCTCTATAATATTTAATACTTCCATGCTGGTCTGGGAACAAAGAAAAAACATAGAATGTGCCAGCTGCTTCTCTGTCAGCTTTGAACTGGGGATTCCTCCACTCATAGGCGATGGGCTAGCAACCTGTCACTATATCTGAATCTCCATTCCATCAGAAAGCCCACTATTCAGCTAAGCGTGGCCTTCGAGTCTCGCGACTCTTGGCTTTGTATACCCCGTAAGGGATAAAGACATGATTATATGAATGTATGTCTAAATATCAAAATATCCAATTTATCGCTTGGGTACAGTCAGATGCAGAGAAACCTGAGATGGGATTGTCTGAGATAGCGTCATGTTTATCTGCATCTGACTGTACATCGAGCGGTACGCATCGAGCGGTACGCTAAGCTGTTGGTCGGCTGTACTTGCAGTCGTTAAAAAAGTCACCAATCCGCATTGGGCCCGCGTGATGGGTCATGGCCCATCCATCTTATACATCCGTAAGGAAGGCCAGTGCCCCAGTAGTGGGAACGTTACATCGGACGACAGCTGATGATGGTCAATACCTACATTTGGACATTTTGAAACTTTTAGACATTTTGATAATTAGACATTATGAGCCTAAACGAACGAAACTCATTTTGTCCTGTGCTCGATGGAACTGTTGGGTATTTGTCTCGTTTGATGCCCGGTGGTCAGGGTTCGACCTTCGATTAATCTTGGCCTAGATTGATCGCGGTAAACTTTGACAATGTAACACGTATTTGCTCCTTAGCCAACTGCCGTGGAAATAGTACTATGTTTTTGAGACCATTTTGTTATTATGTGTTTTTAATACTATGTTTGTTTGAGATAACTTTATTGCACAATAAAATACAAAGAAAAAAGTAGTAAAATAATTAAAAATACAGAAAGAGCTGACTAAAGAGATTTCTTCCAATCAGTACCAATAAAAAATACATGACGCCTAAGTTTTTTCATGTATTTCTTTATTTTCTTTCACACAAGCAAGAAAAATCTACCATTTAAGTTATATATATATATATATATATACCTAATTTTTTAATTAATTATTTTTATCCGTATTTTGTGTGCATTTTGATTTATGTACTTGAAGTGCAGTTTGTGAAGTTGCAGAGATTTTGAGCTCAAAGGAGAAATGAAGTCTGTACTTTATAGCGTTTTGAGAGTACTTTGATAGCTCGCCAAAAAGGTTATTTGGAGTGCTCCAAACGTGTGCTGTTGGGACTGCATTTATGGATGGATAAGAATTAAGTACCTCCCTAAATATATAAGTATTTACAGACTTCATTTTGGTTGGTGGATAAGTTATTTGATCTTCATGACAAGGGAAGCTTCGACCCGAAAATTCATACGTATCTAAAATCAGTATGAATTAGAAAAGTTAAAAAAATAGAAACGCAAGTACCTATATACTTGTAATAAAATAACTTCCGTTCTTATTAAGTTTTTTTACTATTTTTTTTGTTGTCCCTATATAAAGAAAAACAATAGGATAGACTGTGAAAATTTTGGCCTGGCGTCGATAAAACACACAGACAGAAAACAGATAAAATACCACCTTACGGGGTAGACAGAGCTGAGAGTCGTGATCGTGAGACTCAAAGGCCATGCTTATCTGAATTAAATGCAATAAAAATTAATTAAATGCTTATCTGAATTGAATGCATAACTGTTTATTGTTTTTGAAAGTATAGTAGTTTGTAGCTTTGAGACAATACACTATGATTATATAATTAGTTTTCGACTCGTAGTTTGTAGCTTTGAGACATATCACACTATGATCATAAAATTAGTTTTCGACTTGAAAAAGTGCTTTCTTTGAAGGCCAAGTTTCAACCATAGAGCTAGAAGAAAAAAAATGATTTTTTTTCTAGGTATATGGTTTCAACAAAGAATTTTGGATTTTTTGATTTACAATCTAGATAAACCTCTACTTACATGCAGTAAATGAACGGATGTTTAATAAATAGTAAATAGGTATTTTCATAGGCGTTACAACGGCAGCAAGCCTTGTTATTTATGTTGGAGGATGTGCACGGAAGGCTTAAATATGCTTCGTTATGAGTTACGGGTTTAAAACTGAAGCCAAATTGTCCGTCTAGGGCAGGGGTTCCCAACCAGTGGAGCGTGATCTAAAGGCTACCTACAAATGAGGTAATTTCTGTAATAGAATTTTTAGTTATTTTTCAATTTAAACTATTAGGTGTATCTATTACAAATTATACTAAAATAAAATAAAAAAAAACTAATAGGTATAAGAAAAAGAAATGATGTCGAACAACAACCATTTTGCAAGAAAAATATCGGACTTGATTTGACCTAGACGTGTCGTCGCAAACATTTAAAGCCTTTTTTAGGGAGTGGTAGCCAATCCCCATGAAATATTTAAGTTTATATAACGGTTATAAAATTCAAAACCAATGATTTTTAATATACCTATTGCCTTATAAAGAGTTAAGTAAAGACGTTGGGCGTAGTTCCTCTATTTTCGCCGTCAGGGACTTAATTTTTTTTCAGGAAGTCGCGTGATATGCATATAGTAAAAGGTTGAGAACCCCTGGTCTTAGGTTTTGATAAACTAGAACAATTTGCTCGCTGCGCAAGCTGGATAGTTTAGCTTGGCTTCATTTTGTAGCCGTGAGTTTTTGGCAACGATGGATTAATCTTACATGAAGATTTACCTTTATTTAAAGATCATTTTATTATTAATTTGATTGACGACCTCCGAGGCCTAACGGTTATCATGCCAGACTGCCACACCGGAGGTCCCGGGTTCGATCCCCGGTCTGGTCAAGATGGAAAATGATCTTTTTCAGATTGGCCTGGGTCTTGGATGTTTATCTATATATGTATTTGTCATAAAATATAGTATCGTTGAGTTAGTATCCCATAACACAAGTCCCGAACTTACTTTGGGGCTAACTCAATCTGTGTGATTTGTCCGTATATATTTATTACCTATTTATTTAATTATGTATCCTAACTAATATTATAAATGCGAAAGTAAGTTTGTTTGTAACCTCTTCACGCCTTGTCTACTGAACCAATCTTACTGAAATTTCGCATACACATAGTTCGAAGTACTGAGAAGGACTTGGGAAAAATCACTGTTCCCGTGGGAATTTTTGCAGAAGCTAGTTAGGTATTAAGTAGGTTAGGTTTATGTATTATTTTGTTAGCTAAATTAGCTTTTCAAGTTAACGTTAAAGTAATTCAAGTTATACAAAGAATCCTATGTCACATGGCACAAAATACTAGTACATTGCACTTAGAATAATCAACGGAGAAACCTTATTTGAAACTTATATGCATAGTAACAGGAAAACAGTAACGATCACAAATATACTTAGAACAGCATCTGTGATAATAATAGAACTAAATCGCATTGCATAAGTAGTATAATAATTATTATTTATTTAAAACTTTATTGCACAAAATTTAAAAAAATTATGTACAAATGGTGGACTTAACGCCAATAATAATAATCTTATAATTATCTTATAATTATCTTATATTAATAATCTTATAAGATAGAAAAATACTCCACTAGCACATCGACCTCGGGAGCGCTTCTAAGACACTTGAAAGAACTTATTACAGTTATGCTTTAGGCTTCGTCCTTCGAGATTAGAAGAAATAATACATATGTAGTAACGCCAGTACTTACCGTTCCACCACATCTTTGAGAATATATCTTTTTTTTTTTTTTTTTTTTTTTTTTGTTGTGGGTAGTTTACCCGGCCCCGCATCGATGACGGTTGCTATGTTCATTCGCTTTTGTGTGCTGCGCCGTTCCACAACTTGCGTTTGCAACTTCGCGTTATTACCGAAAAAAGTGTTCGTTGCTAACATGCCGAAACGTAAAAGTGTTAGTAGTGAAATTAGAACGAAATTTACGTCGTCGTAATCGTCGTAGTGGTAGCAGAAGGGACACCTGGGACACCGATACGGATACATCGCGTACGTTTTCTGAGTCGCTGCCGCCGCGTCTTCAAGGTAGAAATATTCAATTGTATTGTGTGCCGGTGATCTGATTAATTTATGAGTGTTTATAATAACAATAAGGAACTATGGAGGTACAGCACATTCGAGCAGTACGATTGGGACTGTTTATCGTGTTTATTAAATATTGTTTGCGGGCAGTACGTGTTATTTTACATAACTAGGGGCTGTCTCTTACAATAAATACCTCAGTGTCATGGCCAATCAATGACAATTTAGCACACTCGGGTAGTACATTTGGGACTGCCTATCGTGCTTGTTAAATATTGTTTGCGGGCAGTACGTGTTATTCTGAATAACTAGGGACTGTCTCTTACAATAAATACCGCAATGTCATAGACAGACAATAACCATTTAGCACATTCGGGTAGTACATTTGGGACTACCTATCGTGCTTGTTAAATATTGTTTGCGGGCAGTACGTGTTATATATAACTGGGGACTGCTTCTCACAATATAAATACACTCTATCTGTCTTTCGGGCAGCAAAGATTGGAATTACTTAGACTGGACTGATGAAGAGGTTATCCAGGTTATATCACCGCCACAAATTAACAATGATTTAACAGTGGCTGGGCCCAGCCAGCCACCACAGATTATCCATCCCATCAGTCGTAGTTATTCCCCTGAAGGAAAACCTACCGCGCCGCCGCAGTCTGTTGAGTCGGTTCCGTCTACGTCCGCCGCACCTGAAAAAGAAAACCTAGATATTGAGTTATTAGAAATATTAGGCATGGATCCTGCTTCTGATAAAAAATTGGCAAGGAAGTTTATAAAAAAAAATGTTACAAATTGATTGATCCACCTGCCCTAAATCCTGAAATTATAGCTGCTGTATCAGAAATTAATGTAAAATGAGCAAGGCATTACAAAATAAACAAAATCAACTTAACTTGGCTATGACAAGCCTCAGTGAGGCGATTATTCTCTTATTATCATCAAAAGAGAGAGACAGCAACTATTGAAGCTTCTAATGGACTCCGCCCGAATCCTCGCTGACTGTCAGCATGCTGATATGATTACTAGAAGATCATAAGAATACGAAAATCGACCATTTTCTGTTTGGTAATAACTTGCACGTGGTTACAAAATCAAAGGTTTCAAAAAGTAACCAACACCCAGCTCTTCTAACTGGAGAAATTTTAACTCGAAGCATCCGGGCCTAACCGTAGGCAGACTGGCCCGCCGAGGATGAAGGTGCCTGCGCCGAGCTCGACGCGCGCTCGACACACCAACTCCTCGAGGCAGTCGCAGCGTCCTCCTCAGCGCGACAGGGTGACCTATCATCGCCGCTAGAGGTACAGCAGGTAGACTGTCTTTATTTTATGATCAATGGGCAATGTTTACTCATGTCATAACCCAATATTACTGTCATATATAAATGGCTACATTATTCCATTTAAAGACCCCTATGAAACAACACCGCCACCAGCTCGCAAATATTCCGAAATTGAAAGTCACCTTTTTCCGAAGCCATTGATAATCTATTGTCATTGGGAGCAATCTCACGATGTTAACCATGCGTTGACCAGTATTTGTCACCTATATTTTTTTTATACCAAAGCCAAATGGAACAATGAGTTATTTTTTAATTTAAAATCATTAAATAAATTTATTAAGACAAAGCACTTTAAAATGGGGGACTTAAGAACTGTATTGAAAATTGTTTTTGGAAAAAATGTTACTTGTGTACTTTGGATTAGTACTTTGGACCTCAGATTTAAGTTTGAAAACTCAGTTTATGAATTTAATGGTTCAGTTTATGAATTATCCACTCGGCTTGAATACTCATGTTTTTACGAAAAGTATGAACCAGTGGTCAGATTACTTAGATAATCTGTGCACGATTGGGGTTAATTATCAAATTTGCCTAAAAATTTAAATCTAACCAAAAAACTTTTAACATCCCTAAGTTTTGTTTTAAATAAAATAAAAATAAAAAGCCAGCTTATATCTTCACATTCTTGCTATTTTTTAGGATACATAATAGATCATAATACATACTTACTTACTTATTTCGATGGCTCGACGACCCAAAGAGGATCTTGGCCTCCGATACTATTAAAAAAAAATAATAATAATAATAATTTAAAAGAAATTAAAAAGTTTTGAAATATAAATAATTCTGAAAATATAATGTTTCTCCCAGAAACATTTGATTCCGACCTAAAATGGTGGAAACAATAGCCATGCACAATTTAATCCGTTGTATACGATCAAAAGTGACCAATATGAACTGGAAATATTTTCCGATGCCTCAACAACGGGGCGTAGCGTGTGGGAATCAGAGAGCCAGAGGTCCGTGGAATGAGGATGAACGCCGAGAAATCCTGGCGGCGTTCATTAATCTTAAGAAATTTGCGAGATCATAATTAAACTGTGAGATACTTCTTTGAATAGATAATACTGCAGCAGCAGCTACTAGTATATCCTGTGTCACACACACTTGACAAAAGTTGCGAAAGGCAATGGTGTGAGCGAAAAATCTTGAATGTTTTCGCTTCTTATAAACTTCTCATATCTTCAGAAAACTGTATTCCAGATAAGGAGTTTACGATGTACACATCCAGATATTGAATGGCAACTCAATGACTAATGCCCATCGTAATATAACGCAAAAATTTAATTTTTCCTAATACTTATTTTGCTAGTCGAGTAAATAATAAATGCACGACTTGTGTAGTTGTGTGTCTTGGCATCGTGATCCAGATGCGTACGCCGTTAATGATTTTACTATTTAATGGACTATTTTTTACTTTTATGCATTTCCCCCGTTTACTATGATTCTAAAATCATTGAGGAAAATTATATCTGATAAATTTATATCTTATGGGCATCATAGACATGGTATCCGATATTTCGAAGTCTTCATGTATCAGAAATGATAGTCTTTTAATCTAGTGATAATTTAATTTTAACAAAATTAAATGACAATTTCCAGCTGTCGTCAAATGCACACCTCGACGGCAGGAGTATTATCCGGGAAGAGGTATTCCAGACATATCCTTATCCATGGATGGCTTATACGCAAAATATCGCTTTCGCATAATGTCCCCTAGTCGCAAAATGCCACTTTCGCAGAATGTCTCTTTCGCATAACGTCTCTTTCGCAGAATGTCTCTTTCGCAGAATGCCTCTTTCGCAGAATGCCCTTTTCGCAGAATGCCTCTTTCGCAGAATGTCTCTTACGCACAATGTCTCTTTCACAAAAATGTCGCCACAGTGACTTGAATAAAAATTTAATTAAATAAATATAATGTTAAATTCACTCTCATATAACTTATATAAGCAGTACGAAGGGTGCTATAAAAAGTGGTTCATTTACTGTTATCAAAACAAGTTGAATATGTTTGAAGTACCAAATCCTAGTATATTACAATTTCTTGCGAATACCTGTAATGACGGAGCTCAGTATTCCTACAGGTCCGCATTATTACTTTATGTTAACATGAGGATATCAAAAGATTTTTAAAGGGGTTTATCGATCTACACAAACCCCCTTACAAAATACAATAAAGTGTGTGACACTTCTGTAGTTTTATATTTTCTTGCACAATGGTATCCTCATGAGAATTGAAAAAATTGTTAAGAAATTAATTACCCTTTTTAGCTCGAGTACAAATCTTACTAAAATCAAAATTAATAACATTGTGAAATTTCCATCAGAAAATAAAATTTCAGATATAATAAAAACATTAAGGATTGGATCGCACCAACCCTTATTGGTTCTTCCATTTTTAATGACTGGCCGGAGATTTGTCCGGTACAAGCTGCGCTTTCATATTATCTTGATTTGACAAAACTTATACGAGGTAGTAATGACTCACTATTCTTAAGTTTTAAAAAACCTAATAGGCCGGTTGGTTCGCAAACTTTATCAAAATTGATAAAAATTGTTTTATGTTCAAGCGGAATTGATACTATATTATAGTACACTGACTCATCATACGCGCATAGCATAGCACCCGGCTTGCAGCTATGTCAGCTGCGCACCATCTCGGAGTAAAAATTTACCAAATTAGAAATGCAAGCTGGAGCTCCAGCTCTCAGACCTTTACCAAATTGTATAACAGACCAATCTAAAATGTCTGTAGTGGTCATTTTGCCATAGCAGTGTTCAATAAAAAAAAAAAAAAAAATTGCATATTTACATATATCACATTTAAGTTGTAATAATAATTATTAATATTAGAAGATACTTTTTTCGTTTAAGTGTGCTAATTTATAATTTAAAAAAAAACTATGCTAAAATCCGTGCTGGTATTTTAGCAATTCATTCATATATCATTTACTCATGTTTTACGAATGTTATCTCTAAAAGTCTACATATGTATTATTTCTTCTAATCTCGAAGGACGAAGCCTAAAGCATAATTATAGATTAAACGAACTTACCTGAAGTGAAGTTCTATCCTAATTATGCGAAGGCTTCGTCCGAAGAGATTAGCAACCCTCCCAGCCCTATTTTGTTAACAAACAATCCCAGTCATTCGTAAAATATGAGTTTATGGAGAAAGCTACTCTAAACTAAATGAACATAGCAACCGTCATCGATGCGGGGCCGGGTAAACTACCCACAAAAAAAAAAAAAAAAAAAAAGATATATTCTCAAAGATGTGGTGGAACGGTAAGTACTGGCGTTACTACATATGTATTATTTCTTCTAATCTCTTCGGACGAAGCCTTCGCATAATTAGGATAGAACTTCACTTCAGGTAAGTTCGTTTAATCTATAATTATTTTCTCCGCTAAGCGCTAAATTACCTACTTGAAGCGTTGAACTTGTAGCTTCTTAAGCCCATAATAGGTTATATAGCAATCTAGGAGTGGGAAGAATTAGCCAAGCTTACCGCTTAATCTAGCCCCGACCAAGACACTCTGCCACAGGAAAAACAATTTAGTCGACTAATGACAAAGAAGCCTCGAGAAAATATGGTTTTTAGTCGCCCCAGGGCAAATTTCCTTCGACTCGAGTTGGGTCTTTCGCCCGCAATTTTGCGAAAACTATTTTAAGAGGACTGTATAATTTTATTGCACTGTTTATCTTATTTTGGTAAGTTTGAAACTGGAATAATTTAAACTAGTACAATTTTATTAGAAGTTATTGATGTTTGTCCCCTCTGTCGCTTGGATTAGAATAGCATGATCTTATTTATTTTTTGAGGATATTTTGTCAAAAAAATAATTTTATATTTTTTCATCTAAGCATGGATAGACGTCTCGCGACTCTTGGCTCTGTCTACCCCGTAAGGGATAAAGACGTGATTTTATGTATGTATATATGTATTTTGTCCAATACTTCTTATATTTTAGTCCGCATGTCCAACATTTATTACTTATTAGGTAGGTAATTATTATTTGTTGGCAGGCCTCTCACTCGGTGGACCGACGACCTGGTGAAAATCCTTGGGGAAGGCCTTTGTCCAGCAGTGGACATCTTTTGGCTGAGAGAGAGAGAGGTAATTAATAAAACAAATTGTACCTAATTAGTAAGTTTTGGATCAGTAATTGGTAAAATGTTAGCATTTCTAGGTGTTCTTGAATTTAAAACTGTCATAGATTTACATAGACGGTAATAGAACGGCTACATCCCTATGTGGCCGTTCAAGAGATGTGGCAGTTCGGGGGAAATGGACGTCCAAACTCTAATTCACCGTAATAAATTATCATTGTTCTACAAATCGTACGATCTAATTTCAAAGTTAAATCCTGCTGGATTCATTGTTTTTAATCGAGAACAAAAAGGCACTTCTCACAATGTGATTGTTCTATTCACACTAGCAGCGGACTTAACATTCAGCTAGGAGCCGCGACGTTCTTTAATGGTTTCAATTGTGCAGAAAATTTTATTGCATTCAATGAATCTGCGGAATCCAGCCGCGGGCACCGCTTTCAAATGCTCACCTTTTATTTATCGATCTCTCTCTCTGGCTTCGCCTTTCAAATAAAAATAGTAGGCGGCACACCAAATTGTATGAATTGGAATTTGGCAAAAAGTCGATAACTTTTTAATTGATATTTTACGAAAATGAATAAAAATAGAGAGGTAGCCCTTTTTGTGAATATAACATAGTACTGGGAGCCACATAGAAAAGTATACAACATTTTATAGAGTATCGTAGTTCAGGTGGTTTACTTTTCTATTTGGGCTACTACAGTATGTACAATAGCTGTGTGTGTGTGTGTTATATTATCTGGACCTTTATGCGGCGAGAAATTATTTGGTTGATGATGTAGATTGCCGGGAAAAGGAATAATTACTCCAGGCAGGCAGGTAATATAGTAAATTTTTACTTCAGGCACCAGTTTAACATATGAATTTGCCTGTGGGGCATCGTTGCTGAATTGGCATTTACAGTTCATCAGTTAATTTCTGATAAAAAACGGAAAATCCATCCATTAAAATTTCTCATTTAAATTACTATGCGCACAAACGGAAATTAATAAGGATATTACCGGGATTTGAGTCTTATTTTATAAAACGTCGGCCCAAACAAGCGCAGGTGGTCGTAGTGAAGAGGGATTACAGGTATTATTTTATAAACAAGATGGAGGCTTGGCTGCTACCGGCTGCGCCCGCCTGCTTGTCTTACTGGCCGACTTTCAACGTGGCTTAAAACTTCAAGTAAGGTAGTGGCGTAACTACACCCTAAGGGGCCTGCGGAAATTTCCTGGCGGGCACTAAAAAAGCTTATCAATCTGTGCAGGGATTGATTTGATGCGTTCTCTGGTCGGGGGCCCGTCCTTACTGGGGCCTTTCTCTGAGAGCCTTCCGGCGTGCAACAAAAACAACGTCATCAATCTATGGCACGGGCCTCCGTGGCCCTTCCAGTTAGGTGCCCGTGGCATTTTACCGCCCTTGCCACTATAGTTACGCCATTGCAAGTAGGTACCTGCTACAAATTCCATTCTGCTTGTTAATTCATTTGTACCTTGCCAAAAACTACTTACTTAATGTATAAATGATTCAATTCACAAATGGACTTCCTAACGTTGTTTTATTTACCTGACAAACATCAATTAACATTTGCATGCAACTTGGAAAATTCGAATTCCTAGAATTCACCATTTTGCATTCACTACAACATTTAGAATCTTGTCCACATCCCCGTTTATGTATAAACTTGAATTTTTTTTTTTTTTCCTTTTACTTAACGTACTTATATAAATAGTTTAATACGCTAATAATATTACAATCTAGCCCAATGTCAGGCTAATGAGTAATTTTACTCTGACCTAGTTTTATATCGTTACTATAGAATAAGAAACGATATAAAACTAGGTCAGAGTAAAATTACTCATTACACACACTAACTTGAATGAGTGTTTCATTTTTACGACAAAAATGCTGAACCGATGCATTTAAGAATAGAACGGACATATGTCGGGGCTGTGAAGTTTCAGTTGTATGGAGGTGGTCACATTAAATCCTACGATGGTGATTTTTATAAACTACATAGATTATGATATTACACCTGCAAATTTAAGTGTAAAAAAAAAATCACCACCGCCGTTTTTTTTAAACGCTATTATAAGACTCATATTGTTATAACTCTCAAACAAAAATCCTACCAGGGTGATTTTTTATTACATGTTTCCTTACGAATAATAAAAGCTTGATTTAAAAAATCACCAATAAATAACAATCCGAAATGGATTTTTTAATGAGTTGTAATTTTTATACTTTAAAAACATCCTGTACAAAAACAAAAAATCCAGCAATGGTGACTTTTATATATTATTCGTATTATTGTAATGAACCATATCCTCAATTTTTATAAGGGTGACTACAACAGTTTTTTTTTATTAACTTTTAATTTTTTTTTTATTCTACAGTCGAGAAAATTGTATATTCGTACGTAATGATTGAATTATTCAATCTTAATTTTAAAAAACGACTCATGTTTATGAACCCGATTTCCTGTAATTAAATAAAAACCATATTGACATTTATAACATTAAAAATACATTTTATGATTAAAAAGCCTTATTATAAACCGGCCAACTTTTATTTACAGTTAAATGAAGTCTTATTAATTAATTGTGAACAGTAATCTTTATTGTAAACTTTTTTGTTTACGAGCAATTCAGTATAGTTTATTTACCTCTCCCATTTCATATCGGATCATCAAAATTCTTTTTTCTTTATATAAGGATGTCTAAAAACATCGAAATAATGTTAAGTATAAGAATCATGGTTGTAGGAATTTGTCGGTAAAAAAAAATTAAATGCCCCGCCTAATAACAAACTTTCCCAAAATAAAACTTCAACAAATATGTCACTTCGGCAAATGATATCGCAACAAATATAGTGACAACTATAGGTAGCTCTGAATTCCACGTATACAAAGTTGAGGGCGTTAGTTAGTAATACGGTGAAAGGTTTCCTTATGAAATATCAAAGGCTATATACAAGCGAACGCTAAATACCTGAAGCCAAAGGTCGTAAAAGAATGTGGCTGGTGCTTTATACATTGAAGTACACACGTGTCGATTTAAATTGAACATTTTTCTCAGTTCTTTCTATTATATGGGTTATATTACTTTAAACTAGGTAGGTTAATACCGTTGCTTTATTTATTTTTAAAATACCATCAATATATATAATGCTTCCTTTACTGACTGACTGAGTGACTACCAGACAACGCACAGTCAAAACTACTGAGCCTTCAAAACTGAAATTTAGTATGTAGGTTCCTTAGGAAGAGTAGGGGAGCACTAAGAGAGGATTTCTCGAAATTCCCACAGGGACAAAATCCCAAACCTATGCTAGTATACAAACGTTACAAAAGAAAGTTCGTAATGTACAAGGAAATTATTGATTGAATTTACTTATATTAATCGACTCACGCGCCAAGGAAAAGTTTCCTACGGCCGCGTGAATTCAATAAACCCTCATCAAAAACGATGTGAAGTTGACGCAGTGGAGTGTTCCTGTAATAAGAGGTACCAGGAAATCGATTTGCAGCTTCAAAGATATTTGGGATTGACGTTTTTGCTCAGAAACGGAATAATTAAAGTCCTAAAGAACGTTTTCTACCATCTCTACAACCCCACGAGTACAATAAAAAGGTAAAGATAAGAATAAGTTCAGAAATCTACTTTTGAAATTATTGACAGATAAGGCATACTATTCCATAAATGAATATCTAAATGACAATTTGTAATAAAGCCATAAAGTAGTTAGTAATTATTATTATTATTTTATTTTGACTTTGCATGTATTTCTTTTTATTAAATATGGGTTTGCTCTTGACCACAATCGAAAACGTTAATTTACGTTAATTTTGTATGCCAAATGGCGCAGCATAGAGCACTTATTCTAATACACTTTGTACTACCTATGTCTGACGAAATAAATAAATGATTGATTGATTGATTGATTGATTGAAAGAAAACCAACATAGCTATAATGATTTTTGTAACCTTTTTCTATTGCATATGTTACAGATCTAGATATGTAGATTTTAGTATGTGATAATATCACATAACTAAATTCAATTTTGTATATTGCACGCACATGGGTCTATTATACCGATATTATATTTGACGACCTCCGTGGCCTAACGGTTATCACGCCAGACTGCCACACTGGAGGTCCCGGGTTCGATCCCCGGTCAGGTCAAGATGGAAAATGATCTTTTTCAGATTGGCCTGGGTCTTGGATATTTATCTATATATGTATTTGTCATAAAATATAGTATCGTTGAGTTAGTATCCCATAACACAAGTCCCGAACTTACTTTGGGGCTAACTCAATCTGTGTGATTTGTCCGTATATATTTATTTATTTATTTATACCATTTTAAAGGTTCTTAAGTCGAAAGAGGAAGAATGGAATGCGGTCAAGGAATACGCAAAATTACCAGTGTCATAATAGATTTTCATTGCTTATAACTTGAACACATCTTTTAATAGGTATTATCTTTTTAATAACACCATTCCATTTCACATTGCAACTTTTTTCGCAATTGTTCCACCAGAACAATGGCGGGGTAGTTGACAGCACAGAACATTTGTTTTTAAAAATGCAATGGCTAAAGCGCTCACGCAGGCTGCCCGGAAGCGTCTCACTAGCATTAAAGGCTGTTAATGAGGCAGCCCGAGCTCTTGAATTTTTTCCTGTTCCTTAACATCAAAAGTTTCCCTTTGCGCGCGCTAACGAGAATTTCCATGTTAATTGCCCCTTGCTACCGGAATATATAATTGCATATATTGTTTCTCTTGTTCCAGAGAGATTTTGTGATTATTTGTGCTCCCTAATTAGAGTTCGAATAAGAAAAGTTCTGACAACTAATTGTCTGAGTTTCGAGATACGAGTACTTGCACGTTAATATTGGCTGTGGTACGGTTCTGGCACTTCGTTTTGCTCAGTTTTGATCGTTGTTACTAGTTTTCGTTTCGACTTGCTAGTTTATCAGTTATTTTATTAAAACAAATAATTTCAAATAGTCGTAGAAATAACGTAGGTACAAACTAACTTTACAGAATTGACTTTGTAAGGACTCATGTGTTGTACACCGTACTTACATAGAGCTGACGCTGCAAATGAATATGTAGCGAGGGGCGAACGGGCAGTCGTTCCCCGCGCGTCATTAGATATAGGCATGCTAATCGCATAAATTTTGTGTAACTTAAACGGTCACGTAAATGTTGTGAGTTGTATTTCTTCCTGTGTTTTTGGACAATATACCCGGACTTTCGTGAACTGCATTCACTAGTTTCATTAGAACATCCTTCATACATTTAGACTCTCAAATAGACACGCATATAAACATTCATACGAAAGTACAGTGGCCCACATGGAAAAGTATACCACTTTTTATAGTGGATCGTATATCAGGTGGTATACTTTTCTATGTGGCCCACTGTACACTGTTATCACGCCCACAGACGTACATTGGTGACACCCTGTGAGTGAAATTAGTGACATTATATCGCAGTGTTCGGATATTCTGTGCGTTACAACTCACAATTAGGGAACGGCTCAACTTAGTCTATATCTGACGTGCATTGGTAGTTACTATCGTTTAATTTTTCGCACTCCGCGGACTGTGAAAGACTTTTCCACGTTATAACGCCCTGTTAAAATGGCAGATAACTTCCGGTACTCCAAGAAGTGAGACGTGTTGTCGGTGCTCTTAAGATTAAACCAAGTTTTGTGTAGACTTACCAAGTTTTTGCATTAAATAAGACTGTGCATTCTAACCTCAACATCACCCGACCAAGGTATGACATTATATACTACTTTGCAGCGTTGATTTCGCAACATAAACACTTGTATATTTTTGGCAAAAGAAAGCAACCGAAATATTTTGAAAGTAAATACTTTGTTTATATGCAAATTAGCCAATTAGAGCAAAATAAAAACAGAAGCCACAACCCACGACCCTTTCGTCACAACCGGATTCCACAAGTCAACCTAACGTATGTGATGACATTGACATATGAATATATTATGAAATTGACATTTGAAATGACATATTGAAATATCAAAAATATAGATGACGTATGAATAAATATTATACAGCCAAAAGAATTATATAGTTTTGAGATTGAGTATTCATATCTTAATATTGGCATAAAAATCTTATCATGGAGATAGAATGTTCGAAATGCAAAATAAAAATAACGAGGAGACAGAAATTGCAATGTTCGTGTTGCAAAAACTGGTTCCACATGGATTGTGTTAACATTACATTTGCGCGTTATCGTATTATGACCCAGGAACATAAATCAACCTGGAAATGCATCGGATGTAACAACATGAAACTACATAAAGAGAGATCTTCAACGTTGACTAAACCTTCCACTCCTACCACACTTAAGGTAGGTGTACCATATTACGTAAGTGTACGGAATTCCGTAAGTTTTCGGTTTAGGCCAAAAAATAAGAAAACTACTAATTGTTTTAATGATTTATGTAATTATCTATCAAGTATAAACAAAAAAGATTCAATTACACATGGTAAAAAAGAATTACAAACATCATTGATTCAGTTGTGATGTCTCCTAAAGTCAGTCAGCGCCAAGTCGCCATTACTATTAGTGCGTGTGTAGCGTACTGCAAGCTGCCGCGCGGATTTTCATAAGGGAATTATGAGTGATATGTAAGTATTTTCATAACAAAATGTCGTAATTATTTTTAAGGTTCTTAAAACAAACTGATTCATTACTATCTCAAGTTACTTCAATTAGTTTTTAGTTACTTAATTCTTAATTTACTGATTGCCGCATTTACCTACACGAAGAACCAACCATGTCCGTTAATACGTAACTATTACGGAATGAAGGACAATAAATTGATATTGTTTTTGTAATTATCCAGGCACCGATATGAAATAAGTCAACGAAGAATGTTGTTACGGGTCTAAAGTATATCATGGTTTCGTGTGATCAAATTACGTATTAAGATTGTATTTTTCTTTGTTATAAAAAAACGTGTGTAAAGTGAAACTATTTTTTACTTTTTACAAATTCGTTTCTAATACCTTCGGTACAAAATCACTAATTTATTTGAAACTTTTCGATGTTCCAGTATAATTTTTGTTACCTATTACTAGCATGATGATATTACTACAGAAATCAAGTCATTGTGTGTTGTTGAGAATAATTACTCATTAGAAATTTCAGTTAACACAATTACCTACACTGTTTTTGGCTGTATCTCTTATTACGTTATTACAACGGTCTTGGTAGCTATGGGAATTTTGAACTTTTAGGAAGCTTTAACTAGGTAAGTAGATGTTAATTTTCAAATTAGTATCAATTACCAATCAAGTTTTTAATGAAAATTGCAAACATTGTAGTTTAATAATTGTAAATTTCGTAACGTTTTTTAGAGAATACCATTTTTATACCATAGTTTGCGTATTCAGCCTATTCATATTAATATACAGGGTAAAATACTGATCGAAGCACTGTACTTAGTAGGTACTTGTTTACTGGGTTCTGATAAGTATTGGGTGGATTTGTACCAGAAGGGATGGTAAATGAAATTTGTATTCTCTGTCTAGAGAGTGAAGTAATAACGGAACATTTTGTGATAAAAAATGGTGGTACAAATTAGTTAGTCAAAGTTCCTTCGGCAATAACCATAAAGATATGTACCATAAAATAAGTATAAAAATAACGTTACGTACGGTCCTTTGTTGCAAAGCCATTGTGCATTTTGGTAATTGCTTTACGATGCCTTTACAAAGTACAGGTGCCCCGTTAGGTTCCATGGGAACGCGATAACATTAAGAGAGGATTCCCCGAAAGTCGCTGGCAAAAGTAGTAGACTTAAAAACGGATTATATTATATGCAAATACAAATAAATGAATGAATATAAAATTGTTCGCTAAACCCAGCTTGAAGTAAGCTGATTTGATATGTACCTAAAAATATAAATAAACCTTTATTCCTTACATTTTAAATAAGATAATTTTATTTTAGACCTAAATTAAATTTATATTTTCAGTTTATATAATTCTGCAGCAAAACGGTATTTTTCAGCATATACCGTAATCACGTGCACGCATTTACGGAATTAACTCCAGAGTCAAATTTTATACCGCAATTATGGACTTTTATGGCGCCTAGATAAATTACGATTAGTCTTCTAAAACATCGTTTTATACAGTAGTGTTACATATCAATCTCCTCTCTGAAAACCACTTTTTACGACAGTACTAATTTCAAATCGCTGAGTTTATCTGTTTTACTGGAAATTGCTTGGAAAGACCAAAACGTCTTAACACTCCGGAATTCCGTACAGTTCCCTTACAACATCAAATGTGACTAGTCCAACATCTATAGCGGGCAGACCTTCCACTTCTAATACACCTACATCATCAAGAATGACCAGCCCAACACGTATAGTGGATACCTATGTGCCCACGGCAAACTCTTTCGATTCTCTGTCTATGGATGATGAAGAAGAAGATACAGTACTTTCGTCACCTGAAAGAAGAAATCCAAATAATAGAAGTTTTCCGGATTTAAGACAAAATGACAGTGAGAAGCTGGAGGAAATGGAAAAATTAATAACGGAACTGCAAAAAAAACTGGCATCGGCAAATGAAGAAATTGAGAACCAATTAGCCGAAAATTGTTCATTAAAAAAAGGAATCGCAACTCGAGATAGGAAGATTACTCAACTTCTCCAAATATGTGGCAGTCCTACGAAAACACCACAAAAAATTAATCGTAATAGTACTAGGAACATAAAATTACCATCGGCACTTAAAGACGCCATACTTGACAACTCTGAAGCTGTTGATGATAAAAATATGGATGATGAAAATATGGATACAAGAAACTTCGAAACAACCATCCCAGATGACGACAACCATCCTGTGTTTAAAAAGGGTACCACAAATGCAAATCCTGAAAAAAAAAGATTATTATTATAGGAGATGAATGTCTCTCGGGACTATCTTCAGTTATTACAACATCTAGGTATGAAAAATGGAACGACGTGTACCAGACTTCAGCTGTTATTTGGAATGAAGCGCCTAGTACACATATATTAAAATATTGTAATAGTACATTCATAGAATCTTTAAGTGATGAGGATGTAGTAATTCTTGGTATTGGAGGAAATGATGAGAACCTCATAAAGTTAGAATCAGAATTACACATTGTATTAAATAAATTACAGCATGTGACAGTATATGTAGCGCCTATACATAATAATAATCACCTTAATGTAAATTTACTAAATTATAGGCTTATGTTGTGTACTCAGTTGTATAAGAATTGTACTTTTATTGAGCCAAAAACGAAGTCATATTCTTACAGTAAAATTAGCTACATTAATCATCTCTGTACAAGAATAAACTCCCACAGATAGTCATCGATATGCAACGCTTTACTTAAATCCTAAAAAAATTGCAACATATCTAAGGAAGTCTGGATCAGATATTAAAAAACATAATACTGATACCAAACCTAAATTGCAGAAATCAATACTTGATTACTTTCCTATTATAGACAAAATCACTCAACTACAAGATATCCAAAATAACATTCAATGTAATTTTTTTCGTTCCTAAGCAAGATGAACACTTAACCACCATAAGAATACTGCATCAAAATATGGAAGGACTATTGTGTAAGCTAAACACATTAGAACTTTGCCTAACTGAATTTGCTGAAAACAATTTTGAAATAGATATCTTATGTTTATCAGAAACTTTTGTGAAAAAAGGCAGCGAAGGTAATATACAGTTAAGCAACTTTAAAGTAGCTGCAACATCTTGTAGAAAGGATATTAAGCGCGGCGGAGTGTGCATATTGGTAAAAAAGAAATATAATTTTAAACCGCTTACTTTTTGTTCTGAAATGTCTAAAGAAAGGGATTTTGAAGTCTGTGGTGTTGAAATACCAGAGATTAATTGTATCATAATTTGTTTGTATAGAATACCTGTAGATGCTAATCTTCGTGTATTCTTTCCATCTCTGGACTCACTCTTGCATAAATTAACCAAATATAATAATAAAAGAAAAATAATTTTGGCAGGGGATTTAAATATTAACACACTTGTCGATAGCAAACACTCGGATGAATTAAAATCATTGCTAGCAACATATAATTTAAATTTACATATCCATGTTCCTACACGTAAACAAAATTGTATTGATCACTTTGCAAGCAATATTAAGGACGCTAAAGGGGCAGTCCACTACCTTTATATGTGTGACCATGACACTGGCCAAACATTAGAGATTAAAGTTCCAATAAAAAAAATTAAACCATCTTACTGGTTCAAAACTTTTCGCCAAATTAATCAGGACAACATGTCAAAATTCAAAGAATGCTTGACATCTCTTGGCTGGAGTAATGTATATGAAAATGAAACAGATGTTAATGTTGCATTCAATAACTTTCACAATGACTTATGCCTATATTTTGATATCTGCTTCCCAGAGATAAAGGTTAAAATTAAAACCGGTAACAAAAAGTCGAAGTGGATAACAAAGGGTATTAAATTATCGAGTAGGACCAAGAGAGAACTAAGACGTACATACTACAGAGATAAAACAGAGGAAAGTCAATATAAATATAAGCTTTATACTAAAACATTAAGAAAATGCATCCATAAGTCCCAGAGTCTACACAATAACAGACTTATAACAAATGCTAAAAACGCTGGCAGGGTTACATGGAATATAATTAAGAATAAAACTGACAATTCTAATACACATAATGAAATTGACTATGTAAAACAAGACAATAAAACAATACATGACCCAAAAGAGATAGCCTCAACATTTAATGAACACTTTTTAAATTTAGCTAATAAAAACAAATCTCCCATTAATAAACCCAAATCCAACAAAATGGTTTGCGATAGCCTTTTCCTAACACCATGTACACCGGATGAAATAGTAGAAATAATAAAATCCTTAAAAAATACTAAATCAGTCGGATACGATTCCTTGCCAACGACTATTTTCAAAGCTTGCTCTAGTATTCTTGCACCAGTATTGAGTTTTCTAGTAAACTTGTCCTTTATACAAGGAACATTTCCTGAAGCTTTAAAGAAATGTATCGTAAAACCAATACATAAAAGTGGTGATAAAGTCACTATGAACAACTTTAGACCCATTACTCTAGTACCTATTTTATCAAAAATATTTGAAAAGGCTATGGCGCGTAGGATTACAGCTTTCTTTAATAAACATAACGTCATAGCTGAAGAACAAAATGGGTTTCGAACAAATAAATCAACGACATTGGCTGCCTATTCTCTAATAAAAAACATTACAGAACATATTGATAATAGAATGCCTGTGATTTCAGTCTTCTTTGACATGAGCAAGGCGTTTGATTTTGTTGATCACCAGATATTATTAGAGAAATGTGAAGGCCATGGTATTAGAGGACCGGCTCTGAGCTGGATTTGTAGCTATTTGACTGGACGCGAACAATGCATAGAAATTAGTAAATTAAACAAAAATAATGAACTTATAAAATTTCAATCCACATTCTTAGTTAATAAAAAAGGTGTGCCACAAGGGAGTGTTCTGGGACCACTCTTGTTCTTAATTTATATAAATGATCTGCCTAAATTGACTAGATATAAGACCATATTATTTGCTGATGACATTTCCTTAATTATTCCAAACGATGACATAAATAATGATTACGAACAAACTATTAACGAAACTATACAATGCGTAGAAGAATGGATGAAACAAAACCGACTCTGCGTGAATGGGTCAAAGACAGCTTTGGAGGCGGTGGTAAACTTAGCTTTAAGTAATTTTATGACGTCAACTAACTAAAAAATAAGAAAGTGACGATTTATAAGTGCTATTTTTAAGCCAATATAAATAAAAATATTTGACTTTGACATTTGACTTTGACAACATACATTCAGTTTTCTAATTACAATGCCAATCGGCTAAATCTTACTGTAACTTGTCAAGGTAAAGCCATACAAGAAGTTAATAAAACAAAATTTTTAGGGATAAGTCTGGATCAGCATTGTAATTGGAAGTCACATGTACAGAGCATATGTGAAAGACTTGGTCGATTCGTTTTTGCTCTCAAGCGCTTAAGATGTACGGTAGGGGTATCAACAGCCAAAACTGCCTATCATGGATATGTATGTTCCCTATTGAGATATGGCCTTATACTATGGGGTAATTCTCCTGATGTTGAAAAAGCTTTTATTTTACAAAAAAAATGCATAAGAGCTATCTGTGGGGCAAGTCCTACAGATTCATGTGTGCCATTGTTTAAAAAGCTGAAACTTTTGACTCTTACCAGTCTATATATTTTAGAAATAGGCACTTTTATTAGGAACCAGCCTCACCTCTTCCCTTACAATAAACCGTCAGATGCAAGACTGAGGCCAAGGGATCCATGTAAGTTAGTGAAGCCCATATCAAATAGTGTTTTATTTAGGAAAAATTGTGCTTCAATTATGGTTGAAATATACAATAAAATACCCTTAGATATAAGAAAATTATGTAATAAATTATTCCTAATTAGACTTCGGAAATGGCTTATGGACAAATGTTATTATAATGTATCGGAATTTCTTAATGACAATTAATTTTATATTATTTTTTAGTAACTTATTCAAATTTAATAACTTAGTTTTTAAATTTAAATTATATTAATTTGCATGCTAATTTATAGCTAATATGTGGAACTTAGATTATAAGACCAACTGTTATACACCATATTAAGGCAAATAAAATCATTCATTCATTCATTCAGAGGAAAAAACATCGGACATAGTGCTAATCTCAGTTTCTTCGCGAATTCCCGAGTTTTGGACGGACCAGCCTGGCCTGTGGTTCGTGCAATTTGAGGCAACGGTGGCACCTCAAAAAGCCAGCGACGATGCGCAATATCAACTCTGCGTGGCGAAACTCGGCAAGCAAGTGGTAATGCAGGTGGCAGACCTTTTGACAAGTCCACCACCAAAGGACAAGTATGCGACCTTGAAGAATCGGTTGTTACACATTTATGAAGAATCTGAAAACAAAAGAATACAGAAGTTAATTGGTGAGATGCAGCTGGGAGACCAGAAACCGTCTCAGCTTCTACGACGGATGCAGACTCTGGCTGGACAACGAGTGACCTCGGACACCTTGCTCATCTTGTGGCAGAACCACCTTCCAGCAGCAGTTAGATCAGTGCTAGCAGCAACGGCGATCACGGATGCGGACAAGCTGGCGGAAGTGGCGGATAAGGTCCAGGAAACCAACGCTCCAATGCAAGTGGCGGAAGTTTCACACGGAAGCACTTCCGAAGGATCTCTAGCTGACATCCTGGGCAAGCTGACCATGGAGGTAGCGGAGCTTCGCAAGTCCAGGGGCAATTGGTGTCCAAACAATCGCGGAAGGGCCACAAACCGTACGCGAAGTGCTAGCCGCAGTCGAGGTCGTTCAGCATCACGGGAGCCAGGTTTATGTTTTTACCATAGTCGTTTTCGCGAGAGAGCTGTTAAATGCCGGGATCCATGTACCTGGAAAAAAGAAGACCAGGGAAACTAGATGCCGTGCAGTCTACGACGGGGACTCGCAGCGGAAGTGTACCTAGCCGTCGACTTTGTATTAACGATCGGAAAAGCGGACTCAACTTCCTAGTGGACACTGGTGCGGATGTTTCAGTTTTACCTGTATCTGTAGCTAAGCGATTTATTAATAATAGTCAGGAATGTATAACTTTATTCGCAGCGAATGGGGCGAAAATGCAAACATACGGGACTGTTACTTTGTCACTTGATTTTAAATTGAGGCGAGACTTTCAATGGACATTTGTAGTTACTACTGTCAAACAACCTATATTAGGATCCGATTTCTTAGGCCACTATAAGTTGTTAATAGACATAGACGAAAAAATGCTTATAGACAAAGTTACTAATTTAAAAGTTTTAGCATCCATTGAGTTAAGTACAGAAACGTCAGTCAAAACTATTAACGAGAATCATCCTTTTCATGATTTACTGAGTTTATTTCCAGATATTTTTAGGCCCATGTCTTTTAAGGAACCTCCACAGCACTCAGTAGTTCATTACATCGAGACGACGGGACCACCAGTGCACGCCAGAGCGAGACCATTACCACCGGAGAGGTATACTAAGGTAAAAAACGAATTTAAGCGCATGCAGGAATTAGGAATTTGCAGGCCATCCAAGAGTCCTTGGGCGAGCGCACTACACGTTGTGCCAAAAAGGACGGGGACATTCGACCGTGTGGTGACTATAGGCAGCTAAACGCCATCACCAAATCGGACAGGTACCCCATTCCTCGTCTGCACGATTTCACGTACATCCTCTCAGGTAAAAAAATATTTTCATGCATTGACGTTAATCGTTCTTATCATTTTATTCCTATAAATCCAGCGGACGTGGAGAAAACTGCAATAATCACGCCTTTCGGATTATTCGAGTTTCCGCGCATGACGTTCGGACTGAAAAATGCAGCTCAATCCTTTCAAAGGTTTATGCATCACACAGTTTTAGAAGGTTTGGATTTCCTATTTTGTTATATCGATGACGTCATCATCGCGAGCGAAGATGAAAATCAGCATAAAGAGCATCTGCGACTTCTATTTGAACGATTTAACAGGTATGGTTTAACTATAAATTTATCAAAGTGTCATTTCGGCGTACAGGAGCTTGATTTTGTAGGTTTTAGAGTATCAGAGCAGGGAATACGACCACTGGACGACAAGGTCAAAGCGATCATCGATTATCCCAAGCCTAAAACCGTCAACGAACTTCGAAGATTTTTAGGTATGGTGAATTTTTATCGCAAACATATTCCTCACGCAGTACGAAGTCAAACTTTATTATCGGCGTACTTACACAATGCTAAGAAGAATGATAAAACACCCATTGTGTGGTCACAGGAAGCTGAAGCAGCATTTCGCGAATGTAAGTTGCAATTGGAGAACGCAGTCACGCTATCGCACCCTAGTGCTAATGCGACGCTTGCGCTTATGACGGACGCGTCAGATACCTGCGCAGGGGCAGTTCTACAACAACTAGATAAAGGTTTGTGGAACCTCTAGGTTATTTTTCAAAACGTTTGTCTGAAACACAGCAACGTTATAGCACTTACGATCGAGAGTTATTTGCTATTTATATGGCTATTAAACATTTTCGCAAATTGTTCGAAGGCAGACCGTTAACGATATACACGGATCATAAACCGTTGGTACACGCGTTTACAAAACTAAGTACCGATTCTGAGACGCCGCGAAGGGCTAGGCAGTTGTTATTCATCAGCGAGTTTACAACCGACATTCGTCACATTAGTGGTGATGACCATGTAGTAGCTGATTCCTTATCACGCGTCGCGACGATTTCCTGTCCCACGAGTCTCGACTACGAACAATTTGCTGAAGCGCAGAAACATGATGACGATATCGCGCAATACTTGCGGACAAACGGTCTCAGTAACAAAAACATTAAATTAAAATCTATAACTTTACCATTTTGTAATAGCGAAATTTATTGCGAAATGTCAACTGACATTGCGAGACCCTTTGTACCGAAAGATTTCAGGAAAATAGTTTTTAATATGGTTCATAATATTAGTCATCCTGGGGTTCGTGCATCACGCAAAATGATTGCTCAACGATTTTTTTGGCCCGATATGAATTCAGAAATAGGCCTATGGGCAAAAGCATGCATAAGTTGTCAGAAATCAAAAGTAAGTAGACACAACATTTCGGAATACGCTAGTTTTCAAAACGCAGACCGTTTTGAACACATCCACGTGGACATCATAGGACCTCTTCCAATATCTGAGGACGGATTCAGGTACTGTGTCACTCTTATAGATTGTGGCACACGATGGCCGGAGGCATTTCCAATTCGTGACATCACAGCAGCAACGGTAGCGAAAGTCATATATGAAGGCTGGATTACACGCTATGGATGTCCGGTCAAGCTTACATCTGACCAAGGTCGGCAGTTCGAGAGCGAGGTATTCATCGAGTTGCTCAGGTATTTAGGAGTTAAGAAAAACAGAACTACTAGTTACCATCCGCAGGCTAACGGCATAGTCGAACGCTGGCATCGTTCGTTGAAGGCAGCGTTGATGGCCCGTCTAAACACCACTTCATGGGTAGACGAGCTACCAACAGTTTTATTTGGTCTTCGTGCCGTAGGGCGTAGCGACAATGGCATTAGCGCCGCTGAGTATACTTACGGCACAGAATTAATATAAGTACTACGTACAGAAAGGAAGCTCCCTGCCTCTCCCGCAATATGGCGTACCCCGCACTTCTACCCCGCCCATTTGAATCGAGGGACACTATGAAACGAGGTTAGCAGCTGCGACTGCGAAGCGTATCTCAAGCTACTCGTACGTTTTGCCTATAAAATAGATAGAGAGAAACGTCGTTTCAATGAAATTATTATGGAAAGGTATGTACTGCGCGGTTAACCTTTGTTTATCAAGTACAAACTAAGAAGGACGTTTTTATAAACCGAAGGATGAATACAGGTAGGTAAGCAAAGTAATTAAAAATATTTCACATCATTAGATATTCATTTTTTTCGTTTTATGCCATTTTGTGGGTAAATGGGTGCAACTTTTATTTTCGTAATTTATTAGAATTAAATTTTATTTTCGTATCTTTGTCGTCGGCTTATCATCCTAATCTGCCTTTCTGAATAAATGTTGAGTAAAGTTATTATCCAGTAAGACGCTGATATCAAACAGTATGGCAGACATAATGGAACGAACGGAGTTGTCACTTTTAACATACAACATTGTCGCGGCGTCTTTAAAAGCAATAATTTTGCGGTGGCGACCCTAGTTGTTTAACGCACACATTGACGTATTCACGGATGTACAGTTTCATTTGTAGTAGTAGTAGGTATATTTGACGTCCCGTTTCTATGAAGCTCCCGCCCTGTGCTTACGGTAAGACACTACGAATACCAGGTGAATTTTTCGACAGTACTAAGTTTAAATTTGGTGACGCAAACGATTTATTAAAAAGCATTCATGAAAATATTTCGCAGTTAAAACCTGTGTCAAACACACATCGTCCTGACCGAAAATGGTTTATTTTTTCAGACATAAAAACTTGCAGTCATGTATTTGTTAAAGACAACTCGGTACGGAAACCCCTTAAGGCCCCGTACGACGGCCCATACAAGGTCTTAAGGCGAACTGACAAATTCTTCGAATTGCAGTACCCTAACCGACGGGTAAATATATCGGTAGATAGGCTCAAACCCGCTTATTTACTTGACGAAACAAATGATCTTGTTGCTACACCAAATTCAAACGACACACTTTTGCAAGACAGCGTTCGCCCTGATCAAGCAGAAAAAAGAACGAGCAGAGGTCGTGTCATCAAAATGCCGGTAAGATTTATGTAGGTTACAAAATTGCATAAAAAAAATATTTAAGATATGTTCGGTTCTTAGCTTCACACTTTCTCACGGCGAGTCGCGCAGAACATTTCTTTGTGGTCAGTTATTGTCAGATCATGGGTCAATACAACAGCAAAAATGAAGAAATCATCATCGCCCAAACAGGAGTAAACCAGCAGATAGAGACGCTGAAAAGCACGCTGGGCACCTACAGCATCGCTATGGCAGCGATAGCGGTATGTGTCATATTAATATTACTGTGTTTCTGTTGTAAACGATGCAACGTTTGCGCCAGAAAGTGGGTTCAAGGGCAGCTGCGGGAAGTCGTCGTGCTCCCACAGGCACCAGTGGCCAGCGCAAGGACCGAACAACTTCAATCAACACCTACTAAGGTGATATTTTCCTAGTTTTAGATACTAATTTGTTGTTCACGTAGTTCATTAACAAATTACGTTCCTTAAATTCTTGTTATTATATTTTGACAGACGTTATTATTATACATATAGGTGTATTCACCTTATCATTTTACCTAATTATTTTACATCATGAAATTTTACGACTAAATGTAAATCATTGTTATATATAAATTTATAGATAGCAAAATATTGGATTTGTATAAATTATTTTTTCGCTAAATTCGAACCTAGTACCATGTATTGACTGTGTAATACTTATAACAACTGAGTCATGTAGCAAGCAGCGTCAAGCACAAATTATATTTTTTTTAAATATTATTTCATTAACATTTCGATTAATATCGATTTCAGATGTATCACTATCCTTTACACAAAAAAAAAATATTTTGTTAAATTTCTCCAGCAGTTTTCGAGTAATCAAAGATTGTCAATAAATTGAGAACCTTCTTTTTGTACCCAGTTAAAATAATTAGCTTCATTTTAAATTCAACATCACACTGCCAGTAGGTAACGATATCAGTTGCGTTGCGACATTGTTATTGTATTCGAACTTTTGCTTAGTGGCATATTTGTGTATCGAGTTAGAACCTTGTAACTATTTTGGTATCACTGTTTAGCATTTGCTTTTACTTATTAAAAATTTGGTTTGTATAAAGTTTTCCCTTACCAAATTTTAGGAGGGGTGTGATGTAAGGACTCATGTGTTGTACACCGTACTTACATAGAGCTGACGCTGCAAATGAATATGTAGCGAGGGGCGAACGGGCAGTCGTTCCCCGCGCGTCATTAGATATAGGCATGCTAATCGCATAAATTTTGTGTAACTTAAACGGTCACGTAAATGTTGTGAGTTGTATTTCTTCCCTGTGTTTTTGGACAATATACCCGGACTTTCGTGAACTGCATTCACTAGTTTCATTAGAACATCCTTCATACATTTAGACTCTCAAATAGACACGCATATAAACATTCATACGAAAGTACACTGTTATCACGCCCACAGACGTACAACTTTATTTTACACGAAATGTGAATATTCGTGCAACAATCTTTGATATTTTACTGTAGAAAACAAATTTTATTTTGGAAATAAACGTAATTTTCCGTAAATTCTTTCATCTCACAAAGTAGGTCACATTAACATTATTTCATCAAAGTCACTCAAACGAAAACCTTGACTTTATTAATGCATCAGTGAATAAAATCACAATATTCTTTACAATATGACAGCCACGTAAGCCCCTAGGCCCGAGATATTTGAAGAAAATAAATTATGTTCCAGCCGAGATCTCAAGAGGACGCACTTGAGCGGTGACCGTGTTTCTGCCAAGATAAATCATAAACGGTACAAGTTCTGATGTCATGAGCAAGACGAATCGACGGAAAACCCCGTCGATATTAACTCTATCTAAAAGTTTAATAATTAATAGCGTGTACCCCTCTTAATGCCAACTGAAATGTGATGAATGATCCAAGTATAAATTAAACCAATTGATTCACAAATCTTCTTGACGTTGGCAAATTGTGTGAACGAGTTGATAAGTTACATTTTAGAGATAGACTTAATTGCTTTTGACGTTTCTTAGAATTGTTTTGATAATTATCACATTGTAATAAGATTTTTTTAAATAAACTCTAAATTCTTAGGCCGTTAAATGTGTTTCCAATTAAATCTAAATTTATGTCATGATTTCTTTTAACCATAAGTCAGCTTATTTTATATATTACAAAAAGCAGCTTAACATGCGCAATGAAATGTTAAATATTCTCAAAGGCAATTTGACGTGTATCCTTTCAGTAAAATACAAGGCAGCGTCTGTGGGTGTCGAAATTCGCGATCGTAATAACAGGGACTGAAGTCATTATAACGCGTATTCTGCGCGTATTCAAATAAACGCAATGCTATATAATACGCGGCCGTGGCCAAGCGTTTATTTTGCTAAGGTACGATGTCGATGAATAGGCAGCGTTACACGCTTAAAAAATCAAAGTTGTGGTTGGTTTTTAGTTAATTTTGCCTCGCATGTGTCTAAAATTAGAAATCCAAGTGTTGGTAATGAGCGCAATGATCACATGTTATTACTTGTAAGTAGGTATACACTTTGATACACAGAAAATAAGTTTTATTGTTATATAAGTGTCCAGCCAGTGTGGGCGTCTTTCGGCTGAGAGAGAGAGAAGTGTCCATCAGTTTAAGCTTAGTTGCACCGAAATTGAAGATTTCATTAAGGGTAGAGCTAAAGTTAACGTTACGTTTACGTATTTTTCATACTCAAATAGTATGAAGGAAGTCTGTTTTGCCTAACCGGTACATTTGAGAAAACTTTTAATAAAGATATATTTTCCTATTTCTATGGAAACAACGGATTTAGGCCTATATGCATGGAGCCTATCATTCGTACGTGGAGCTGAGCGTACATTTTTCCTAATAAACATTATTCCGGCGGGCTTACAGAGCAATGTCGCGTAAACCAGCGTCAGCTAAATGGCCCATTGCGGGAGGATGCGGATCATGCAGAATTACCCTAACAGCAGGCTACTTCTTCAATTCGCGTTTGTTGAGCGTTTTTTAACAATTAATTCAAAATTCAGTTTGCAAACTGGATTTGCCTGACCTTTGTAACAGGGAGGACATTTCATAGAAACGGGGCGTCATATATAGCTACTACTACTACTACAAATGAAACTGTACATCCTCGAACGAACATGTCAATGTGTGCGTTTTCATAGTCATAGCGTCCCAATCCGCAAACGAACGGGGGAGAAGTGCGGGGTACGCCATTTTGCGGAAGGGGCAGGGAACTTCCTTTCTGTACGTAGTACTTATATTAATTCTGTGCCTTTGTATTCATCTCTACGGTTTTCTTCCATTTGCTTGTCTAGGAAAATAGTTTGTGCTGTTTATTTTCAGGCTAATTGTGAGTTTCTATTATGAATATTCGCAATTGCACATTTAGTCTATTTATTATTTAATTAAATTAACTAATTACTGGGACACTGCTCTCGTGGAATTTAAAGATTTTATGTAGCTCAGAAAAGATCCAAGCAATTCTCTATTATTTTGAATAAATAATAATATCACTATCAGAAACTACAGTAGTAATTATATGTATAACAATAAATATTTATATATTTGTTTGTCATTGAGCCGCGCTTCGTTTAAAGGCATTTCCATAAAATTCTCGTTTACATAATTTCTTAATCACTTTGAAACATATTTTGCTAAATCTTTAATTTTAGAAAACAAAATAACGGCCATTCAGTCTTATTCCCTATTTAGTCTGTAACGGCCAATTGAGTTTAATCATCTGTAGGTATACGGTATACAGAGACTTATCCCGTCAGACTCTGTTTTACAAACTTGAAACTGTAATTAGAAATGGACTCGGGCGTTCCATTAATATTTAAGGGTTCTCTGCATTCATTATGCACCTGCTATTTCGGTATTTGCAATACCTATATATGTATATAAATATTTAAGTAGTTACTGAGATGTTTGTTTGAAAATTTTTAAATACTCGTTAATATTAAATTATTTCACTTATTTTTCAACTAAGAATCTACTTGAAAGACAAGTAGATTCTTAGACAAGTAGAAGTTATTATTTTAAAAACTAAGTAGTTTTAAAAATAAAACCAACTTAAAGAAATCTTAATCAAGGATAATTTTGATAGAAACCGTTTAATAAATAGACACAAAATAATTATTTTTGTCAAAATTAAAATAGATCTATCTCTAATAGCATTTAAGCCACTTGGGTTGACATGTTTTAGCTGCGTGATACTTGCATTATAATTGCAGTCTTCTCAGGAACTAGTTTAAGTTACAAATAACATGATCATTGCCTAAAATATTATCTATTAATAAATTAACAATCTAAACTAGTAAGTATACCTATTACTTAATATATTTAATAACATAATATTCTCGTACTTGAGAAATAAGTTTTAAAGTTATCTCTCTCTCTCTCTCTCTCAGCCTAATGACGTCCACTGCTGGACAAAGGCCTCCCCCAAGGATTTTATCCATGGGGGGTTTTGTTTTTAAAGTTATCTAAGTATGTAAAATATGGCAAGGTTTCTTGGCTCCCCGCGCAATCTTGATATATAACTTCTCCCGCACATTAGTCAGTACATTTGTAACAGTAACAGCGAAAAATGGCCACTTATTCCATTCGATACGTTATTTTAAACTTATTGGTGACATATAGAGTCTCCATTTTAAAATTTGTATTTCTATGAATTTTTGCTAGCGTTTAGAGTAAGTAGGGTGGTTGATTTATAGTGTGCTAAATTAGCTTGTATGGTCAAGTAGGTTATCAATGAAGAGTATGAGTAGTTAGATCTTCTTGTATATTATCGTATATAGTTCTTATCGTATCGTATATTCTTCTCGTATATAGTTGCATAGCACAGTCAACTGTAGGTACTCTCAAAATACCAAAATTAATTGCATATTCGCCGCAAGTATAGTAACTATAACTGAACTGTTCAGTTCTTCAGTAGCAAAGTCATAGCTTACCTACCTATATCCTACTTAATTTAATGATTTGATAATAAGACTTCTTTGTATAAGTATATTTTTTAGGTCAAACTTAAAAATTCACTAAATTCTAAATACAAACTTCATTTTTAAACTTTCTTTTAGATCAGTTAATTTATCTGCTACGGCTTCGGGCTGTTGGAGGAATATGTCTGTTCTTAAAAAAAATAGTGTATACTATAGCAGTGCATACTATCGTACTTGTCGTAACAAGTTGCCGTAACAAGCGTATCATTAGGCAAGTCCTAATGAGCGTCTGACCTGGCCTACGCTGCCGCTGTCACATAGATGGGTATCGGGTAAAGTTTTTTTTCTAGAAAGAAGCTTGGGAGGAAATAAGTTAACTGCCCTAACTATGATTTTTAAAAACCATAAGAAAGAGTTGAAGAAAAAGACTATTATGAGTAGTATTTAGATTTAGTGTATTTTCATTACGTTTTACCACCATTAGGGTAATAGCGGGTAATCCCGGTCAGATGACAATACCGGTCACCACACTATCTCGCAAAATATTTGGTTTACGGGCACCCAACATTCAAAAACGATGGCGTTATTGTTCCCCGCCCGGATACACCGACCCCCGCTCAGTTCCGACCGCGCAGCGCTGAGAGCAAGACGAGTGTCTGTTTCGAGACGTTTCCTTATAACTTTTTGGTCGTAGAAAATAAGACGTGAGTATCGAAATATTTACGTTTCATTAACTGTTCATACTTTTTGTTGTGAATCACTCACTTAGCTATCCATGTAATTAGATATTTACAGCTATATGCAATAAGTTTCTTCTTAAATAATTTATAACCTCAAAAAATCATAGATGGGCAATGCCGGTCACGGTATTGCCCGGTCCGGTTACGGTCACTGACCGGTATTACCCGCGAGACAGTTATTTAAGTAGATAATATTTTTTGTCAAAAAATAGTTATTGTTATTTGTTCTAAACTTATTCCTTGTCTAATACTCATGCTGAGTGTTTAGGCTGTGAGTCACCCGAAGGGTACACTTGCGATTTGTGTCGCTAAAGGGGTGACCGGCATTGTCATTCTACTGACCGACATTACCCGCAAAGTTGGCAATACAGGTCAAAACTATCTTTTTTTTCAATTTTTTATTGTGATTTAATTTTTAAACATATTGATCTCGTTGATTGTGATTATTATAGAAGGATACTCAAAGTTATGTTGTATTAATAGTTTAGAAATAAAAGGTTGATTTTTCTACATTTTTTGTTTAATTTTCCTTAGGTGACCGGCAATACCCGTACCTACCCTATCAATCGCCAATATTATTGTAATAGTAGGAGAAACCTTTTATTGGCCTTGTTATAGAATAAGATTTGAACTGTATTACTTGCTGTAAACGCTGTTGGTTTCTATCATCCCTTGCTGGTTTATATTCCCCCCGCATGCACCAAGCACTTTTCATCATCATTCCTAGTCCTCGAGCAAGATTGTGGTCAAGAGCAAACCCATATGTAATAAAAAAATACTAACTAAAAAAAAAAAGATTTAAACAATGCAAAGCGTGGTTCGCTTCTTCGAGAGCTTTTTAAGTGTACGTGTATTTTTATATTTTTACACGACTGACCAAAAAAGGAGTGTTATGTTTTCAGGGTTCATGTATGTATGTATGTATGTAAGTTTCTTTATTCCACCATAAGTCCTGAACGGCTTAACCGATTTTGATGTGAGAGGTATTTTTAGATTCCTTGCATTCCTCCGAGTGACATAGGCTATATGACGTCACCATGAAAACAAAATGGCGGATTATATATGCGATAAATAGCAGACCAAAAAAATAAAATTTAATCAATCTTATCGAGTGGGGTATCAAATTGAAGGGCTTTAGAAGGCGATTTCAAAAATGTATATAACTTATATGTTTGTATGTACTTTTTGAGTAAAAACTCGTCAGTCGTGTTTTTTATTTTTAATAATTAGCTTGTTAAGTTGTGTATTTCCTTATATTTACGATGGCTTTGGGAGTGGTGATGGCCGGGTGGTAGGGCGCCCGCCTGTGGCTGCAAAAGTCCTGGGTTCGAATCCTGCCCGTGTTACAAGAGTTTGTATACCAATCTGACTCATGTACCTATCTATGTTAGTTTTCATCCACCTCCACTTGCCTCCGGAAAACATCGTGAGGAAACCTGCACTGTGGTTGATGATTATCAACTAGTGTGTGAAATGAAGAAGGCAATGGCAAACTACTCCATTATAATTGCCAAGATAGTCGTTGTGTGTGTTTTATTCCATATAATGACCACGACCCTCAGTCATGAGGAATACGACTAAAGAGAGAGAGAGATGATGGCTTTCAATTCCCATCTCAAATGTACACTATTAAGTTACCTTTCATAATCTTTCCCTTTCTTTCTTTAATGAACAAAGGACGAACAACAATATGCGACCACAACCAATGGTCAGATAAATTCTATAGAAATATAGGTATGTTTGTTTCTGGAAACTATCGGATCTGTGATGTTGCATCCGGCATATGCATACGTAAATCAGATTACGCGGGAATCCCCCCATGTGCAGGTAGCCCGTAATCCCTGTTACCACGGAGGCTGCCAAATTTACTAGCAAACTGTTTTGATCGATCCTCATTGCTACAGTCAGCATTTGCAGAAATATTTATCCAGTTTTTTTACTGTTTTTGATGTTAAACATCTATTGGCTCAGCTTGGCAGTAAAATGAACTAGAACGCCGTGACGGAAAATGGCATGATGCGTCGTTCTCGATGCTCATTTGTTTTACATCTGCCAGGCATTCCGTGACGGACGACTTTTTTTAAAAGAAAAAAAAATCAGATACCAGTGGTGTCTGATTTTTGAAGTCACCTAAATGCATCTGACATTGACGACTGCCGTCATCAGTTGGATCATCTAATGTAACAATCAGTTAGTGTGCAAGTTTCCTTACGAGGTTTTCCTTACATATTTGTATAAACAATTGAACGAAAACGAGGATGCTGACCTTACTGCGAAAAAAAGTAAAAAAAAGTAAAGTACATTTTTTATTGCCGACTGTACCGAATGAAACAATTTTACAGCGTTCTCTAGCTTGTGAATTCGTGGTTTTGTTCAATTTAGAATGTATTGAAATAAAACTAGCACTAAATTACTTTTGTATCCACCCACATGTCAAGTCAACCACTCATGGTAAGTCTATGTGCAACTCTAATTTTGTAACAAATTCGAGTAGGTTGATGTGCTGTTCACTGTACCTAGTGGTGAGTAAAGGTGGTCTGAGAGGGGAGTCTTCTTATTATAAAAATAAAAAATAAAAAAGCCTTTATTTATCCGATTCACAGTTGTTTGTTTCTTATATAATAGTGTTAGTCTTTTTTAGTAATGATTTTGTTAAGTATATAGGTGTTAGTGTGTTAGTGTTCGTTGAGAATGGATCCCTCCAGGGTATAGGCCTCCTCCAGTATCCTCCACTCCTCTCTGTTTTGTGCCTTTTGCATCCAATCCGTTCCCGCCAGGGCCACGACGTCATCCATCCAACGGGCCCTAGGCCTCCCTTGGCTCCTCTTTCCGCTAGGACCTTTCCAAGCAGTCGTTAGGATTGTCCACCGCCCATCCCCACACCGTGCCACGTGTCCTGCCCATCGCCATTTCAATCCTTTAGCATGGGAGAGAGCGTCGAATATTTTTGTTTTTTTTCTTATAGTTTTGCATCTAATTTTGTGAATTTTCCTAATGTTCAGAATACTCCTCTCTATGGATCTTTGGCAAGTATTCAATTTATTTTTAATTTTTTGGGTATATACCCAAGTTTGGCATCCGTAGCTCAGGGTTGGTAGAAGGCAAGTATCCACAACAACTTTTTTTAAAGGCATTGGGTAGTCACCTTTGAGTATTTCCTTGGCTGCCCAAAATTTGTTCCAGGTTATGGCAATGCGTCTATCCACCTCCTCCTCCACGTTCTTCTCACTGAAAGACACTCTTTTTACCCAAGTAGATGTAACTGTCTACATAATCCAGCTCTTTATCATATAAGAGTATTGGTCGTTTTGAGGAATTAGTTAAGATTTTTGTTTTGCTTTCATTCATTGTCAGACCAATTTTCTTACTCTCTTTATCTAGTGAGTGGATCATAGATTCAAGGTCTCGGCTGGTTTCCGCGAAAATTGCGATGTCGTCTGCAAATCTTAAATGACTTAGATGTTGTATGCCTACTTTTATACCTTGGTTTTGCCACTTCAATTTCCTAAAAATATGCTCCAACACAGCTATGAACAGTTTTGGTGACATCGGGTCTCCTTGTCTTACTCCTCTATGTATTGCTATTTCGCTGCCTCTTGTTTCTAACCTGACTCTGCTGGTACTGTTGTTATATATATCCTTCAAAACATCTATATAAGAGTTGTTAGTTCCACACGAATACAGCGCTTCCCAGATAGATGCATGTGAGATGCTGTCAAAAGCTTTTGAGTAGTCGATGAAACAAATGTATAGAGGCCTTTTGAATTCTCTGTATTTCTCAATAATTTGTTCCATTGCGTGTATATGATCTATGGTTGAGAAGCCTGACCGGAAACCTGCCTGTTCTTTAGGTTGTTGTGTATCAATTGTCGGGCTAAGTCTAGATAATAAAACTATTGAAAATAACTTGTAGATGCTGGAGAGGAGGCTGATGGGTCTGTAGTTTGCAATATCTCTAGGATCTCCTTTTTTGTACAACAGTATAATGTCCGAGCACCGCCATTGTTTTGGAACCCGTCCTTCACTAATGACCCTGTTAAATAGATGTGTCAGCGGTGTCAACAATAGACTGGCTCCAATTTGGAGAGCTTCATTTTGAATGCCATCAGGGCCTGGGCTCTTTTCAGCTTTTAGTTTTTTGATCCCATCCATAACTTCACTTTCTTCTAATATACTTATTTCTTTTTGTGTTTCTATTTTGCGTTCTTGTATCATAGTAGTTATTTCTTGAGATGTAACTTTCGATTTTCCATAGAGATCTTTGTAAAATTTTGTTGCACAATCTAGGATTTCTTCTCGTGATTTAGTGACTTGATCTCCGCACTTGAGATTCTGTATCCAATTTCGGTGGGTTTTTAATTGTTTAAAGGCTCTTTTTGTACTCCTGTAGCGTTTTAGATTCCTTTCGATAATGTTCTTTCTATGTTGTTGATAATCTTTTTTTATAGCTTTCGTTGTAACTTTAAAGAGGCAACTCAATTCCATTTTCATTTCTTTAGTTTTGGTTGGTTGGTGTATAAGTATAGCACGTTTCCTCATAAGATCTAATGTGCTTTCGGATAAAATGTTGATTTTGTTAGATTTGTTTGTATATTTTATTGTGAGACTATCTTTAATAATCTTTTCCAGTTTGTCATACATTGTCTGAATGTCATTATCTTTATCAATGGTAGGTATCTTTTTCTTTTAAGTTTGTTTTATATAAGTTGATCTCGTGTTCCGTTGTCGGTATTTTTAGTGTATTTGAGTAGTTTCTTCGACACTTTTTTATATTTTCTACCAGAAACTCACATCGTACCATCCGATGGTCAGAAGGATGTTCAATGTTATTTAGGACTTCTACGTTAGTGATATTGCTTGGCTCGTTAGTAATGATGTAGTCTATTTCATTTTTTGTTTTTTTTGTCTGGACTGATCCACGTCCACTTACGTTTGTTTTTCTTATTGAAGTACGTATTCATAATACTGAATTTGTGTTCGTATGCGAATTGGATGAGTCTTTCTCCTCTTATGCTTCTTTCTCCGTATCCAAAATTGCCCAGAATTTTGCTTTCATTTTCTTTGGGCTGTCCGACTTGCGCGTTGAAATCTCCCATTAATATTATAGTTTTTCCTGCGAGTTCTAGGGCTTTATTCAGTGTACAATAGAATTGGTCGATATCGCATGCACTTGACTTTTCTGTAGGTGCGTAGGCTTGTATTATACTTAATTCCTTGTCTTTTAATTTTAATTGGAGTAATGCCACTCTTTCAGATAGGCCTACGAAGTTTACAATATTTTCTTTATGTTCTTTTTTTACAAGAAAGCCTACTCCATGATGGCCGGGAGTTTCTCCGATATAACACAGGATGTGGTTGTCATGTTCTTCTATATTGCATCCCAAGCGTCGTATTTCTGCCAATCCTATGATGTCATAATTTATATTTTTTATGGCATACATTAATTCTATGTGTTTTTCAGTTGTTGCCAGAGTTCTGGTGTTGTATGTTGCTATTTTTAATTTGTTTTTTAATTCGTAGTTTGGAGGGTTGTGGTCATTTTCTCCCACGAGGACCAGTCGGCTTGGGAGAGCTTGATGATTCGTTGTTTTTTCGTATTCAGTTCTTTTAATTGGTTTTGGATTCCGTTTGCCGACTATTAATTGCTATTGTTTCTTGGTTGTAGTTATCTGAGATAGAGAGTTAGACCTAGACCGCATCAAGTCAAAGGCGTTTGATCTGTTTGTCTTGGTTGCCGGTTGTATTTGCTGCTTTTTTGCCTGGTTGTTGTATGAGGGTGGTGAAGTGGAGATTTTCCTTTTTCGTTTGTCCTGGTTGGTATTGTTCTCCTTGACTATCAGTTTGTCATATTTCAAATAGGCTATATTACCCTTTTTTCCTCTCCTCAATTAGCTCTGCTTGTAGTGCTTTTCTCTTTTCCAACACTTCTTTTGAGTAGTCCTCTGTTATGTAGATTTTCTTCAAATTTTTTCTTGTTTTTAATAATTTCGTCTTCTTATTAATCCATATTAAAACTGCTTGAATAACTTCATCACATTTAATTCACTATATCTCTTACAAAATCATTGTTACTCCTATAAAAATCCTGACCAGACTAACGACCTGACATAATACCAATCAAACACCTATTTCTTTCTTTTTATTTAAATGACAAACTTATACAACCAGCATTACAAAGAACCATAAATAAAATTCATCCTCCAACACCTAGTGTTGTTAATTAGTTTAATATTACCATTTCACTAGGATCAATCTGACTCATGTGTTCGGAGAAGGAAAACATTTTGAAGAAACCTGCACTCTGCATGGTTGATGATTATCAGCTAGTGTGTAAATTGAGAAGGTTATGTGTGTTTCATTCTGTGGCGTACTAGCGGAGCTTGTTCCCGGCCACCCGCACTGAGCTGTGACACATTACATTGAGATCCGTCTCGGCGTACGGTCGGGTGCCGGAGTGCGAGCAGTCGCCACTCATAGTTAATATCAAGTTGTTCTGTACCAACTTCTATCCATATTAATGTTAGTCTAGCAATACGGGGGAACACCAGTTATGAGGCCGTGGTGTACCTCATGCGCGGGACGAGGGGCGCATGACGATTGCCGTATACCTAATATCAGCCAGTACGGCACACATTCCATAAAATGACCACGACCCTCAGTCATGAGAAATACGGCTAAAAAGGAGGATCATAAATGCAATGTCTAATTTTTTTTATTATTAATTGGTTAAATATTCGTAAACCTATCTAAGATAGATCGTTATGAATTAGATCGAATGAAATATGTAACCTCCAAGTTACAAAAGAACGAACAATGTATGTAAAATGTCTTCCCATACACGGAATCCTCCCACAAACTTATACAATCCTCTGTCGATATACGTACATACAAAATACGTTAAACTCCTACCGACATAAAGGAAGCGGCCGAACTGTCAAAACTCCAACTACCCACTAAAACATAGTCGGGCACAGATGTAAAAGTTTCAGGTGAAGTTATCAAACTCCAAATTTTACAATTAACCGACCGTGCGGTACTTCCATATTTTAGCATGGGTAAGCGACGGTTTCTAATATGCCGCGAAATATATGGGGTCCCCCTTCCTACAGAGAATTGAGCCGCGGTCTTGGAAGCGGCAAGGAGCGATAAAATGCTGTAATAACGTAATACTACGAGAAAGTTCGACCACCGGCTCGTTGCACGCTTTGTGCCAGAATTGATCTAATCCGCTTGTATTGTACAAATCCCTGATATTACTAGTACGTTCTAGTTGTGCTATAAAAATGGTCTTGCCCAGTTTGTTTATGGTTTATTAGAACACCAGACCACAAGTCGTGAGCACCAGAGCGACAGATATATATCATGTAATAACAGAAAATGGCACTAATTTGGCTTATTACACTTGCAGAAAACTTAATAACTGTGTTTTAAGATATGTTTTAGTAAGTAAGTTATATTGTACTGTAAATTTTCCGATTAAAATAAAATAAATGATGAAATAACACCGTGTAAAAAGGTGCGGAAAATGAGCAACTACATGAGAAATCAAGATTTTTTTATATATATATATATGGTAAAAAGAACTATTTCTATCACAATTCCATGTTTAAATATAGCACCTAATGGATGCTAATAAAGTCGCTAAAGGCAAACCCGAGCTCTAGCAAGAAACTTGCAATGGGACCCGCGGGGGCGATCAACTATACTTACACTTGCGTTAATAACAGTGAGCACCGGTGTCAAGGTTCACTGGAGACGAATTTTACCCAAATTATCTACTTCTGAACCTTTCATTTGACAAGTGGCGTACCTAACTTAGCCTTAGAGGTTGCTGACATATATTTGGAGATTGAAATTTGAATGTCAAAGTTGAGATCGTGTTTTGGCATTTTATCGTTTCCTAAAATTGCTTTCATAAAGCCCTCTGGGATATTAATATTTATCGGGTGTCTGATATTTTTAACCAATATTATGTTTATTCTAAAAATGAGAGTTCATCTGCTCTACAATACATAATATTATAAAGAAGTAAGTTTTGTTCAATTGTACGGTTTGAGAGATTTTGATAAAGTCTAATTAATGGATAAAGCATGTAATATAGACAGGATACTATTTCTATCCCACAATTCCTTCAGAAGCAAAGATATACAGTATAAGCAGGTACAATAGATTTTATTGCACTAAATATTTGTTTTATAATTTGTTACACGATTATAACCTATACCTACGGTTTATTAATTCACATACATTTGTTATTCTCGAAACATTTACTTATTAAAATATTCGAGTATTCGGAATGCAATTGGAGCGTAAATCTCGGAGTCAATCGTAAAAACAGTTCCCCAGAGCTCCGAAAGTAACTCTGTTTCATTGGCTCGCACCATTGTCCTCATACGCACTCCGAGAAAAGACCAATTTCTGAGATTTCCGAAGGGCTTAGCTTCATTTCCTTTTATATCTCCCAAGGTACTAAATTCGTTCAGCCAATAATAAAAAATCGGCGGGGACAGTCGGAATGGACTCCGCGTGAAATTTACTCAGAATCCCTCCGGCAGATTGGACATTATAATGCATTTACTTTCCCGGAAGAGATCATCTCTCAATCGATCTGAGATTATAAAAGGCATTATATATTTACCATTCATGAAAGTTGTTTTTAAATAGGGCTTACCTTGGTCTACATTCGGCATAATAATGTTTTAATGTAAACAATACAAACAAATTATAAAGCGGTATTGATTTCGTTCAATTATTCACAGAGTTGCAATAAACTGTTAAAAGCGTTCACTTTGAGTATTTTTATCCGGTAAATGACTTACTTCTCATTATTTTAAATGTCACTAACAGTTGTGATGACATGATTTTTTTTTTGTATGTAGGGTACTACATACAAAAAAAAAATCACGCCTTACTACCTTCATTTAATAATTTGAGTTATGGGTATGCGTCTCATATACCTTGCCCCAACGTGGGTCGACCAGTCCGGCGGCCTAGGTACCGCTGGAGCGATGAGGTTCTGAAAGACCTACAGAGCATCAGAGCGGAAAACTGGCGGGAGCTGGTGCAAGACCGCAAAAAATGGCGTCATCTCGTGTCGGAAGCCAAGATCTACTTCGGGTCGCTGCGCCGCAGTAGTAAGTTAGTAACTCTAATAGATCCTAGATTTCATTAAGCATTTAGACGCGACTAAGCACAAGTTCACTTATTGCCCCGAAAGTTTAGATACGTACATACATAGAATCACGTCTTTATCCCTCACGGGGTAGACAGAGCCAAGAGTCATGAGACTCGAAGGACACGCTTAGCTGAATAGTTAAGTTTAATATATCTTAATACGTTTATTCCTCTCGACTCGAGTTCTCATAAAATGGAATTATATATCGTCACTTTATGTCAGAAAAAGGGATCTTGTCGACCGAGCGAGCGCAGCGAGCGAAGCGTCTCAGTTTCCACTAGCCGAAAATTCTTTTGTCTGTCCGGATGTTATCGCCTACAGGTCGCATTTCTGAACCGATTCTTATGAAATTTTGTGAGCAGGTTCGGTAATTTTATAGAATTTTTTAGTCGAGCCAGTTTTTCGAAATTTTATAAAATGGCGATAATATATAAAAAAAACCTTATATCTCAGCTATTTAAAAAAAAAACAAAAATGTCATTAGACATTTTTGTTATCCTTATTAAGACGCAACTTTTTTGTATGAACAACATAGTGAAATTCAATAAAACCGTTATAAATCCATACATTAAATTCTTATACGATAGTTCACAAAAAAATCAATAGATGGCGCAGCAAAGCTTTTAATACTCGCAAATTCATTTAAGAGTGACTTGATTTATTGATTAAAAAGAGATTGTTTGAATTGCGTGTATTTTTTTTTAAACTGAGTGCGTTTGACCTCTATCTTGCCTGATGAGAAGCATAGAAGAGATCGAGGGTGGTACACGCAAACTGAAAAAAAAATCAAGTATTTATTTGGTTAATGGTATTGTATTGTGGATTGCTTTGCTTGGTGGAATTATCTTGAACACTTGAAATAAATCTGATATCAAAAAACTTCATTGTATGATTAGAATCCTATTAAAAAAAAGTAATATATACGTATATGTATGTAATAGATTCGATTTCAAATAGAACTTCCTTTTTCAACCGACTTCCCAAAAAAGGAGGAGGTTATATGTTTCGATGTATGTATGTTTTTTTTTTATGTATGTTCGCTGATTTCTCCGCCTACAGTGGACTGATTTCCGAAATTGTTTTTTTATTCGTAATGGTATATACCCAAGTTGGTCCCATTTTAACCACGTCAGAATCTGTTCGGTAATTTTAAAGATACCTAACAAAATATAAAAATACCAACATTGCAATATAGAGCAAAAGCCCGCGATAGCATGCCCTTACTTACTTTATTAAAACTAAAGATTTTCTGTGTATGTTCCCAACATAGAAATAGCGATTAGCGACTATAACAGTTGGATCATGATTACTTAGGCAGATTTTTTGTAGCAATAACATTTAAAGTGGTAACTCAATTTCCTTAAAGTAAAGTTTTTTTTTAAAGATTTTATTCCTAATAATATAAGAAATCACGCCATCCGTTGCCAGGCAATTGGTGCAAATATAAACCCCTGCTAGACATTGTAACTTTACTAAATTATAGTTATATTTGTTTTATTACAAAAGCTGAATTTAATTTTACTTTGGAAGGCCCCAAGGGCTGTTTATACCTATAAAAATCATCCTTGCTATCCATATTACCTGCATAAGCAACTAAAATCCAAACTTCATACCTAGTCGCTAATATTTTTACCTGTATATACCACGCAGAAAAACATTCAGCATTTTTAAAATAAGGAAGGATTGGTCGTCGCGGGCTCACGGTCTATTTATGTGCCAAAAATAATAGACAATTTGACATGTTCTGACATTTCAAATCAAACTGACATAAAAAGTTTCGAATTCTTAATTTTTTATTTTCGGCCAGCAGTGAATGAATAGTTTAAGTTTTTATTAAAGAAAATAGGTGTAGAAGCACTAAAAATGATAAAATAAAACTTTTTTCCAAAAAAAATGAACCGACTTCCATCATAAAACTTAAAAACATGAAATAAAAATAAACAAACAATAAAGAAAAATGTATTAGCATGCTACCTACTGAATGAGGTGAAGTCGGTGCCAAATTGAATATTAATTAATAGTAGGTAGCATGCTAATACATTTTTCTTTATTGTTTGTTTATTTTTATTTCATGTTTTTAAGTTTTATGATGGAAGTCGGTTCATTTTTTTTGGAAAAAAGTTTTATTGAACTTTAATTTTGTTGCGCAAATTACATACCTATATAACCAATAGGTCAAACCATGCATTTCTGACGACTGACGACCTCCGTGGCCTAACGGTCATCACGCCAGACGGCCACACCAATGGCCACACCAGAGGTCCCGGGTTCGATCCCCGGTCGGGTCAAGATGGAAAATAATCTTTTTCAGATTGACGTGGGTTTTGGATATTTATTTATACATATATGTATTTGTTATAAAATATAGTATTGTTAAATTAGCATCCCGTAAAGTCTTGAACTTAATCTGTGTGATTTGTCGGTATATATTTATTATTATTACCTATTTATATTATTTCGAGGCGGAAAAGGCAGGTCTCAGTCAATTTTTTAGTGGTATTGACCAACCACAAGAACTTTTTACTTTCTTTACAGTTTACAGCATTGGTAGGTTGGTTTCAAAACTCTTCTAAGCCAGGGACACGGTAAAATATCGTTTATTACGTGGAAGGGCTCGCGAGGTCTACTGTTCTCACAGAACCACTAGTAATAATTTACTGTAGTGAATTTAGTCTTGGTCTTACATTATCAAACAAATACGTGACTTTCACTGAAATGCGGACCAAAAGATGGTTTTTGTCTACGTAATATCATCATAATGGTTAACTGTTTTACACAATTTTGTCTCAATTAGATAATTATAGTCATTTGTTTTACTGAAACACTTGAAACTAGAAAAAATAATTTACATAAATTAGCATATCTGTAGTATAGTATGTTCAACAATTGAATTTAGTAAAAGATTAGAACTTACATGTTGGGAACTTTTTATTTAGAGTTTATTTTTTTCTGTTTTATTTTAGTTCTTTATTTTAGTTTATTAATTTAATTTTAGTTAACTACTTATTTATTTTTAGTTCTAATCCGGAGTTATTGTTGTTGAATGCGTTTGTTATAAATTTTGCAATAAATTATAGTAATCAAATTTAAATTTATTTATTTATTTTGTATTTAATTAATTTTATTTCGCAAAAACATAGAGATTCTATACCAATATACTTACTACTTGACCCACTATAGTTTTCATTACATCTGAAGCCCTAGAGGCATGTCGCACTCTAAAACGCCAAAGCAAAGTTTGCTCAGGGGGGTAAAAAAGGCCACTTGGATGAAACGGAATATGAACCATTTCTCAATTCCTTAATATTAAAAATGAACCTTATTCTTACAATTAAAAAGGTTCATTTTTAAATATTTAGGAAATGGAAAATGGATCATATTGTGATTCTCAAAGTGGCCGTTCTAACCCCCCAGGATACAAGCGTTGCTTTTAGCAGCAAAAGTTTGAACTGCAAGCGTTTACACAGAATGCAAATTGTGACGTCCTCACAGCCAGCGATGATGTAAGTCCAATATATCACTCAAATGTGTCATATCATAAGCCTAATTGATAATTTTCGAGGTTATATTTTTTTTTTTATTAATGGGAACACACTTTAGACATTCATTCAGTTTTACGAAATAGCACGTTGAAATAAAATTTCTATCAATTTTGTTATGTAGGTACTTATATCAATTTTATATACAGTATATAAAATAAAAATAGGGTCTTGGATGAGAAACAAAAGAAAAACGAAATTTAATACATACCTACATTTATACTTACCCTACACTCACAAACTTCCATGATTTTAGAATAAAGATAGAAAAAAATATTTTTTTTTTTTTTTTATAACATAGGGCGGCAAACGAGCAAGCGGGTCACCTGATGGTAAGTAATCACCGCTGCCCATGGACAACCACAACACCAGGGGTATCGCAGGAGTGTTGCCGGCCTTTTAAAAAGACGTAGGCTCGTTTTTTGGAGGTTCCAATGTCGTATCAGTTCGGGAACACCGCCGCAGGAAGCTGATTCCACAGTTTGGTCGTACGTGGCAAGAAGTGTCTTTTGAAACGCACGGTGGTTGACAGCCAGTCATCTATGTGGTTTGGGTGAAATTTCAGTTTATGGCGGGTGGTGGTATGGTTAAGAATAAATATACTTAACGAGAGAGGAGGAGAGGAAAGATGCTTGGTCACCTCAACACGACAACTACAAAATACCTGATCGAAGGAAAAGTTGAAGCTAGAAGAGGGAAAGGAAAGCCAAAACATTATAGATGTAATCAAAGAAAAGGCTCGTATAAGAAGATAAAATTGATGGTCGACAAGAACGAACTTCTTAAATTAATATATGATGATTAAAAACAATATGTTATGTAGGTAAAAGTTAAAGTGCAAGTTAACTGTGTATGCAAATTCCTGGGGGTCTAAAAACGTCACTTTGGCAATTCAACTTATGACCCATTTCTCATTTTCTAAATATTTAAAAATGAACCTTAGTAGACCACGTATAAGGATCACTTTTAAATATTTAGGAAATTGATCATATTCTGAGTTGTCAAAGTGATCTTTGTAGACCTCCTGAGCTCACAACGCCCGCGAAGTGATACAGGTCCAATATAAACCACACGATCGCGTCATAAATTTAAGCCTGCCTGGTGTACTGTGTAATTTTGTGAGTTACGTGACGTTTACACCTTTTAAAGTATTTCGCTGTAGGTGTTCAACTTTTTTTTACAATAGGTAAAAAGACTCATAATATCATTTTTTTAAATATTACTAATTTCTCATCGTTATCTCATCTTACAGTTTTTTTTTAAATGTACTTGGTTTACTTCTGATACTAAGGACACACCGGAATTCGAACGGCTGCAATCTTTAAAATAAATTTTGGAAATGTATTCATATTATTATTTTTTTGCCTTGTGTGACTGTACTATTTGTGCTGTATTTGATTTAATAAGGTACCTACAATTTTAAGAATTTTATTCGAAAAAAATATAAAGAACTTAAAACTTTCGCACAGAACTTATTAATAGGCTAAAATTTTCCATCTTACTTTTAATTAACATTGGCTAGTACTAGATTATAACTTATTGGCCACACAAAGCAACTAAATAGCTGGTCCAACCCAAGTTTCAGAGCAAAGAAACTCGTAAGTACCTTAAAGTTATCGAAGACTGCGACGAGCTTATGGCATTGTTCAAGTTTAATTCACTTTGGCACTTCACTCTTTGTACGACATTTACGTTTGCTTGTTTATTTTATTTTTATTTCTTTGGACAACTGTTGTTTTTCGGGGAATTTAATTTATTCTCACCCAAGATAAACTCGAGTCCTTTGGAAAGAAATGCGTACGTTTATTTTGAACAGGTATTTGAAGTTTATTTAAGCATATCAAAGTAAATCGAAAAATATTGCGTGGCTTGTACTAAAATAATAAACAAGAAATAAATACGGTCCACATTTTCCTTCAGCTAAAATACACAAACGATGGCAATACCAAGAAGTAAGCTTACATATGTATGTATTATAAAAATTAATAAAATACATTCATATGTAAGCTTACTTCATTTATCATGAATAAAAATTAATAATCATGATAAATGGACACAAAAATGTTATAAATGGCCAGTTTTATTGTATACCTATAAAATATAAAATGTTTTTTTAGGTCTCTCTATACTTCATCGAATTAATTAGTGTTCTTCATAGAGATCTTGTTATGGCATAAAATTATTTTTCTGTCTATCCTCATATTAAAAAATAACGGGTACAAATTGGTTTTGAACAATTATTAATATCATCTCTCATAATTTAATTTTACCTGTATTTTGGTAATTTGAAATTTCAGATTCATTTGTATTATTTTAAATTTCCTGCCTTATCTCGTACGAGAGTTAATTAAAAGCACCTACTTTTTATGAAATACATTAGTTAAATTTATACTTACGTTTCGCTTTAGAAATGGTTCGTTATATTCTAATATAATAATAGGATTTATATTTCATTTTGGTTACACAATCTTTTGTTTTCATTTATGTAATCCAATTAAAACGGTATAAGTATACCACGTTACCGAGTGAACAGACAGGGGACCGATTTTTTTGTATAAAAGATATACCGATATGTTCTTACGTAAATTTGTGTATACTTTAGCACAGATACAGTCTAGTCTTTAACCCTAGTAAGTAGGGTGGATTTCCTTTAGCTGGATAGTGGCCTTATTGGTGGAATCAAGATTCAGATATTATGATGACTAGCCCATCGGCAATGAGGAGAAACCCTAGTTTTAAGCTGTTTTCCATTTGTTTATCGTTTTGTTCCTGTTGAAATGTAGCTAAATTGACAGCGTACTTATCTTCTTGACTTGCCATCATCTTCTAAATATCCCTTCTTTAATTTGCCACAGTCGACTAAAAGGTTGATTCTTCTTATTGCCTATATCTGCTGTTTCGTAAATCCTAACCCTAACTATCCTAACTAATATTTTAAATGCGAAAGTGAGTTTGTTTGTTTCTTTGTTAAATGCGAAAGTGAGTTTGTTTGTTTTACCTCTTCACGCTTCATCTACTGAACCAATCTTTCTGATTTTTTGTATACACATAGAAGTTCGGAGAAGAACATAGGACCTTTCATCCTGGGAAAAAGCACTGTTCCCGTAGGAAATTCACGCGGACAAAGCCGCGGGTAAAAGCTAGTATTTTATACTTAGTACCTAATGGGTACTTTCTATAAACTCTATTTAGTACGGCACAGTCTACTACATTTCTAGTAACCCTGCATGTACCTCTATCTATACAGCCGTATTCCTCATGGCTAATGTGGCATTATGTAGAAGGAAACCACACACAACAACGTTTTTGGGCATCATAACGGAGTGCATTGCCTTTCACACACTTGCTGACAATAATCAAATAGAGATTAGGTTTGAACTTAGCACCTTTCAACCACAGGCCTCTTAACCACTAGACCAGCTAGGTGAAAAGTTTAAAGGTTTGTCTCTAGTCCTAACACAGATTAGATAATGCTCCTGTTAAAGTGCTGGGTTGGTTTTAGTTAATTTCATTATGATGCTACCAGGAATAGGGAACCGGACAACTTTTTTTTGATGCTTATTTTAAATATCTCACAATAATAGAATCATCCGTAAAAGAATCACATCAATACAAACAACATTAAAGTATTTCCCAAGATATAGCAAAAAACATTTAACATTTTTAAGCGATGATGATTGGACGACTGGGGATTCCTTCACTCATAGGCATAGGCGATGGGCTAGCAACCTGTCACTATACCTGAATCTCCATTCCATCAGAGAGCCTACTATTCAGCTAAGCGTGGCCTTCAAGTCTCACGATTCTTGGCTCTGTCTACCCCGTAAGGGATAAAGACGTGATTCTATGTATGTATGTATGATGATTGGACGATACCAAAACGCCCCTAACTAAACGTACATTCATATGACGTCACGCGTAGAAAATGGACTTTCGCAAAAAGTTTGAACTCTTTGAAAAGTCGCAAAATATGTTTAATCATATGTATTCTATCATAAAATAACTTATTTTTAACAATTCTCATACCTTGTCCGGTCCCCTTTTGCACTTAAGAGTAATAATTATTCTGTTGCAGAAATCTAAATGTCAAATTAGGTCACTTACATTTCTGTACAGTGCCTCTGCCCGTATAATACAATTCCTGTTTAGGACAGGTTTCCAGGATATTCAGTTTCCTGGATATATTCAGGTCATGGCTAATGCATTGTGCAATATAATTTCAGCTTTAGACCAAAATTCTAGTTATTTCTTAATTAACTGTACCCCTGTGATCATTTCGCGGTAAAAGACCAAGTATATTACATATGTGTGTATGTGCAAAATAGTACATTGTGATATAAGTGCGGTAAGTTGAAAATTACAGCCGAGGCGATATTGCTAGCCCGAGCCGTAGGCGAGGGCTACAAGAAAGGCAGAGGCTGTAATTTTCAAAGCGCACGTATGTCATACGACGTTTTATAACATATTTGCGAGGAAATATTTAAATAAAACTCGGAAAACGACAATAGCAAAGAAAAAGCACGCGGTATAATTTTACTTGTTCACAAATTAGCGATGCGCGCGCATCAGCGCTTTTTTTTAAGGCAAATGCACAAAAAAACGCCAGTATTACTAATAAAGTAAATTAATATTTTTGTGTTTTGTTACAGATAAATAGTTGTAATTTATTGTCAAAATTAATTTAAAGAATTAAACTTTTATTTATTTTATCTCCTCAAGTTAATTTTATTCATAAAATGTTGACCACTTTTCTGACATAAAAACTCTATGCTAAGATTTAAAAAAGTATCGTTCGTTTTTAGACGGAGCGTGCGTTTTACTTAACAAGTACACAAGTGCGTAATGAGATACAATACAATATTGAAATTGGTGAAATAAATGACACTTTACGAGCAAATATGTTACAAATATTATTTATTTACTTATCCTAACAAATCCTAACTAATATTATAAATGCGAAAGTGAGTTTGTTTGTTTGTTTGTTAGTTGTTTGGTTTGTTGTATGTTTGTTTACGCTCTTGTTTACCTTTTCACGCTTTATCTACTGAAACAATCTTCCTGAAATTTCGCATAAACATAGCTGGAAGTACGGAGAAGGACATAGGGTACCTTTCATCCCAGGAAAAGCACTGTTTCCGTGGTAAATTCACGCGGGCGAAAGCTAGTCCAAACTAATATTATAAATGCGAAAGTGAGTTCGTTTATTTGTTTGTTACCTCTTCACGCTTTATCTACTAAACCAATCTTCCTGACATTTTTCATACACATAGTAGTGCTGAGAAGGAGATGAGGTACCTTTCATCCCGGGAAAAAGCACTGTTCCCGTGGGAAATTCACGCAGGCGAAGCCGCGGGCAAAAGCTACTTATAAATCTCGGAAGAGATGGACCAGCGGGAGAGACGGAACACTGTAATTTCTACCAAACTATTTTATTCCGCGAATAAAGGCATGAAATATAAAATCGATGAATATTATTATGGTTACTTATATTTTAATGAGGCTGTAATTAAGTGCTGAAATTTAATTTCTCCGACGTTTAATTTCTGTATGAGAGCTTTTAAATAATTTCTACGATTATATTTGAAGCCTTCGAGCCTCGCGACTCCTGGCTCCGTCTACCTCGTAAGGAATAAAGACGTACGTATCTGTACCGCATAAACATCCATGCAAGACATACCTTGCGTCTATAAAAGCACTGATTACTGTCAACTGCATATCATAATATGCAGTTGACAGTAATCAGTGCTTTTATCGACAACTGGGTTTGGCCATAAACACAACTATTTATGATTATTGATGCGAAATACTGTTGACAATATAATGCTATCTGCTGCGATGGTTTGCAATAAAATTGTTATAGCACGACGCGGGGTCTGTACCAGAATACAGAATGAAGGAGATGTATCATCATTTATTTATTTCACGGTTAGTAACTAGACAGTTTAAAATAATAAAAAAGTGAGAATCATCATCCTCTTTCTCACATTTTATCCCACTTCAGATAGAGTCGTTAAAGTGTGTTAGTTTTTCCATTTCTCTCCATTCGGTGTTAAATGTATGGTAATTAACTAAGATTTGACTGTCAGACAATGCTTGTACTTTTGTATGTGTGTACAATAAAGTGAAGCGGTGGTGGCTGAGTGGTAGAGCGCCTGCCTGTGGATACAAAATCCCAGGTTCGAATCCTGCCCGGGCTACATGAGTTTGTATACCAATCTGACTCGTGTTAGTTTTCATCGACCACCACTTGCTTCCGGTGAAGGAAAACATCGTGAGGAAACCTGCACTCTGGTTGATGATTATCAGCTAGTGTGTGAAATGGAGAAGGCAATGGCAAACCACTCCATTAAAATTGCCAAGAGAGTCGTTGTGTGTGTTTCATTCCATATAATGACCACGACCCTCAGTCATGAGGAAATACGACTAAAGAGAGACAATAAAGTTTAAATAAATAAATAATTATATTCTTTTTAGCAACTCACTCGTATATCATTCTAAACACACTCCATACATCTTTTCTTTCGCGTTCGTCTGCATATTGTACATTCTATATCTATACATATAATAAAACAGTTAAAATATTTTGTCTGTACATTTAGTATTTTTGACTGAAATGGATAGAGGGACACTTAAAAATAATAATAGAAAGCAAAAAAAAATTTTTGGAATTTTTTGTATATCTACCAGTCTTTCTGTCTGTCTGTCTCTATGTATGTACGGGTTTCACGCAAAAACTACTGGACGAATTTAAATAAAACTTATTTTTTTGGACTGTGCCTTAGCAAAAGTCGTTCAACCTGATGAGCATTTTCTACTGACGTATAAATAGACAGGACACGGGATAGGACAAAGAGGGACTCGGGGTAGGAGTGGTGGTACACGGGAAATTGTAGATAACGAGCAGATGAAGATCATTTTTGAATGAAATATCACTTTTGATTCATTTTGACTGTACTACGAGTACCTAATATATTCCCGCGGGACACGGGATAACCAAATGGCCGAATTTTTTAGTACAGTTTGGAACACAAAAAGATTTTTTATCTAAACGAAATTCACGCGGGCGAAGCCGCGGACAATTTTTCTAAGGCTCAGTCGCAAAAGGTCTCTTTGCCAAAATGTCTCCTAGTCGTTTCTCTTTCGCAGAATGTCTCTTTAAGGGGGGTTAGGCGGTCAGCGAAAATTTATATGAAGCGGCTGAGGCGGGGGGGGACGTCCCGGTTGCGCGCCATTCACATTTTTATCAAAAAGTTAATAGAAATGTTTAGTTTTTCAAAAATTTAAATCAGTCACGAAATCGAAAAGGTAAAATACCTTTGTGTTGGTGATTTTAAAACATTTTTTATTATAAAACACGGATGTTATCTGTATTCATATGAAATTTTAGAGGTAACTTCAGGATTTTTTTCTATCGAGCAAAATTTTTCCCATCGTGTTTTGGAAACAGTCCTCCCTTTAAACATACATTCTACAATACATATCAGAAATTTCAGGGCGAAAACTCTTCAATTCTTTAAACAGCAGCTTATAGAAAACAGCCAATATTGCCGTTTTCACTTACTGGAAGCCCTAAGAGTTTGTTGACTAGGGGACATATTGCGAAATACACTTTTTGCGACTAAGCCTTCTCAAAATACATATCTCCTTTACCGTGGTTATCTGCGATGGTAGCTATTTTCATTAGAGCATTAAGTCAAGCCGGCGAGGTAGGGAGGCATTAATCTGTTTACGAGATATCAAGTTACGTAACCAGCAAGGTATAACCATGTCGCCGGGTTATTATCACACCCTGAATTTGGGCATTCGATGTTCTATTAATAACAATTCAATGACAAAAAAATATTAAAATAACTTTTGGTGTTAATACCACGAATGCAACTTTATTGAAAAACATACGTGTGTCTAGAGTAAAGGATTTCTATAGCACTGTACGATTAAACTGTTACAAAGTCTATATATATAACTCAAAGGTGACTGACTGAATGACATAGTGATCTATCAACGCACAGCCCAAACCACTGGACGGATCGGGCTGAAATTTGGCATGCAGGTAGATGTTATGACGTATAGGCATCCACTAAGAAAGGATTAACGCGAGCGATGCCGCGGGCGCCAGCTAGTCATATATAAATTTACGATGAAAGGCTAAGTATGCATTTCAATCACTTAAAAGATCGCAAAAAATTTTCTATTGGATGTTTGTTTATTTTAATAAAAAAATGAGATATGCTAATACGTGGTATAACAATTATAACGATCGGGAAATCGCTCCGTCACTTATGCATAATAGAGGATCTCCTCTGAGCAGAACATAGAATTTCCTCTAGATCGTGCGACGAATTGACAAGACAAACAACTTGCACTGAATAAATATCTCCTTCGGCGACAAATACTCCAATAACGTACTTGAAGTCTTTTAGGAGACGTTTATTTAAAGAGTCTTTGACGCGATGTGACATCACTAGCATCTACAGGTAATATACATACATATTTCAAATCATAAGTTAAAATTATTGAACAAAATGAAATGTAAATATACCTACTAAGATTAAATAGTTATTACTGGACGTAGTCATTCATTAGTCCCGGCTATATAACAACTAAATTTTAGTCGTTGAAGCTAAGTCTGATGCATTAAGGAACCTCAAAAAGACACATGAAAAGCAAAATAGGAACACAAAAGTTACTAAGCAGACATGCGATTTCATTCCTACTCATCTAAATTTAACCCATCTACATTTTACTATCACCGAAGAACCGAATATCCTCTAAAACAATAAAGTCGCCTAAACACTATCCCGAAAAGGTTTTCTCAACTAATACGAGAGCAACATTTACAGGCGCTCACAATAGCTTGATAGGGAAGATCCTAAGTGCGCATGTTCGCCGCCGCGCCATAGAGGCAGCCTTAAAGTACCTCTCCAGTGTGGACGAAACGCGCGCGTGTGATACCGCCTCCACGGCTCGCGCTCTAGATACACGAACGAAATGTAAACACTCTTAATTCAATTCAAATAAAGTGCTACCGTTAAACTAAAAAATAGTGATTCAAAAGTTATAAAAAAGTTTTTATAAGACAAAGTGAGCGTAAATACGTGTTTTTTGTTACCTCTTCTGGATAAACAGTTTTACGATTTGCCGCATTGTCAAATTACAAGTTGTTTCATTCCGCCAACATATTGTCAAGGTAAAAGCAATTTAGTCTTTATCTAAGGGAAACTTTTGAACTTAATCGCATAATAATAATCTGAACTTGTACGCTTTTCTTACATTATGTGACGAAGGTCAGATTTATTTCTGTAAAATAATTTTAACATGCTACCTATCACTACATTAGTACTTACCTGGTATTTTAATTGAATGCCTCTATAATTTAGCGGCCGAGACATTTAGGATATTTTTTAATTATTAATTACCGATGTGTTGATTGTTATTTTTATGGTGGTTGCTATAAGAAATTGTAAATTCACGAAAACGAATGTAACCAGGTTATATTCGTATTTAAAAAAAAAATAAAGATGGGTTTGCTCTTAACCATAATCTTGCTCGAGGAAAGAGAGAGTTTATTCTGAAACACACAACACATGTAAAAGCCAATTTAAACGATATAATAGGGGTAGAGACGAAAGCGCGATAGAGCTATAATATATTTGGAGGTAACTGTATCCATCCATACTAATATTATAAATGCGAAAGTTTGGATGTGACTTTGTGAGTTTGTGAGTTTGTGAATTTGTGAGTTTGTGAGTTTGTGAGGATGTTTGTTACTCAATCACGCAAAATCTACTGGACGGATTTCGATGAAATTTGGTACAGAGGTAGATAATGACCTGGAATAGCACATAGGCTACTTTTTATCCCGGGAAAAAGCACTGTTCCCGTGGGAAATTCACGCGGGCGAAGCCGCGGGCAAAAGCTAGTAAATAATATTGGACGAGCAGACTGACCAATTGGTATATCAACCTAAAGACAAATCCGCTGAACATATTTGTATTGAGGTTTTTAGCGTAAGTGAGCACTATATGTATTTTGGAAATTTTGTGAAAATTGTGTAAAATGTGTAAAACGAAATTTACACAGACGAAGCCGAGGGCGAAAGCTAGCTTTTGCCCTTTTCTAAGATGTTTCAAACCCTAATTATATAGATGAATATAATTATGTACTTATATGGACCGAGTTAAAATTAAGAATGAAGAAGCCAAAAAGGGCTTATATAGACCAAATAAAGGAGAAGGCAAAAGTTGTGTCGTACAAGGAGGTCAAAACGATGGCTGAGGATAGGGAGACATGGAAAAAACTCCACTGATAAGAACAATATTCTTAAATTTAAATGAATGAATGAAAATAAATGAACGATACCCACAGCCACACAACAAAAAGACATCTATAAAATATGAATGGCCCTTATAGCTCAGCCGGAAAAGAAATGGGCTGTCTAAAAGGCGCAAGTTCAAATACCATTCGGCCCATCTTGTAGAGGTACAATACAGTTAGGCGTCTGACTTCGTAGATCAATCAGACTAATGTACGGTGTACGATCATTGTCATAGTCCACCACTTGCTTTCGGCGAAGGAAAAATCATGAGAAAACTTGAACAATAGCTTACTGTTACCTAGTATCCTAGGTGAGCAACAGAACGCTGCACGGCGCAATGCGTTGCTGTGCAACAAGGCAACATACTTATCCATACATTCATACGTTATATATTTACGCATCGCGCTGCGCTGCCTTCCTCCTTTTGACGCTTACCTAGGACAACGGGACGCTCAATAGCAGTAATTGTTAAACCATGTCATTATTTTATGGTCCTGTCAGAAACTATATAGGCGACTTGAGACATCTATACCTAAGACATTTGGAAACAAAAAGAGATCTACAATATTAGTCAATTTTCTTCATCTCACGATATTTTTAATGCTATAAGACGATAACTGCATAATACGAACGAAGTGAATATATCGATATTTCACTTTGTATTATCTGTGAAGTATCGATCAGCGCAGAATCAGTAAAAAATCTTCAAATATAAAATTTGATATCTACTGTTGCTAACTGACTGTGACATATCAACGCAGATCCGAAAGTGCTGAACATATATAATTTTTGCAGAGACGCATATAAGTGTAAAAAATCATTATGATACATAAGATGCCATGGTATGAGCTAAACATACATTTTGGTTGATTCGGTTAAACGTCAGTCAAGTCAAGGTTGAAGGAACGACTGAGAGAGAATACGGGTGTAAGAAAGAGATTTTGGAAATTCCCTAGCAAAAGCTTTATAACTAAGTACCTGCATTAACACTTATTTTTTCTCGTTCCACTTTAAAACTTTATTTCTGTTCCACTTAAATGTTCCCTTGACCCGCGGAGATTTTTCTTAATTACTCGTTTAATATTGATGAATTGATCTCGACTAATTAATAACTAATGGAGATTGATTTTCAATTAATAACGTAACTTTAATTGAAAAACTTCTGAAATTGAAAGTGAAACCTATAGCCAATCGTACGTACTTACCAATTTTGATTATAATTTCAGTGGCTGATTTTCTGAGAAATAATAATTAGAAATTAACTCGTTACAATGAATATCTAACTCGATTTATCGCCGGTGTTAGCTTTAGTGAAAGTACCTACGTTACATATTTAAAAGTTATACTGAATTCAACGTTTATATAGACTTCTTTATTCATTAGCTTTAATTGTACGATTTTCTCAACAATTATCATCATTATTTTAACCAATATACACAAAACCTAAACAAATTTTATATACATACATAGAATCACGTCTTTATCCCTTACGGGGTCTACCCCGTAAGCGTGGCCTTCGAGTCTCACGACTCTTGGCTCTGTCTACAGAGCCAAGAGTCGTGTGACTCGGCCACGCTCAGCTGAATAGTGGGCTCTCTGATGGAATTAATATAACAAACAAATTATACATAAAACCTAAACATCTATTAGTGAAAACCGCATGAAAATGACTTGGGGGAGTTTGTTTTAAAACCGAAGTCACATTAATTGCCATAATTATCTATTGAAATGTTTATATTTTTTATTTCTTACTGTTTTATTATAAACCCACTCGCGGTCAATTGATTTTTTCGTACATCAAGCATTCGAATTTCTGTTGGAATTCAAATACACAAATGTCCTAGTGTTTTTTCCTTCATAAGAAACGACGATCTATTTCAGAAAAATAGCTTAATTTCTTTCGAATTTATAAGAAGAGTTGAGTTATTAAAACGTATTTAATAGAAGCAAGCACTACAGACTTACAGAGTCTAATATTGAAGTCGATGAATAAAGGTATTCCAAGACGTTGGTATTACATGACTCTCGTCTGTCCAAAACATCGTAACATTTTCGAAATAAATACATACATACATAGAATCGTGTCTTTATCCCTTACGGGGTAGACAGAGCCAAGGGTCGAGAGACTCGAAGGCTACGCTTAGCTGAATATTGGGCTTATTGATGGAATGGAGATTCACATATAGTGACAGGTTGCTAGCCCATCGCCTATGAGTGGATGAATCCCCAGTTTAAGGGCAGTAAGTGAAAACGGCAATATTGGCTGTTTTCTATAAGCTGCTGTTTAAAGAATTGAAGAGTTTTCGCCCTGAAATTTCTGATATGTATTGTAGAACGTATGTTTAAAGGGAGGACTGTTTCCAAAACACGATGGGAAAAATTTTGCTCGATAGAAAAAAATCCTGAAGTTACCTCTAAAATTTCATATGAATACAGATAACATCCGTGTTTTATAATAAAAAATGTTTTAAAATCACCAACACAAAGGTATTTTACCTTTTCGATTTCGTGACTGATTTAAATTTTTGAAAAACTAAACATTTCTATTAACTTTTTGATAAAAATGTGAATGGCGCGCAACCGGGACGTCCCCCCCCGCCTCAGCCGCTTCATATGAATTTTCGCTGACCGCCTAACCCCCCTTAAAGCCCTTTCCCTCGATTGACTTTACAATCTGTGCGGGAAGAGAAGCAGCTGGCACATTCTATGTTCTATTCCAAATAAATGTATAGGGATAATACTAGTAAAATTGTAAGGAAAGAAGAAGAAATTGCGTTGTTTATGCCCCGTCGATGCGAATAAATAAAACGGAACGTAGATATCTCAGTGGACCCGTCAAAGCGAAACAATGCAGTTGGCATGCAAATTCCTGCAGTTTCCGATGCACATTGCAAGTCTAGGCAGTTACACATTATTTTACATATATGTCTGCTTGTATTACTGACGGAAATAAGGAAACGAAATTGTTTAAAACTGGACCTGTCTCGGGTCAGGTTCATTAAACTTTCTGCTTTTATCGCGTCACAGCATACATGAGTACAGTAAACCTAATATTATAAATAAGTATTTATAAGTTTGCGAGTTTGTTTGTGGGGGGTAATTTTCGGAACTACTGAACCGATTACAAAAATTCTTTCACCAACAGAAAGCTAAATTATACCTGAGTGATAAAGTCTATTATTTGTGTAGGTATTTACTTCCCGAGCGAATCCGGGGCTATCCGCTAGTAAATTTAATAAACTTGACTATATCAAGAAATTAAATGCTTTGACTTTGATGGTAATAAGTTACACATGTCGCAAGTCCTAGAAATTAGACATTTTTACACGACATTACTACTCAAATTAGGAGTGTTATGTTTTCAGGGTTCACGGTCAGGGTAGATAAACCTGACCCCTCTGCGATAGGATTTAGTGAGGAAGGGGGTTTATTTTTATCTGCTCCTCACTGTACATAATTTATTTATCTGAAACTCTATCCATTAAGTGGACACTAGTGATGTAAGAGTTTATTAAAGGATTTTTCTATACCTTTATTATTATGAGAGTTTTTTAAATGAAAGGTATAGGTCTAGACTATTTTTGTGGTTACTGAATTGGAAATTTTGTCAAACATATTGGCAATAAATACTTGGCGTAGGTATAGAACTTCGCGTAATTACTTTCCTCAATTTACTCCGAAAGAGTTTTTTCGTTTCGCAGATCAAAGAAGGACGTTATATATTTTTTTAGATCTTGAATGTTTTTTCTTTGTTACACAATATAGCTGATAGATATTAGAATAACGATAGATATTATTTATCTATCGTTATTCTAATATCTATCAGCTAAATTATTATAAATGCGAAAGTCTGTCTGTTACGCTTTCATGGCTAAAGCACGAGACCGATTTTGATGAAATTTGGTATGAATATAGTTGAAGACCGGAGGTCAAAAATACGCTACTTTTTTTCAAAAATTAACCTCCAAGAAGCTGCAATGATAGATGGAAGTTTGTATAATAGTGCTCCCACACTGGCAGTAATAAAATGTTGTATAATATAATATTTGCTGTCTCTTTTTTTCATTACTTGTAACATAAGTGTAACAGAGATAACAGATGTCATATAACATTATATAACTGACGACCTCCGTGGCCCAACGGTCATCATGCCGGACTGCCACACCGGAGGTCCCGGGTTCGATCCCCGGTCGGGTCAAGACGGAAAATGATCTTTTTCAGATTGACCCGGGTCTTGGATGTTTATCTATATATGTATTTGTTATAAAAATATAGTATCGTTGAGTTAGTATCCCATAACACAAGTCTCGAACTTACTTTGGGGTACACTTACTTACTCAATCTGTGTGATATATGCGTATATATATAAAAAAAAACTGCCAGTGTGGGAGCACCATAAGGAATACATAGATATGCTTTTTGCCGCGGGCGAAGCCGCGAGCGAAGCCGCGGGCAACAGCTAGCCCGCAATATTGTACTTAAGAGAATTAAAACAAACGTAGAAAAAAGCCAAGGTAAACCTAATAAATGAGCGTTAAAAATGAAATGATCCTGTAAAATCCTTTTAACTTTGCCCGTAACAATAAAACTGAGTTATAAAATTTACTTGACAGCGTTTTCAAGTTTCAAAGAGATAAAGTGAAGGTATTTTATAGAAACAGCTCGTTTTCACGGTAACTGACCATTGTTTTCTTGAGATAATATTTTTGTAGTTAAAGCTCACTGACACATGAGCTAACTTTGCACCCTGCACTTTTTAATAAATACATAAACTTAAGTACCTACGAATATGTTTTTAACATAAAGGTAGAATAAAATATAAGGACTCATTAGTTTTTAGTTTTCGTTTACTAATTAAACTTATTATTTTTACTGGTTTTTGCCCACGGCTTCGCCCGCGTGAATTTCCCACGGGAACAGTGCTTTTTACCGGGATGAAAGATATTATGTCCTTCTCCGTACTTCTAACTATGTGTATGCGAAATTTTAGGAAGATGGTTCAGTAGATAAAGCGTGAAGAGGTAACAAACAAACAAACAAACTCACTTTCACATTTATAATATTAGTTAGGATTACTGGTTTTTGCCCGCGGCTTCGCCCGCGTGATTTTCCCACGGGAACAGTGCTTTTTCCCTATGTCCTTCTCGGTACTTCTAACTATGTGTATGCGAAATTTCAGGAAGATATGGATATTTGATGTTGACTGTGTCTTAACTTTCAGTTGTCTTCTTTTCTTTTTTTATCGAGTGTGTCGAAGATGTATAATAGTGGATTTCTCTAGTCGCCTAAAGGCATTTGACACGACTTGACGACTATCGCCATCTAGCGGCAATAAAAATAATGAATTGATAGAGATTGACCTTGACCATGAACATACTTATAATCAAGCAAAAACTTGAAATCATTTTAATATTGAACTTGTATTGAAGTGTGATTTTTTTTGTTTCAGATTTAACTAAATGAAAAAGGATGTGGTTAAGTGAACCGTGTGATACGCAGTGTAGTGTTGGACGCAGTATGTGAACAGACGTACATACAATGTGGGCGGCGGAGCTGAGCTGTTTCTTCATATTGTTCGGTGAGATTTTTTTTTACATAAAAATATAATAAATCTGAAGAGTTTGTTCTTAAAAAGCATTTAACCTCTGCCAAATTTTATATGATCATGCTCATACTGTTTGTGATTGTGTGTGTAGTTTGGAAGCTAGTGTGTCGGCATTTTTATTTGCGTGTATAAATTACTAGCTTTCGCCCGCGGATTCACCCGCGTGAATTTCCCACGGGAACAGTGCTTTTTCCCGGGATGAAAGGTACTGTGCAGAACAACTACGCTCTGCTACCAGAAAATGTGCGCAGAGAATCCGGACAAACGAAGCGGCGGGAAGAATTCTGTACCGGAACTTCACCGGGAAAAAACCACCGGTAAAAATAAGTACCGGGAAAAAATCTCCACGCGGCACCACGTTTGCCCGACTAGAACCTAACTTAAGCTATACGCAGACTGCTACCACCGTAGCTTATAAAGGGAGCTACAGGGCCCTATATAATAACCTAACCTATAAATTAACTAAACTAAAAACTATAAATTTAATCTTCAACTCACCAAGTTGACTTTTCTTTCGATCCAAGTTGGGGTGTCTTCGGAGAAGGTGGTGGTCCCTAAATCACCCAACCTACCCCATGAGATCTCAACCTCCAGAAAAAATACCTGATCCGTCTAGCAGTTCCACTCGGCAACAGGTTTCGGCGTCTCCAGGCAGCCACAGGTCACGTCGGTCACAACAAACAGTCCAAGTAAAAGGTTTCACAAACACACACGTTCCATAGTTATTTACCAAAAGGGAAACTCACAATTATAGTTCAAACTAACCAACAATCAACGTGGTTTTAGACAAAGGGACGCGGGACCTCTCGCGTATTAAACAAACCGAAATCGCACAGGACAATGGCGGCCGTCCGCCATGCCATTCACGCGAGCAGTCGTGTGAGAACCCCGAACGCCTGGTGGCGACAATAGGAAACGCGTGCGTTTCGTTTCACGCAATTATATTACAAACATCCCCCCGTCCCGGTCTGAGAAGCAGACCGCTAGCTTACTCTACGGGAAGGCGGGCGAGAGAGGTCACACCTCTCCTTAAAATCGAACCGTCGACCAACACCTCAGCCACACGCGGAGTGCCATCTCCGCCAAGAATCAAACGTAATATGCGAGCTCGTCGCCAAAGCAATGAGGGCAAATTTGCCTCTTTTAACAATACTAAATCACCCTCCCTGGGAGGCTCAGTCCTGTCTGTCCACTTCACTCTTTGCTGCAGCAAATGCAAATATTCAAGCGACCAGCGACGCCAAAAGTCCTGGCTCATTTGCTGCAACATTTGAAAACGCGACAACCGATATACGCGTTCGTCCTTCCACGGATATTCGGGCAGGGCATTCAAAGGCCCTCCCACCAAAAAATGACCAGGGGTGAGAGCTTCCAAGTCATTTGGATCTGGAGATAGCGGACAGAGAGGACGAGAGTTGAGGACCGCCTCAACTTTACAAAACACTGTGGCCAGCTCTTCAAAAGTTAGAGCCGTTTCTCCGATAATGCGGCGGAGGTGGGTCTTTGCGGATTTCACAGCCGCTTCAAAAATCCCTCCCCAATGGGGGCAACTTGGGGGACTAAACTTCCAGGTTATTCCCCTTTGGGCAGCAATTTGACTTAAACTAGTACAATTTTTATCAATAAACACAGAAACATCCTTAAGATAATTTACAGTTCCTTTATAGTTTGTGCCATTATCCGACCTAATAAGGGAAGGTAGACCTCGACGCGAAACAAAGCGATCCAACGCGGCGACGAAGGCCTCCGTAGTCAGAGCCGATACCACCTCCAAATGGACAGCCTTGGTGGCCAAACAAACAAATACACACAAATAGCCCTTCACAATACGGGCATTACGAAAGGGAGAAGCCTTGATCGAAAAGGGGCCGGCAAAATCGGTTCCAACGCCGTCAAACGGCCTCGAAGGTCGGATTCGATCAGCGGGCAAATTACCCATCTGTGGCTGCATCGTGGATGCCTTCAACCTATAACATGCAATGCATCGAAACAGGACACTACGGATTGCTCTTCGGGCAGACAAAATCCAAAATTCGCGTTGCAAAATAGCCAACAAAGCATTGCACCCAGCATGGGCGTTACGAATGTGTCGATCAGACACCAAAAGCTGCACCAAGGGTCCGCCCTTGGGCAACAACAGAGGATGGCGAGTCTCATATGGAAGATCCGCCTTCCGGAGCCTGCCTCCAACCCGAAGAAGCCCATCCGAGTCGATGTACGGGTTCAAACGAGCGACCGCGCCCTTCAACTTAGCGCGTCCGTCGCGCAAAATACGAAGCTCTGACTCAAACCGTCCGGTCTGCACGACACGGACCCAATGCAACAATGCGCTCCGGCGCTCTTCTGCACCTGCAATCGGCTCCAACCGCTTTGCCTGTGGGTTTCTACAATTATGTATGAAACGCTTAATCCAACTGGTGACACCCAGAAGCTTATCCAAGCTGCTATACCGAGCAAGTAGCCAATCCGGCTCCGACGTCGTCTCAGCGACTACAGCATGTACACGGAGCCCAGTCAAACTCAAAGAAGTAACATCTGTCTGACAGACAGGCCAAGATGTTTCTAATCCCATCAGCCACTCTGGACCCCACCAGAGCGGGTGTGACACCAATTCTGGTGCCGTACAACCTCGGGAGGCACAGTCCGCTGGGTTAAGCTCTCCCGGCACATGTCTCCATGTTATATCAATTCCGATATTCTGGATTTGGGAAACCCGATTTCCCACAAAAACCTCCAAGGTATGTGGGGCCGCGCGCAACCATGCAAGCGCGACCTGGCTATCCGACCAGGCGAAGATGTCCCGTATCTCGACCGTGGCCGCCAGCTCACATGCAACGTGATGCAACAATTTAGAGAGAAGGTGAGCTCCACTCAACTCAAGCTTGGGAATAGTCAGCCTAGTCCTGATGGGGGCGACCTTGCTCTTCCCTAACAAAAGCGAGACATTGACCCGGCCATCGGCGTCAACTGTCCGCATATAGACTGACGCGGCGTAGCCTCGCTCCGACGCGTCACAAAAGCCATGCAGGCTGGCTCGATATTTCCCGGGGGCAATATTCGACGAGGCAAGGCAATCCGATTGACTTCCTTAATCGATGAAAACAACTCGAGCCAATCATCCAATGGAGAGCCAAACAGCGGCTCGTCCCACGAGACGCCCAAAGTCCAAAGTCTCTGAAGAAGACACTTTGCAGAGAATATCACTGGACTGATCCAACCGCTTGGATCAAACATACGGGCTATTACGGACAACACCGTTCTCTTAGTCCAGACCTTTGGTATTTCCAAGTCCACTTGGAATGTAAAAATATCGGTTAGCGGCTGGTACTGCATGCCCAGCACCGCTATCCTGTTGGGATCATCCACATCCTCAAACAGGTGAGGGTTCTGTTGGTGATCCTCCGGGATCCCTTCTAGAACTTTAGGCTCATTAGACAACCACTTACGTAGCTCGTAGCCACCTGTCTTCAATATTTCAATCAATTCATCCCGCAGTAGGAGGGCCTCCTCAATACTTTGGGCTCCGGTGCACACGTCATCAACATACAAGTCACGTGACAGCACGGAAGCCCCACGGGGAAAGCGGATCCGTTCCCGCTCTGCCAATTCAAGCAATGATCTGATGGCGATATAGGGACTAGATTTCAAACCATACGTGTTTGTGTTGAGTTCATACACCGTCACAGGATCCTCAGGGCGCTCACGCCAGAGTATCAACTGGAATCGCCTGTCCTCAGGATGTATGACTGTCTGGCGGAACATCATCCGGATGTCCGCACCAAAAACCACTTGATGTCTTCTAAAGTTCAAGATGATGTCAATTATGTCCCTATGCAATTTGGGACCCGAATGCAAACACAGATTCAACGAAACCCCGTTCGAAGTGGGTGCGGACCCATCGAAGACGGTCCTCAATTTGCCTGTTGAGGCCTTCACCACCGCGTGGTGGGGCAAAAAATAATGCTCAGTTGAGCTCCAATCAACTCGAGCCGGAGACATGTGACCCAAATCCTCGTACTCGCGCATAAATTCAATATATTTATCGCGAAGTACGTGGTCACGCTGCATGCGTCGCTCCATGGACAGCAGTCGTTTCTCCGCAAGCGCCCTACTTTGCCCTAGGCTAGGACGAGAGGCAACAAAGGGTAACCTAGTTACAAACCGACCGGAGGGCAACCTCTCCGTGGTCGATCGAAAAAGGGCTTCGCACTCAGCGTGTTCCGGATCCACCCTGGAACTCATAGGTGGCTCCTCCACCTCCCAAAACCTTTGCATGGTCTTGGCCAAGGACGCTGATGCGACGACCGGTGGCTCCTCCACGGTGCTATTATCAAACACAGGGCCCATCAGGGCGAAACCAAAGATAGTAGACACTGCCATCAGTGAAGACGAACCCAGAGCTTTCTGGGTACCCAACAAAATCCAACCCAATACGTCCGAGCCCAGGAGCAAGTCCACTGGGCCGGGATGAAAGACAAAGGGGTCGGCCAAATCCAGACCCGAAACCAAAGACAACACACCCGGCGGTATGTCTGTCGAGGGGTGCCAACCCGCAATGGTATCCATTACCATAGCCGAGGTCGTGATCCTCATTGTGGAGGACTTCAGCGAAGAAAAGGTGACAAGTGTCTGGCCCGTCAGACACTTCACTTGTATGCCACCAACTCCAAGAAGTGGCACAGGCGAGTCTTCCACGACTAAACCTAACTGGTGTGCCACTCGAGTGGTAACCAAACTGCTTTGAGCCCCTGAGTCCAACAGAGCTCTCAAATTAATGGCTTCTCCCCCACGACCCCATACGCGGACCACCGCGGTAGGGAGCAGAACCGTCCGCGGCTCTGTCCCAGCAAGGGAGCAAGCTAGTTACGGGCTCCCCACTCTCTCCAAACCAGGGGCGCGCCACTGACCCGGATAATATGGCGGGCGAGTGCACATCCCCATCTGAGGGGGGCATAACCCGCGGCCCGGCCATACATATGGTACGGCGGGTGGTACTCCAGCCGTGGGTACTCGTGCAGCGGCGGAGAAAACCGCTGCGGCTGCATGTGTTGGGTATTGGTAACCCGCGTGGAGGGGGTGTCCCCACTCTCACGTCCGATCTAGGGCCCCCGCCCATGGGGGCCCTATCCGGGGCCTGGCCAGCCACATACTGGCCATGACCTTGAGGCGCGTGGTCCCGGTCCGCCAAGACCCGCGCAGGTACGCGACCCCCTCCCGAGGGGGGTGCGACGAGCGAAGCCGCGTCCTTCTTCCAAAGGTGGAGGGCTTCGCGCAGGAGCGCCCCCGCCCATAGGGGACCCCTGCCTCAACATCCGGGTGCCATCCCCGTTCCGGTTCATGCAAAGCATCGCGTGGTGCCGCCCACGGCATGCACTGCATGGTATGGCCCTGGGACAGTCACGTGCATAGTGACCGCCCAAACAATAAAAGCAAAGTTCATGCCGCTTTGCCATGCGGCGCCTATCTTGTACTGGCAGTCTCTGCCAGTCCCTGCATTGCAGCAGGCTGTGGCCCATCCGGCCACATTGCAGGCAGTCCGCGTCCCCCGCGACTGCTGCCGTGTGTGCAACCCGCACACCAGCTCCACGCGGTGGCGGTTGCCTGCCCTGTTGGGGCTTCCCTCGCCATGAGGGTTCCAAGGGCCTGCGTTCAGGCGCTCTGGATGGCGCTGAGTCCGTCATGGTATTCTCAGCCGCCCGTGCCTCAAACTCCAAAAACTTCACCAAGTCAGTGAATGTTGGTAGGGTGGTGCTGTCCCGCTCCGCATTTTCGCGCTCAAACCGCGAGCGGATGTCATTGGGTAATTTGCCCAATACAATGTGCACCAGCAAAAAGGACCATTGGTCCACCGGCAGCCCCAGTGTGCGGAGCGCGTTACAGGCCACTGTAACGGGCGTGAGCAACTGCAGGCGCAACTGTGCCCTGTTGGCCACCTTGGGCAGGGCCATCAACTGTGCGGCGTGCGCATCCGCTAACAAACGTAAATTTTGGTAGCGGGAGTTCAATAACTCCCAAGCCGTATCGTACTGGTCGTCCTCCACCCGGAGGTGCTGGATGAGCGACCGCGCTTCATCCTCCAGAGTGGAGAGGAGGTAGGCCATCTTCTGGGCCTTCGACAAATCCTGTCGTGCTACGACCAGGGACTCAAACATATTCTTGTAGGCTACCCACTCCTCCATCCTACCCCCAAAGTGGGACAGCTGAAGGGTGGGGAGCCGACCAGTAACCGCTGGTCCTTCCTGTCTAACAGGTGTGCGAGGGGCTGGTCCGCCAGCCTGTCTCGCCCTTATTGCGGTCGCCGCCTCCGCGATATCATCGTGCAGACTCAGGATCTGGTCCATGTCCGCCATGTGACCTGCGTAGACCTCCGGGGCAAGTTCGGCTTCGGTAAGCACCACCATGGCCGCTTCCGCGCTAATCAATCGTGAGTGGAGGTGATCCGCTCTTAGCAGTATGGCGCCCTCCCTGTCCTTCCGGGACAGGAGTCCTCCGGCCGTCACAAACCATCTCAGTTCGTTGGCGAGTGTCGCCTTAGCATTGGAGACCTTCGACATCGCGTCAAGTCACAAACAAAAAATAACAAAAGGTAAATAAAAAACAACAAAATCAAACAACTACACGAAGAACCGCGGTAGGTATGAGAATGGCACAAACCCGGAACGCACGGTACAAACCGCAAACAAATACAAAAAAGGTTACAAATATTCTTATACAAACAAACTAAGAAAAATCTAATAATTTTTACAAACAATTAATTATTTTTTACAAACGAACAAATAGAGGGTAGATAAACTACGCTCTGCTACCAGAAAATGTGCAGAACAACTACGCTCTGCTACCAGAAAATGTGCGCAGAGAATCCGGACAAACGAAGCGGCGGGAAGAATTCTGTACCGGAACTTCACCGGGAAAAAACCACCGGTAAAAATAAGTACCGGGAAAAAATCTCCACGCGGCACCACGTTTGCCCGACTAGAACCTAACTTAAGCTATACGCAGACTGCTACCACCGTAGCTTATAAAGGGAGCTACAGGGCCCTATATAATAACCTAACCTATAAATTAACTAAACTAAAAACTATAAATTTAATCTTCAACTCACCAAGTTGACTTTTCTTTCGATCCAAGTTGGGGTGTCTTCGGAGAAGGTGGTGGTCCCTAAATCACCCAACCTACCCCATGAGATCTCAACCCCCAGAAAAAATACCTGATCCGTCTAGCAGTTCCACTCGGCAACAGGTTTCGGCGTCTCCAGGCAGCCACAGGTCACGTCGGTCACAACAAACAGTCCAAGTAAAAGGTTTCACAAACACACACGTTCCATAGTTATTTACCAAAAGGGAAACTCACAATTATAGTTCAAACTAACCAACAATCAACGTGGTTTTAGACAAAGGGACGCGGGACCTCTCGCGTATTAAACAAACCGAAATCGCACAGGACAATGGCGGCCGTCCGCCATGCCATTCACGCGAGCAGTCGTGTGAGAACCCCGAACGCCTGGTGGCGACAATAGGAAACGCGTGCGTTTCGTTTCACGCAATTATATTACAAACAGGTACCCTATGTCCTTCTCCGTATTCCAGCTATGTGTATGCGAAATTTCAGGAAGATTGGTTCAGTAGATAAAGCGTGAAGAGGTAACAAACAAACAAACAAACTCACTTTCGCATTTATAAAATTAGTTAGGATGTTGTCTAACATTCAGCAAAGCAGAAGCACGTTTTCCCCCACAGAAATTGGCAGACTTTTGCATAGAAGCTCGCATCGTCTTCTGTTGGTTAAAAGCTCTACTTATAAGTTTGGATATATGGAACTCTGGAACTAAAAGTTGGATTTGAAAATTTATTTTTGCGTATAATAGCCAGCCACATTCGTAAGAAAGGCTTATACAAAGTCCGGACAGCTATTTCACCCGATGATGTTAGCAAATAAAAATTTGCATTACGTTTTCATATTATCGTACTATTTTATTAATATTTTTTCTATCAGTAACAACTAATTATTACCTGCGTTTCGCCCGCGTAATTTATACACCATAACCTGCCTCAAGACCCACCCCGTCCAATGGTGAAAACCGCATGAAAAACTGTTCAGTAGTTTTTGAGTTTACGAAAACCACGTGAACAGACAAACGCGGCGGGGAACTTAATAATATGTTACGATTTTCAGACAAAAAAAATGGGTCTCTAATGATTGTCATAAAAATATTTGTAATAATATAGTTCGAAATAATGTTTTTTCACATAATCATAATTAATATAAATTAAAATTAAAATAATATTTTTTTAAATAATTTTTTTAACATTGCAACAAATTGTTTTGTAATAAATACAAATTATCATAAACATAAATAATCATAATATAATTTAATCATAATAGTAATATTCATAATGTACAGAGAAATAAGAACTCATAATGTACGGATGCACTCAGAAAAAAAGGTAAGAATTGTTAAGTTTTTGTTTTTTTGTTGTTTATGTTCGCGGCTTAGGGGTGGACCAAGGGCCACCCCCGCCGCACCCTAACCTATACTAGTGTTTGTGTCAACTTAAGGTTAAAGAGAAGGGCTGTTCATTAAACAATTTCCGCTGGATGGCGTTGATAGCAACATTTTCCGTTTTTATTTTTTTTGTTGCGTTGTTGCAGTACTTATAGGCAAACATTTTGAATTGGCGAGCGGTAAACATACTCTTTTATTTATTTTATGGCCTACGATTATATTTCAGTCAACATAATGAAAAAAAAGCTTTAGAATAGAATCTGCCATGAATCTTCGTATCTCTACACTCACTCACACTACGACGAGAGCTTTCAAAATGACATTAAATATAGCGCAAAGCATTGTTATAAATTTAAAAATACGCTACTAGATGGCATTTATTTCAAAAGAGTATCTAACTACAATAATGCCAATCGGACTGGCCGGCAGCATAAGAAAAAAGAAAAAGAAATTTAAAAAATACAAAGAGCGAAAAATAACCTATAAATTCTTCTTGTCATTGTCATATTTTGTAAGAAAGCAAAAAAATATATTTATGAGAATTAATATAGGTACCTATGTAGTTCAAGTTCGTATCAATTGGACTCAGCAACGAAAAAGTTCTCCAGCGCGTTGCAATGACTAAACTTTTGTTGCAAACTGTCAAAAAGCGCAAAGTTGAATATTTGGGACACGTTTTGCGACACGACAGATATCAGCTGCTTCAACTTATTATGATGGGAAAAATAAAAGGCAAGAGATGTGTTGGAAGACGCAATAAATCATGGCTGAGAAACATATGTGAGTGGACCAGAGTCACCACGGTTGAGGAGCTGTTTGGCTTAGCGACGAACAAGAAGAGTTTGCGAATCTGATGGCCAACCTCCAGTAATGGAGAGGCACTAGTTCAGTAGTGCAAAATCATAATTAGTAATAAGAAACTGTAATTTAAATACCTATCTACCAATAGTTTCAGCTGTTTGGATTTCACCACCTCAGATTCCCAATACAAATCTAACAATAGTTCAAACATCCATTTTCAAAAATCAATCAGCAAGCAGCACCGCAGACGTCATAGTCATAATGTTCTATTGAATTGTATGACTAGAATAATATTTTTTTAAATAAAACTAAATAGTACATATTGTTGACTTTTATTTTTAGTAATGAATTGGAAATTTCTTTTCCGAACTTTTTTTTATTAAAGAAAACAAAAAAAGATTAGTTATAGTTATTCCTTTCCCACATAAATTGTTAAATATTGCAGTCATTATTCTGTGCATGATGACTCCTTCATTGCATGAACATGATGGATGGTGATGATAAATTCTTCATCGCGACAAACCTGTGTTACAATTTTTGTATTTGTATTACATAATTAGTGTATAAAGAAACACAGCACAAGGCTGTGCATTTCCTGCCACAGTATTGACATTTGACACGTGTCAATACTATCGATAGTCCTGCAACGCTAGTAGATAGATATATATGTAGTGTAGATTTACATCGATACCACGACGAATATCGATATCTTTTATTGTTGATATAAATTAATATAGTTTTTTTTTTCTCTAGCCTATTGAAGTGTCCCTTCAATATAGTTTTTAAATATGCAAAAATAAATGCGTATTTTATGCATAAGTGAAAAAGTAATACACAGGTGCCTTATTTACATTTTAATTGATAATTTGACAATACTTATCCTAAGCTGATCGATTAGATTCCGTACTGTCAACGGTCAATACGTAATCACACTTTCAATGAAATGTATTTAAATAAAATCGGAAAAAAAAAATAATTAAAATAAATCATGTGAGTTCGAGCCCACCTCGACTTTATCGATAATTCAAAGTATCGATACTTCGTGCCCTAGAAGTTCTATGATTAAATTAGACGTTCAGAAAACATGTTATGGAATGCAAACTAAAAACTAAAAAATAATTAATCAGTAATATTTGTGTACTTTGAAACTAAATATAAATGTATGCACATATTCCTATAGTTTATTTTTTTGTAAATGAATACCTACGTGTATAATACCTACCTACTATAATGTCTTTTGATAAAAGTATTTGCAAAATTAAATTGTTTCAGAACGATCTCTTATGATTGTAGAAAGAAATATATTTTTGGGTAAAAAAAAAGCAACGTTGCCATCTTTACACCTCGCACGGATCGGCAACCACGTATCGATGAATTCCTGAGATGAATTCGCACAAACATTCCAGTCTAGTCATATACGTAATGGCAAGCTTGTGATAATAAATTAAATCTAGGGTTCAGTACGTATTGTTATGAAAGATTTTTTTATGGTGAAATTTAAATTTGATAACTGGGACTTTTGGATATGAAGGCAGGGATATCTGAATATGACATCTTGACATCTGGATGTGAAAACCTGAGTGTCTGGTCATGTGCATATGAAATGCTGGACAGCTGAATATGAAGACCAAAGCTTCAGGAGATGATCACCTTGACATCTGGAAATGAAGACCTGAAAATGTGGAGCTGAAGACCTGGACATCTGGACATCACCACCAACATATGAATTTGGAGACGTGGGAGTCTGGTCATGTGGATACGAAAACCTGGACAGCAGGACATAAAGTCCAGGACTTCACATCCAGATGTCCAGGTGATGTCCAGATGTCATATTTAGATAGCCTGTCTTGATATCCAAAGTCCCAGTAATCAAATTTAAATTTCACCATAAAAAAATCTTTCATAAAAATAAGTATATTGAACCCTAAATTGAATTTAATATTGAAACTTGCTATTTTATAATTTTTTAGCATTTCATAATTTTCTTTTGTTTTTCACGTACAGCCGATGGCGCTGTCAAGGCAAGCAACATCGAGGTAGCATGCATTTAGGTCTCAAAGTGCTTTTATATAAATAGTCAGTAGTTTGTAATAAATCTGCTAGACGTCGCCCCTAAATGTCACAAAATATTACGCACACATCAACAAGAATCTCAATTTTTGTCGTATTTTAAATGCCGTTTTTCTCGTAAATTATTATACATTATTATGTTAAATTCAACATGAGAGCACAATTACTTCATAAGAATTGGAAACTCGATTTTATTATGAGAATCATTAACGAAGTTTAGAGCATTGCTGTAGAACAAAAAGTATGGACAGCCAAAGCTTGGCTTTCACCTTAATGTGAAATAGGTATAATCAAATTTTACATAATGTCTTCAAATGTCATCAACAAAATAAAAGATGAACAAAATAAAAAAGAAAATATGTTTATGACAATAACAATTATGACAAATCCATTATGATAAACCATTTTATAAAAAAAATCTGTATGACAATCTATGATTATGACTACACAAATATTATTACAATAAATATTATTTGAATAAAAGATTTCCTTCTCCGTACTTCCAGCTATGTGTATGCGAAATTTCAGGAAGATTGGTTCAGTAGATAAAACGTGAAGAGGTAACAAACAAACAAACCAACAAACAAACTCACTTTCGCATTTATAATATTAGTTAGGATTATGCGGTACAGCCCCTATGCCACCTATATAAACCTTATGTCGCCAACTAAAATTGCCCCGTTTGGCCACTTATTAATTCAAAAATTATACATACTACTCGCCAATTTATATCCCCATAATGGATTAATATTTTTGGAACGAAAACACATTGTTTACTTTTATGCGAACAATAAAGTAGGCAGTCATGGCCAAAACGCAATTTGGTATCTAATTCACACAAATAAAACCCTTTATCTCTGCAACAACAGAGTTTTCTTTTCAATAGGCGGACTACATAATGAAATATTTACGAAACCCCGGCTGATGTTCAAAAAAGTGGGAAATAAAAAATAACGGGACGTGACGAGAAACAAAGCACGTTTTTATCGCTAAAGGGATCGGCCGATGGTAGCAAGATTCGAGATTGTTCCAATGTTTGGAGGTGTTTGATCCTAACCCGGTGTCCTACGTGAGCTTCAAATGCGACAACGGTACATCGACGTTTTATACTTCGTCATTCAGTAGTGGAGTCAGGAGCGCAAGCCGCCCCGCGCTTTGCGTGAATATCAAATGCTGTACGTATAAACTTGTGGCCTATGTTGGCGGCGCATTGCCTTATTGCACAGCATCGCATTTTGCCACGCGGCATTTCGAAGCCGAGTAGGGATGCCACACTAGTATTTTATTAGTATTACCCAATACGCACGGTCGTTCTTTTACGAATATCCATCATGTGATTTTACATGTACCCCGGGGTTTCAATCCCATGAAAATTTCGAGATAATAAGTACTTAAAATTCCGAATATATCTTAATACCCCTGTGTACTATTCCAGGTTTTTTTCTACCCGTGTACCAAATTTCATCAAACTCCGTTTAGTAGTTTTTGCGTGAAAGAGTAATAAATATTCATGCACACATCTTTTCTCATTCTGTGCTTTGTGATCCATCTATTGTCACACATAGTTATATCAAAGCTATTGGAAATACATAATTAACACACACGTAGCAAATTAACAGTGTTCCTTTGCGGTCACACGCAATCAATGCAGCGCCAAACATCGCAATATTGGAGGAATTAATTAGGAATCTCGAATATACAGCTAATTTACAATATCAATTGAATATCATATTTAATTATCTTGTTAATTACTAGCCGCCTCCAGGGCTTCATTCCCGTGGGAAATTCGGGATAAAAAGTACCCTATGTGGTATTTCCGGTATTTTTCTACCTGTGTACCAAATTTCATCTAAATCCGTTTAATAGATTTTGCATGATCGAGTAACAAATATCCTCACATCCAAACTTTCGTATTTATAATATTAGTAGTATAAGTATGATGATACAATATTTGACATAGAATTTTAATTTCTTCTTCTTGTTCTTTGACTTTTCCCACATTAGGTGAGGTGGGCTCTCCTAATTCTTTGCCGCCAAAACATTTTGTCAAGGGTTGTCAGGTGGGGCAAATTTTCTTTTTGGATAAGTTTCCTCACCTCCACTACTACTTCACTATACACACACACACACACAGGTATATCCTGGTCCACCACGACAAAAGGCATCTTGGATCTCTTTTATGTCATGAATCATCATCTCATCATCATCTCAAGCCTTCCTCGACCATTTTGGTGTAGGCTCCTTCAACCTCCTCCAATTTTCTCTATCCTGGGCAGAAAGTAGCCAGTTCTTGCCAGCTATCCTCTTGATGTCGTCCATCCACCACATCTGGGGTCTTCCGACAGGTCTTTTACGTCCCCACGGTCTCCACTCCAGCATGACCTTTCCGCATGAGTCCGATTTCCGGGCTATATGACCTGCCCATTGCTTCTATATTATGAATACCTACCAGATTTAATATTCCTAATTTACCTTTCGATGAATTCAAATTTTTTTGCAAACATTTTGGAACATCCCTTTTGTCTTTTAGGATTTCTATTCCATACCTGGTTTGTGTTTCATAAACGGATTTTCCAGCCTCAAACGCTTATCATTTGAATGCCACGTGCACTGAATGGACCACTAGTTCCCAGAATTCAGCGGCAAAACCGATCTTTGTCAGGTTTGTTCACAGAGGTAGGCTGTTTCAGGTAGGTATTTCCAAAATTTCAAATGGGTTAAGCGATACACTGCTTTTTAAATTAAAAAAAAATATTCGATTGATTGAAAACTTATGCGGCTTTTGTAAGACAGCAACTAAATAACGGCGCATAGACAGCAACAAATTGACACTTTTATTAGAATTTCCGAAATAACTGAGAAATCATTTTTTTTACACAATATCTGCCAAAAGTACAAGAGCACGCCCATACTTGTTATATAAAACGAGTTGCGTAAAAAGAATCTTTCTGCTAAATTTCAAGTGTATTTGTCAGTCAGCGTCTAACATTACATATAGGTACAGGGTGAATTCAAAACATACATACATCGAGATATTATTGCATACATACAAATCTTACCTCAATATAATTGGTATGATTACCCATTTACTATATATATATATATAAGCATTTTTTGTTCATACTAATATTTATCTCGATGAAATCCCCCCTCCAAAAATTGTAACAAAACTGGCAATATATAGCATTCGTGATAACTTAATCGCAATATAATGAACTCACTATACTATTGCATGAGAATATTCGAAACTGCATGAGTAACAGGTCATATAAATTGCTTTATGCACGTGAACATAACAAACAAACGATTTAAATAGCTTTGTTTTTATCTGCCACTGTATGACCTAAGTGGAATGTAACCTCCAGCTTTAACCATTAAGTTAAATGATCGTAGTGTATTTAAATAATACCACAGAATTAATATAAGTACTACGTAATAATTTTACACAACAAACAAAATTAGATTGATTGCAAAGGAGCAACGCCCCGAGGCTTTGCTCCCGTGAGAATTTTGGGATAAAAGTACTCTATGTGCTATTCCTGGTATTTTTATACCCATGTACCAAATTTTATCAAAATCTGTATAGTAGATTTCGCAAGATTGACTACCAAGACACTCACAAACTCCCATCATAACTTTTGCCATTAAATTTATAATAATATACTAGCCACGCCCCGGGGCTTCGCTCCCATGGGAATTTCGGGATAAAAAGTACCCTATGTGCTATTTCTGGTATTTTTATACCCATGTACCAAATTTAATCAAAATCTGTCTAGAAGATTTCGCGTGATTGACTACCAAGACACTCACAAACTCCCATCATAACTTTTGCATTAAATTTTATAATATAATACATTACTAGGATTGTAAGTACCTATCTAAAGAAAAAAAAATCGGCTAAGTGCGAGTCAAATTCACGTACTGAGGGTTCCGTACACGTAAAGCATCTCACAGTATGTAAATAAGTAGGTATTAAACTAACTGAAATGAATGGTCATAATTAAGATAAATAAATTGAGTTGGTTTCGTATTCAGATGAAAATATTTCAGGTAACTTCCATCTCCCTCAGAATCCATCTCAATTTAATTTCAAACAAGTAAATACGACTGTAGAACTGCCAACGCAACACTTAAATTAAACGTACCAAAATATTATACTAAAACTCCGCATGGCGAAGTAATATAGCGTTGCTGCCACAAAATTTCTGCTATGTAAAGTTAAAGCTCTGTAATATATGTATATATCGCCCTTTAAAGCCAATAGAGCCGTTAAACTGTCGCTTTTGTATCCTAACGTCTTCTTTTAGCATCCCCGTGAGGATAATAAAAAATTTCGTACATATAACTAAAGGCCTTACATTGAAGGTGTTAAGGTTGTGTTTTGCTTGCAGGTGTGTCTGCCGGCGGCGGAGGCTGGGAGCCCTTAGGGCAACCGTACTTCGATAACAGCACGAAGAGAGAGGCTACCGCCGCCGTGGGCCAGCCCGCTTACCTCCACTGCAAAGTGCGGAACCTTGCGGATAGAGCGGTGAGCCATTACTCATAGTTAGGTATCTATTGTCCTAGATGATCGATGGAATGCGACAGGATGCGATGCGACGTAATATGACCTATTATTTCTTCGTATTAGATAAATATCAGATTATGAAATGTAGGCCACGAACAAAATAAAATATTTGGCATTATCGAGTCACGTTGCATTTTCAGCGATATTTGTTCACCTTGGCTTAAGGTGTTGTTTCTTTGCCTGGGTCAGTTTTCATTTTTTACATTGAATCGGTAATTTTTCAATCGGTGAATATTTTCGCACTTTCTACTTACTACCTACTAAACTTACTATTATTACTTTCTAAACGTGGAATATTTTTTTACTGATCAAAAAATAATCCACGTTTAGCTGCCAATTCGGAAAGTAAATAGATCATAAAATGATAAACATGTATTTTTCCCATTTTATTTAGTCTACAAAGTTAGTCTGGCTGCAATCACGAAGAATGCAATGTAATTGAAACGTCAGAAGCAACGAAAAGGGTTCGTGCTAGTCCCCGTTACTATATATAATTAAGTGTTTAAAAGTTTAAAGTAAAAAAATAACAGGTCTGTTACATTGTATGTCTATTCAACCAATGCAACAAGCCACACGAGAAATTTGTAAAGGTTAAGGGAACGGAAAAAAATAAAGAAATTCGTGAGATATTAACGGGCAAAGTTATGTTCATAAAGTCAAAGCCAAAGTCAAAGTCAATTTTTTTTATTGAAACTTGGCCTACAAAGCAGGTTCTTTTTCACGTCGAAAACTAATTATTTAGTCATAATATATTATGTCTAAAAGCTAAAAACTACTAGCACTTCGGACCGACCACTGTTGAGAAATGCCGAAAGAAACTCATGAAACAGTCTTGGTCGCCTAACATGCTAGAGGGGCTATTTATTAACTTTATACATACACTAGATTGTGTACGGTCAAAAATAAAATATAAGAAACAAATATCAATATAATAAAACATGTTATGTTTGTGATCGAGTAACCACAATGAAATGGTTAAGAACAAAAAATAAAAATAAAAGTCGAATCAGAATCGAGCAGACCAGTTCGCCCTGGCAGCACCCGTTCACGAGTTGACGCGAGGGTCAGCCATCGCAAACAATAGTGATACAAAAGTTAAGTAGCTAATATGACTTTGAATATAATTAGGTACTGCTTGTAAAGTAAAAATTAATTAAAAGTATTAAACTTTAATAAGGCAATTTAAAGCTATTAATAGTTGTTGTTCTAGTGGAATGCGATAAGGGCAGATTAAATTTTAATTGTGTGTTCTCCTTATAGGTTCTAAACTGACTATCAAAATCAACGATAAAAATTATTATTACTAATCCTATTATATTTTTTAAATCATTTATTCAACATTATCAGAAAATACACATACAATATTTACCGAACTGCGGAAACCTCGCAGGGTTTATCTGTGTTTTGTGAGTCGCTATAAGATATAGGAATAAAGTATTTTTTTAATAAAAGGCTGTATAGCCTTCAACTCTATCCAGAATCTCGAAATTCCTACGAGAGCAAAGCCACTGGCCACTGGGAAAGCAAATGGCATTTATATTTATTTTGTTAATCCAATTTCCTTGTCATCAAAATTCTGATAATCCCTGCACTGAACCTACTACCCGTCTGGACTATATAGCCGTTCAAGGCGGCTGTCAATCGTTTAGTGGTTAGTGGAGTAGAGAGCTCTTCCGTGTACCAGTAGTTAAGCCAGTGCTTACTGTGATATATTGGAATAGCTGTTACTGGCTAGGCTTGATGTATTGACAAGTTGTTGTGAGCTCAATAAATGTTTGGCTTATATTTTAAATAAATAATTATATACGGACATATCACACAGATTGAGTTAGCCCGAAAGTATGTTCGAGACTTGTGTTATAGGATACTAACTCAATGATACATATTTTATAACAAATAGATTAATTTTCAAGACCCAGGTTAATCTGGAAAAGATCATTTTTCCTTCTTGACCCGACCGGGAATCGAACCCGGGGTCTCGGTTGTGACAGTCCGGCGTGATAATTTAACCATTAGGCCACGGAGGTCGTCAAAAATTGCACAATAACTCAATTTAGTTGTTTCAAAAATGAGCAAACCTACGCACTGGCATCATCATAATTTTCATCGTTCAGGTTCATAATGTCCCTTTCTCAAAATGTCCCTTGGTTTCAAAATGTTCCTTTCCCTAAATGTCCCTTCCCTAAAATGTCCCTTCCCCATAATGTCCCTTTCCCAAAATGTCCCTTCCCTAAAATGTCCCTTCGCCAAAATGTCCCTTCTCCATAATGTCCCTTTTCCAAAATGACTACCCTGCTCTAGCTTCAACATTACCTCGCGGCGAAGCGGTGGTGGCCGAGTGGTAGGGCGCGTGCCTGTGGATACAAAATCCCTGGTTCGAGTCCTGCCCGGGCTCCATGAGTTTGTATACCAATCTGACTCATGTTAGTTTTCATCGACCACCACTTGCTTCCGGTGAAGGAAAACATCGTGAGGAAACCTGCACTCTGGTTGATGATTATCAGCTAGTGTGTGAAATGGAGAAGGCAATGGCAAACCACTCCATTAAAATTGCCATGAGAGTCGTTGTGTGTGTTTCATTCCATATAATGACCACGACCCTCAGTCATGAGGAAATATGACTAAAGAGAGACATTACCTCACTGCTGGGCATAAGCGACCAGTTTTTCACGCCAGTTACTACGGTCCTGTGTCAGCCTCGCCGCTTTTCCGTTACGCAATGTCATCTAACGCACAACTTGAATAATATCTTACGTTATACAATTACTTCATCGCTTGCTTTATTTCAGTAGTTCATCTTCAATTTGCACTCACCATGCTTCCCCATACTAAACTAGTGGTTCTGTCAGAACAGTAGACCTCGCGAGCCCTTCCACGAAATAACCGATATTTTACCGTGTCCCTGGCTAAAAAGAGTTTTGAAACCAACCTACCAATGCTGGAAAGAAAGTAAAAAGTTCTCATATTTTACCCATAAGCCCAAATATGTTCTTGTGGTTGGCCAATACCACTAAAAAAATTACTGAAACCTGCCTTTTTTGCCCCAAATAATATAAATAATAATATAATAATAAATATAGACGGACAAATCACACAGATTGAGTTAGCCCCAACGTAAGTTCAAGACTTTACGGGATGCTAATTTAACAATACTATATTTTATAACAAATATATATGTTACTTTAAAAGCTCGAACTACGGTAAATTCTAAGATTTAAAAGTAAGTCTTAGGATTTACCGACATGAGTTGGTAAATGTAAGGATTTATGAAAATGGGATGATTTTTTTGGGCTTTTACAATTAGAATTTAGTACATGCTAGGTTTTACCACTGACGGGTGGTAAATGTTGGGTTTGGGAATAAAACAAAGAGTAATCCTTCCCTCAAGTCTTTTCGGGTGGTCATAAAAAAAAATAACCTGAACCTACCTTCTTTTCCGCCATCAAAGTCTTTCCGGGCGGTCTCAAAAAAAATAACCTAAACCCTATCTATCAGTCATTTACCATGCCTTTAATGTAAATCCTGAGACTTACTAAGCGAATGGTGGTAAAAGTGCGAATCGCAAAATTATTCGGGCTTTTACCATTAAGAGTTGGTAAATCTTAGGTTTTACTCAAAAATCTTAGGATTTACCGTAGTTCGAGCTTTTACAGTAACATCACATTTACCAACTCATGTCGGTAAATCCTAAGACTTACTCTTAAATCTTAGAATTTACCGTAGTTCGAGCCTTTACAGTAACATATGTATTGCGCAACAAAATTAAAGTTCAAAAAAGAGAGTTCAATTTGAAATCGAATCTCTCTGATTAGTAGGTATGTAGGTATTATATATATTACTTTTTTATAATAGGATTCTAATCATACAATGAAGTTTTTTGATATCAGAACTATTTCAAGTGTTAAAGATAATTCTACCATGCAAAGCAATCCACAATACAATACCATTAACCAAATAAATACACACAATTCAAAGCCAAGCAAGACAAAAAAAAGCCATATGATTTTTAAGAACCATTTAATTTTATTTAATAAATAAATCAAGTCACTCTTGTAAACGTATTAGCGATTTTGCGAGTATTAAAAGCTTTGCTGCGCCATCTATTGATTTTTTTGTGAACTATCGTATGAGAATTTATAACATATGGATTTATAGCGGTTTTATTGAATTTTACTATGTTGTTCAAACAAAAAAAATGCGTCTTAATAAGAATAACAAAAATGTCTAATGACATTTTTGAATTATTTTTTAAATAGCTGAGATATGAGGTTTTTTTTATATATTTCGGCCATTTTTCAAAATTTCGAAAAACTGGCTCGACTAAAAAATTCTATAAAATTACCGAACCTGCTTACAAAATTTCATGAGAATCGGTTCAGAAATGCGACCTGTAGGCGATAACATCCGGACAGACAAAAGAATTTTTCGGCTAGTGGAAACTGAGACGCTTCGCTCGCTGCGCTCGCTCGGTCGATTATTAGCCATTCTGTTCCACAACTAAGCAATACCTTTTCCTACTTTTTCCATTTAGGATTAAGAATTGGAGATATTTAGAGCACTAAATATCTCCAATTCTTACGGTATCTAAGGAGCATCCATAAATTACGTCACACGTCAAGGGGAGAGAGTCAACGAAGTGTAACGTCGTGTGACGAGAGGTCGGGGAGGGGGTCATAAGTTGTATAAACATAGGTTTTCAATTATGGTAAATTTAATTGTGATAATGATAATCAATTATCCAATCTCTTTTTGTCGACAAAAGCACCTACGTCAAATCCGTGACCGTCGTAATCAGATCCGTATCTTCAAAAAAATATTTTTTTTGTCATTTAATAAGCTCAATAAGAATAAGGGTCACCAAAATAGATCTTCTTCTTCGTATGCTCTTGACAGAACAGTCGTGGTCAGGCATGCTGCCCCTCTGGCATGCTAGGCGACCAAGACTGTTTCGTGAGTTTCTTTCGGCAGTTCTTCGTTCCGAAATGCTAGTAGTTTGTAGCTTTGAGATATAATCTATTATGATTAAATAATTAGTTATCGACGTGAAAAAGAGCCTTCTTTGAAGGCCAAGTTTCAATTAAAAAAATTGACTTTGACTTTTGCTGCTTGGAGACGCGTAGCACTGTGGCTCTCCATTTCTCCCGAACTGATGCCTGGCGGGCGTTTTCAATCAATCATTATTTATTTGCAAGAATACAATTAAAGCTTATCTTATCTTATCTTAACACGCGGGGTCCGAGGTCCGGAAGTACTTCAAGCCTTAGGTTTTTTTGTACTTACCCCAATGCCTTACTCACCCGCATCGGGAATTCTGAAGAAGGACTGCATGACCTTCAGAATATCACCTGTTGCGAAGTGCCTATAGTCCTCCAGGGCTGGATATGCTTATCCTAGGAGGTCCAGTCGCTTGTTTGCCAACAAGTCACAATAACACAAAATGTGTCTCATGGACTCCTCTGCTTCTGCACAGGCCCTGCACAGAGGGCTGTTGACAAGTTTCAATTTGTAGAGGTGACTGCGATTTTCAAAGTGTCCAGTCAAGCTGGCAAAGTGTACAATTAAAGCTGGTGTTACATTTGATTCAGCTGGGTGTTTAATGAATTATACATATGTTTAATTTTAAATTACCCCTACGATTAGAAAAGAAGCCCCGAAAATTCAAGGATTCACCAAAAATTTTGCAAAATATCAGTATCTATTTAAATAATAGTATCTAGTACCGATTCTGTAAAAACAAATAATAAACTAGCAAATCACTAATATGCGTATAACACGCATTTATAAATGGATGCAATAATAGTTGAATCATCAATCATATAGTGACAAGGTGAACTGATGTTTGTATCGCAATGAGCGTAATGTACGGGGGGAGTTTGATTAATGGAAAACATAAAATATGTAGTTAGGGAGATTATATACCAGTATATGTTTACTTCTACGCAGTTATGAGGTGTCTTGGTGAATCTATACGCAGAAGTGGTATATTTAGTTACAATAGTATATTACAATAATATATTTAAATATAGTTAAAAAATAATTTAATATAGTTAAAAATGTATCTTGCTTGACTTTAATTATATTCATAAGTACTTAGATAAATATATTCATCAAATACCTATATAACTTGGAAGGAAAACCAAAATAGTAATTTAATTCAATTCAATTAATTTACTGCTTTTCAAATTGTACGTAAGCGGATTGTTAAAGATTTTACAATTCAACTTGAAATAGTATTTTCAAGGAAGTTCATAGCAATACGTAACCTAAATGTAATTTCCTCAGTAAATATAGTTAAAAATTCTAAATGAGTACAACCTATTTCCATTCGGGTCAAAGATCATAAAAAATACGGCTTTATAATTTATGGCACGTTAAAGTAAATATCCATAACCTTGATATATGTTATATCATAGAATTATAACTTATAATATACTGGCGTATATATTATAAGTTTATTCAAATACTTAAGTCCTTTTATAAGCACTTTATTTTTATAGAACATTATTGTCAAATAGCAGAATTACTTTTAATTTCGGTTTCAAAATTACTAAGTACTTATATGAAACTAGCTTTTGCCCGCGGCTTCGCCCGCGAACTCAAACTGTGCTTTTTCCCGGGATGAAAGGTACCCGCTATGTCCTTCTCCGTTCTTCCAGCTATGTGTATGCGAAATTTCAGAAAGATTGGTTCAGTAGATAAAGCGTGAAGGGGTAACAAACAAACAAACTCACTTTCGCATTTATAATATTAGTTAGGATTAGGATTTGATTATACGACCAACGACGAAATTTTATAATTTCTATCATTGTTCGGAAACCCTTTTAGAATGTATTCTAAAAGGTTTTCCGAACAATGATAGAAATTGGTATAGTTAACAGTATTTTTTCACTACCTACAAATCAGAAGCAGCTGGTATATTGAGGTGAGCGAGCATATCACAGCGACAGGCGACCGCGACAGGCGGCAGCGGCTGGCAACCGCAAAGCGATACAAAATTGTATTATTTGGCGCTAGCACGTGATCGTCAGATAATTGAAATCAATTATTCCACGTTGAGATATAGTGTACGAGTACAGATAGAATATACTAGTACATACATTCTCGATGGGTATCCGTTGTTCCTCTGCACTAGAAAGTGAGAATTAAAAGTTAAAGATTAAATTATTAGATTTGCATTATCAAACTTCATCAGAATCATTCAAACCTCATGTTCACAGCGTTCACGCCACAGCGAGATCTAATTATTAAAATGTCATAGATATGTTATTTTTGAGATTGTTAAAATTCTCATTATTTATAATAGTCTAGAGCGGGAAAAGGCAAGCAGTCTCAAATAACTTGTTTAATAAAGACTGATTTCCTAAATATTTAAAAATGAACCTTATAAGTTACCTTAAGGTTTATTTTTAAAGATTTAGGAAATGAGAAATGGTTCATATCAATGTTGCTATTTTAGACCGCCTGTTCCAAATAGTTCTAGTTCATAGTGCTACCAGACAGTGTTTTCAGAGTTCTATTAATTCTAAGCTATCAACAGTTAACAAGCATTCTAAAATTGACTCTATAATGTACGTACGATAACATCACTATCCAATCCATAGTCACCGCGAAAAATATTAGGTCACATTTTTACCCAAGCACAGTACCATTGAGCGTAGTGGGCAATCTTTTATGTGGCTTCCGATGGGACGTCGAGTGAATAGTGCCAAATTGCTGTTGAAGGGCTGACTCATTCCACAGATTGCGCCGATTCACTATACTTATACTGAGATGAGTATTTTCTCTGGCGATTTCAATTACCGAACTTGCTTCGATGTTTTAGTGTTACATATTCTTTATTAGTTGCATTACCGGAATTTTTCGATTAATTCTCTACATGAAAATCTTTACCGAACTTCATCAAAATAAAAAATCAGAATCAAAAATTCTTTATTTCTTTATTGATATTCTTTATTTAGTGCTTTCAAAGAAAGCACATTTTCAGGTTGATAACTAATTATACAATCAGAAAAACTACTAGCATTTCGGAACGACTACTGCTGAGAAGAAATGCCGAAAGAAACTCATGAAACAGTCTTTGTCGCCTAATATGCCTTCATCAAATATTTAGTTACCTAGCAAAATAAATTTAAATAAAATTATATTATTTACGACAAGAATAAATCCTTCCATTTCATATTAAAAATTCCATGTAGCAGTTAATAGCAAAGGTGGAAACTATTAATGGTTAATGAATTTTAAATGGACCTCAAAACTGCTCAACTAATTGAGGTGTACTATTAAAACAAACTACAAACAAGTTGGTGTCACCAGAACTCCAAACAAATCAAAAACCTAAACAAACTATCTAAACTTTATTTCTGCTTATGTAGATTAATTTACGGTATAATATAAAGGCCCTATTATACTTGGTGTTAGAATTTTTACAAATTTATATATTTTTAGTTTACAACTCAAATTTTGCTAGTTTACTTGTTGTAACATTATTTTTTAAGTTGCATATTTAACCGTCTAAAGCCTCTAATGTACAACAACGATCAGGGTGGTCAACTGCATTACAATCGTTTTGCATTTTGGGTTCGATTCCCAGCGTAGACAAGTACTCATATTACAGAGTTTTCTCTTGTGATAGGTATCGAAAACTACCTATGTACAGTCAAGAGTCAAAACTGCAGTCAGAATCTACAAGGCATTATGATCATTAAGGCTAGGCAATAAGGTCTTCGAGGTATGATTGCACTTATAGGAGTGTTAGCTTCAGAGAAGAAAAAGTAGAGAGAAGGAAGTAGAATTAAAAGAAGTAAAGCACAACACCGCTAAATTGAGTGATATTTACAAAATAAAGAAGTAGAAAAAGATATGAAATTTATAGCACTGGGAACACGAGGGTTATTATCTGCCGGACGTCTTTTAGCCAACTGCAGTAGATCTCATCATAATTTTGAAGATCGGTTCAATTTTCTTGTTTTTTGTAGTGTTGATAGCCAGCAAACTTCAAGTTAACAAAAGAGTATGTATTTGATTTTCCTTTGAATTTTCTTCAGACGAAGAGTGCGACCCACAGTCTACCTCACAATGAAATTAAACATTTATCGAATAACACACACCTAAACACCAAACTACACAACCTAAAAAAAACTGTCGAACTGCAACACTACAAACTCCTTATTTAATTATTTTTTTGTATGAAAATATTAAAATATTATTACATAAATATATATTCGCCACATACTTATTACGCTTGACTGTACAATCTTACCTGAATTATGGTAAAAAAAGCCACACCGATTAACAAGCAATTAAAACGGATTTAGAGCTATAAACCGAGAGTCAAATTGGTCGTGTCAATCAGTAAAAATGGCCTCGACTCAGTGGGGTAATTTACATAACGCAATCTACAGTAAGTACTGTCAATATCGTTTGCGCCCGCAATGAGTTCAATCCCGGTTGATCTAGGTTTGACCTATAAAAACTTCTCCCGAGAAAGAATGGGTGGGAATATCCAGTTAGTGCTGTCTCCGCCACGCTTTAAACCGTGTCGCGAAGAAAGTTTTAAACCCCTTTCTGAATCGGTTAGAATACAAATTCGAACGCGGCAGTCGCAATAAATGGAAAGGTTTAAATACTACAATTACTTTGTGGTCTCGTAAATTGAGATCACCATTTTGTAAGTAAGTGGCTCTCAACGGAATTATCAGTTACTTCAGTTTATTAGATTTTTTTATGAGGAACAAGTATTTAGTTTCGATAACATTGAAACGTGTTGAGATTAGAAGAATTTTTTGTCCGTTTTCGCGCGTACACGTATAATAGCTTTTCTCGACGTTATTATTAAAATACCACGTCTTGTACTATCTAGGAACTATGGACCTCATTCCATAAGAGAACGGGAACAAAGGATTCCTATCATATATTTCTTCATAGGTACTTATGACAAGACAATGAGGGCTATCCATGGAAGTAATAAGTAGTTGTACAGAGTACTTATTACTTCCATGGGGCTATCACGTTAAAATATTCCACCGTACCTACGAGACGACATCTGTCAATGTCAATGTGTCAAATTCAAAATATTAATGACAGTATTGTATAGTTGCCGTCACGTAAAAATTCCGCTGGCGGTTAAGCTGCGCAGTAGGCGATATATCGGTATATGCGGTGAGCGGGGGTCGGGTCTCATCCGGTGCGCGCGATTGGTTCGTCAGTCGTACCCATGCGCAAGTTTCACCCCCACCTCACCCTACCAGCGGCCTTTTCACGTGATGGGAAGTATGACATGACCATACTCGCTAGTAGCGCCAACTAGTGAGAGTAAATACTATATTCATTAATTCAATATGTATTGTTCTCAGGTATCCTGGATACGCAAGCGAGACCTGCACATCCTGACTGTGGGAGTCCACACGTACAGCAGCGATGCTCGCTTCGCCGCGCTCCACGCGGATGGCTCAGATGAGTGGACGCTCAGAGTGGCGCCCGCACAGCCCCGCGACTCAGGCGCTTATGAGTGCCAAGTCTCTACTGAGCCGAAAATCAGTTTGTCTTTTTCGACTTACTGTAGTGGGTAAGTAAGATGTTTTTATAATGTACCGATACATATAGCAGCGACGCTAGTTTGGATGGCTCAGATGAGTGGACGCTCAGAGTGGCGCCCGCGTAGCCCCGCGACTCAGGCGCTTATGAGTACCAAGTCTCTACTGAGCCGAAAATCAGTTTGTCTTTAATGTAGGTACCGATACATATAGCAGCAACGCTAGTTTGGATGGCTCAGATGAGTGGACGCTCAGAGTGGCGCCCGCGTAGCCCCGCGACTCAGGCGCTTATGAGTGCCAAGTTTCTACTGAGCTGAAAATCAGTTTGTCTTTCCGACTTACTGTAGTTGGTAAGTAACATGTATATTGTATACATACATATAGCAGCAAAGACGCTCGGTTGAACGACTCAGATGAGTGGACGCTCAGAGTGAAGCCCGATCAGCCCCGCGATACAGGCGCTTATGAGTGCCAAGTCTCTCTCTACTGTCTTTCTGATTTACTGTAGTTGGTAAGTAACATGTTAATATTCAAACATATAGGAGCGAAGCTCAAGTGGATAGCTGGGATGAGAGGACATGCTCAGAGTGGCGCCCGCTGAACTTTTAAATTCAGGAGCTTATGAGTGCTAAGTTTTTTTTATTTGAGCCTACACGTACATACGTACCGCAGCGATGTTCCGTGCGCCGCGCTCCATTCCGATGGCTCAGATGAGTGGATGCTCAGAGTGGCGCCCGCTCAAATTTGCGACTTTAGACGCTAGAGTGATTTGTGTATTTTTATGTCGTAGACTAGGCTCTACCCAATCATACCTAATTTCTAAACTTGTATTAAAATAACACAAACAAAAATATAATCAAGTGATTTGTGGCTAAAATCATTCAGAAATAAATCTAATTTACCTGGCAGTTCAAAATTACTTTCTGACGTCAGTAGAGTAGTTTCGAACTAAAATAGACTCTCTATTGTTACTGCCTAGTTTTCAACAGACGAAATATTTGCCGAAGTAGATAAATAGAGAAAATGATTGCAGTAGTTGTTTGCTGAAATTGTAGCTCCAGCGTTTTGACCCGTTCTCCAAGAATTTCGTCTATTTGGTAAACAGAGAATCGAATTAGTTGTACCTACTCGATATTCCAATTAGCTAGTGATACTATAATTTCCTTGGATAATATTGGGAGTTATATTATTGTTTGTTAACTTATTAATTTAGTATAACTATCTAACAAGACTTCCCACGGCAATATTTCAATTATCCCACTCCGTTTCAAAATTTGCTACATCAATATCGGTGTTTAAATATACCTACAGCGATGAGCTAGATATTAAAAATTTTATTTGCGCTCGTATTTCTACATTGCTTACGGTTTCCACATGACCTTACGTATCCATTGGTGGGTTTCGAAAAAAAATCAAACTATCGCAACCTAATTTTAATGAAAAACCAAAGTAAGTCTGTAGAATTGGACCACCCTTATTCTTCCTAAAAATATATTCTTCACAAAATAATGACAAAGAGATGGCAAGGCGTTGTAGCTGGCCCAATTCGACACGTTTTGAGATTGATCCAAATGAGGTCAACGAAGTCAAACTGTCGGCTTTAGAAAGTCAATTCAATATTTAAGTGAATTCAGCCTTCAAAGAATCGAAGTTTGCAACACAAACTGTACAAAAGTCTTAGAATTAAATTAACAATTAATTAGTTAAAGTTAAACTCAACGCGACAATCTTCTACATTCCAAATTTTTAATTTATTTCTTACCTTTCTTACCTTAAAGTAAGAAAATGGATGTTAATTTTATTTCAACCTTTTAGTATCCTTAGCAGTATTTTCTTTCATAACTCAATGAAATTATTTGAAGTGGAAGTGAGACTCGTTTACTTCCAAGGCGGAGAGTTTAACTGAATTTGAATTGCTGTTTCGAAAATATTGTCAACAATATTTTGTAAACTTTATAAGCCAATATTTTATAAATTGTTTAGAAAGACAAGTATTAACAATTGTTAATACTTGTCTTTCTAAACAATTTCTTAGAATTTCTAAACAATTGTTTAGAAAGACAAATATTACAACATTTATTTGTAAAATAAATATTAACATTTAATTTAAAATGTTAACATTTATTTTACAAACTGTTTTTATGTGAACTATTGATTTCAGGTAACACACAAAACTACATGTAATTAGCTTATATGCAATAATTACACACATCTTGTAAATAGCTTTGACCTAATCTGATTCTTGGTTAAATTGTATTTTTATTTGCCCCAGTTTGTTACCAGTACGTAATAGAAAATATTTTCCGAATACTCGTAGCACATCTACGAAAAAATGTTACGAATACTCGTAGCATATCTACGAAAAAATGTTACCAATATTCGTAGCATATCTACGAAAAAATGCTACGAGTTTCCTTTCCGAGTTCTATAAAAATCTTTCTTATCCTTTTCAACATATTTTTGTCAACAGTGTCCAAAGCAGAGATCCTGTCGGGACCGGAGCTGTTCGTCCGAGCTGGCTCCGACATCAACCTCACTTGCGTTGCCAAGTATGCGCCTGATCCACCCAGGTGAGTCACTCGACCCATACAGAAACAATAAACCACCAACAACCACCACCACCTCCTCATCTCCTGGTTGACTGGTAGAAAAAACCTCCGGCTTTATGTCCGCCATTTACCTACATATTTTTTTTGTAAAGAAGGTAAATGAATACATAAAAAGCAGACGAAGTTTGCGTGTCCATGCGCGCAACATATCTTCTTTTTAACCATTGTAGTACACCCACCGTTGATCATTCCTCATCCAGGTCTTTCCTATTACCCGGGTTATGTCTTATCCGTATTATCGTTTCAGTGGCATCCCTACATCTTTACGGCCCTGTCATGGTTTCCATTTAATAACCTTACATCCTCTCTCCTGTTAATGTGACCCGCCACTTTCTCGGTGAAACAGAATCAGTTCAACTCTACCAGTGGTCTCTGGAAGTTTGATACTTCTGCAGATTTGGGTATTTCGGATTTTATCCAGCGGTGTAATTCCAAGCATAGCCCGCAGCATTTTCCGCTGGGTCACTTGGAGGATAGATCATTTCACTTCAAAATTAGCTCATTAAAACAATCAAACTCTTTAGCTTTAATGAGTATAGGTATATTAGTGTCAATACGATATAAAAGATGCTGTAAGATATTTGTTTTTGCGTAAAAGGCAGAGCGTCCCTCCCTCTTTTTAGGAACTTTTACATTGACCTCACGTGCGCGTTACTAATGCCCGGGACGAGGAGGTGAGGAAATTATGCCATCACGTGGCCCGAGCCACGAAACTGACTTCGCGTGTGTAACCGCTCTATATAACATTTTCGTTGTGCTCTTTCTTATTTTCTTCGTATTACGTCTAGGTAAGTGCACCAAAGTCGCGTGCCTATTTTTGCGTAGAGAGCGGAATTACGAACATGGTAGTATTTTAATTTAGTTTTCGTACACTTTTTTATTTTTACGATTTTAGCGACCATGTAATTTTATTAGGTTTTGTTTTTCCCGCGGCTTCGCTCGCGTAAATTATTTACTAAATCCGTGCTCACGATTTTAGCGACCATGTAATTTTATTAGGTTTTGTTTTTCCCGCGGCTTCGCTCGCGTAAATTATTTACTAAATCCGTGCTCATTTGTGAAACCAGTTCATTTGTGAAAATCGCATGAAAATACATTCAATTATTTTGAGTTTATCGCGAACAGACGACAAACAAAAGACTTTATTTTATAATATGTAAGGATTATAAATGATTCTCAAAGACTATTACAAGTTAGTTCATCTGTTTATGAATTTGTAAAAAGGACATTTCGGAGTTTCTCTGACCATCTTCAAAGTGTTTAGGGTAATATTCCGTTCATTTTAAGGGCTGCTGATTTCCAATCATGACCCTTCGTAAGTGGGTGTAAACGAAATAAAAAAAAAAAATCTTTTAACGTTTGATGAAAAACCTTTATTGAAATATTGCCTTTTTGTTCAGTAAGATAAATTACAAACAAAATATTCGCGACAGAATATGAACATTTTATAAATGATATTAGAACTTTGGTATTGCAGAAATAAAACATTTCTCTTGTATATTGTTGAACAAGTATCGGTAACCAAAGTTTTTGATTTAACTGATGGCCTCAGATTAGCGCATTTAAACAAACACATCATCGATATAGATTTCCTTGACAAAAATATTGTGTGAGTGAAAATATTGTGACGCACTCAAATTTCTGTGGGTTAACGTGTCAATTAAGCAATACTATTAGTTATACTATAACGAGGTTATATTTATAGCTAGCTGGCGCCCGCGGCTTCGCTCGCGTTAATCCTATCTTATCGGATACCTACGTCATAACATCTACCTGCATGCTAAATTTCAGCCTGATCCGTCCAGTGGTTTGGGCTGTGCGTTGATAGATCACTATGTCAGTCAGTAAGTCACCTTTGAGTTATATATATATATATATATATATATATAGATAAAATAAAATCCTTGGGGGAGGCCTTTGTCCAGCAGTGGACGTCTTTAGGCTGAGAGAGAGAGAGAGAGAGATAAAAAAAAGTTGGCCATCATGGGAAAAAGTTGTTCATCACATGGTCACAAACTCACACTACAAAAAGCTTCGCACTTATGTTACTCCCAGTTATACCCCATAATGTTGTTTGTACACGAGCAAAGTGCACGGGTAATTTAACACAACGCCACAATGTTGCCAATTCCAGCTACAATATAGCTTTATGAGTGAATAATTTCACAGTTACAAGTGCTGTGAACAAAATAACATGTCTCATATAAACTCGTGCCGTATTTTACTTTGAAAATGAACTAGCCAATTGCTGACTGACTAAATCCTTGGCTGCCCTCGCCGTAGATTCGTAAGATATTGCGCTCTTTGGGTTACATTGTCATGTCATAAAACCTACTTTGTACGAACGGCTTATGTTATAAGTTTTCATATTCGTTCGTTTTCATTATCGTGTATTGGCATACTTCGCACATCTTATGCTACTACCTACTTACCAGTGGAATAATACGATTCTATGATGACGAATGGAAGTGATGGGTTGCCACTAGAGAGAATTGAACTATATATAACACCTCAGTGAATTAATTTGTCCAGTAGTAACTATGTAAATGATTTTGATTTAGGTATTTATTTGTTTTGAAAATTATTTTTTTCTTTGAAAACAACGAATTTTTTTTTCAATTAATAACAAAAAAAATATATCAAAAACACTTTTGTATTATAACTTTGAGTATAATTCATATCGCGTGTTACAAAATCTGAAGTTACTTCAGGATACAAACTATTTCACAAAAAAAAATGTTTTTGTACGATTTATTTCATATTTATTTATATAACAACAAACACTTTATATCTAAATGGTACTAATTGAAAAACAACATTGGCTTACTGATTAACAAACTGTTTATTTATGTACCTATGTATCTATTTTTAAAGTCATATATTTTCATGTAGCAAGTCGATTGGTGTCTCAGTGAAAAAGAGCACTTAGCACGTAACCCGGGGTGAATAGGTGACCCATCTTTCGGCCGTACGATCTTATAATGGGAGTGTGTTATCGTGTACCTTTTCACACCACGGCGCGTCTATACATTTTAGTCTTCGCATCCATAAACATGATAAGCTTATTTCCAGATAAAAGGGTCGGTAGGGGTCCCTAAGTGAGGCATTCTTTGCCTATCACCATTTAATGGGACCCTGTGTCTGAGATCTTTCCGCGAGGGACTCCAATTTGAATATCGATGGGATGATATGCCTTGTGTCCCCGCACAAGATGACATTTTTTATTCAGGTCACCTCATGAGTTATGTATATAGCGTCCTAGGGTTATATCAACTCTATGCTTACCGCCTCTAAAAATATCTATGGTTATAATCGTAAAAAATCAAGGGATAGGGCTTTAAACTGGTTTTTTTTAATGGGCTAGCAACGTGCAGCAACTATATTTATACTAGCGTACGCTAGCGGCGTCGCCTTCGCAAATAAAACTCGAAAACCTTTCTTATAAATCCATTCTACCCATCAATAACAACCACATAAAAATCAGTTAAGTAGTTTTTTAGTTTATTGCGAATAGCCAGACAGTCGCAGTGAGGGAATTTATTTTCTAACTAGCCGCACCCCAGGGTTTCGCTCCCGCGGGAATTTCGGGATAAAAGTACCCTATATGCTATTTCCGGTATTTTTCTACTCGTATACTAAATTTCATCGAAATCCGTCCAGTAGATTTTGCTTAATTGTGTAACAAACATCCTCACAAATTCACAATCTCACATCCAAACTTTCGTATTTATAATATTAGTATGAAGTAGGATAGGATATTTAAGAATCTCCATTGCACCAATAAGCCCACTATTCAGCTAAGCGTGGCCTCAACTCTTCGAGTCTCACGACTCTTGGCTCTGTTAACCACGAGATATAAAGACGTAATACTATATCCGTTGTAAGCTGCAGGGTCACGGCTAGGCCAGAAAAACGAAGGTGGAAAACTTTAAATGCTATATTTGGGCACACAATGCGAGAAAATACAGGTTTAGCGAAATGTACAGAGAAAAAAACAATAAGACACACGTCGCTCTCTGTTGCCGATAAAAGACAGGACCGGTAGCGAACTACCCGAAATCATATCATAAAATTAAGACGGAAATACATAAACTTTTAAAATGTTACGTCGTGAATGTTGTACATATTTGCCAAGTTAATACTTATATCAATAGGAGAAGCTTTATGTGAGCGCGTCGCTAACATCCGTCTTATTAATAAAAAAATGTTTACGAACATTTTAGTTAAAACATGTTTTGTCGCGTTCTTTCATTGCCAAATATTGGAAGGAAAGAAAAGGACAAAACGTATTTTACCTAAAATGTTCGTTAACTTTTTTATGAATAAGACGGTAGGTATCTGTATAACCGTAAAGTATTATAAAAGTGTATTAAACTGTATTTATTTATTTAACTGTAGATAATATTCCCTCCTTTAGTCATATTCCTCACGACTGAGGGTCATGGTCATTATATGGAATGAAACACACACATTGACTATAATGTTAATGGAGTGGTTTGCCATTGCCTTGTCACACACTGCTGATAGTCATCAACCAGAGTGCAGTTTCCTCACGATGTTTTCCTTCACTGGAATAGATAATGTTATAACTCCTTAAATATTTAACTAGAAAATTTCTAGAATAGCTTAGCCTAAACCGATGTCTAAAATAGAGAGCAGAGCGGCGCATATGTCAACCAATTTAGATATTTGTAGGAGATAATTCTCGTTGCTGCGCTGCTGTTTAGATCTAAAACAGTTATTTACGCTAAAAAACGTATTTTTATTTAAGCATTAATCATTATTCCTTGAAACAATGCATGTGAGTTTATTTTGTTTGTACAAAGAATAATTGCCATATTGATGATGCCAAGAGATATTGCTCGTACCAATAAATACTACACCATTTTGAGCCTTTTTAATGTCCCTACTGCTGGGGTAATAGCCTTCTTTATGGGTGGATAAGGAAAATAGTAGTAGTTGCAGTCGTAGTGTTGGCAGGCCTCCCACTCGGTGGACCGACGACCTGGTGAAGGTCGCGGGACGCGCATGGATGCGGGCAGCGCAGGACCGGTCGTTGTGGAAATCCTTGGGGGAGGCCTTTGTCCAGCAGTGGACGTCTTTCGGCTGAGAGAGAGAGAGAGAGAAGGAGAATAGGTCATGGCCCACCACGCTTGCCCAGTGATGGGTTTACGCCGAGAAGAAACGGTTACTGCCCGTTTATTCCCAGGCGTAAACCCATTTCTGCACTTGTTGCATTTTTATTTTTCGGGGAGTCAATCCACTAACTAGTTTCGAATAAAACTACAATAGCGCGAAGATATTATTAAATTGAGTTCGGATTTGACCATATTAGCACATAGATTTTGACTAATATGGGTAAAACATTTATCAGTCGTCTCGTCGGCTGCCTGAATATCCACTTCTCCTAAACCTCGCAAATTTTGATTAATTTTTACTGCCATTTAGTAATTTAAACTGATTGGTTAAATATACGAATAACATTAGGATATTTACCTACTCCATAGAACGAAATTGACGACGTCTGACTATGTTATTCGATATGAAAAAATAAAGTTCTAAATCAGTCAATCTCAACCCAACCTACAGTCAATAACCCAAACGCAGCCACATCGATCAGTCCTCAAAAGAGCATAGATCAATGTGACTGCGTAATCCTTAAAAATAGTGATCAATACTCTGACGAATAACTCTTTTTCAGTTTCATCTACTGGTACCGTGGGGAGCAAGTGGTGAACTATGCACAGCGCGGCGGCATCAGCGTTGAAACGGAGCAGCGTACGCGCACCAGTAGATTAATGATCGCACGCGCCGCGCCGCACGACTCTGGCAACTACACGTGTGCGCCTAGCAGCTCCGGTAAGGAACATTATTAACAGTGGGTAATAAGCTAGTAAGATGTTGACACGCGACTCCACCCGCGGCAAAAAGTATGTCTTGTGTGTTTTTCATACAAACTCTGACCCCCCATTTCAGCCCCTTAGGACAACTCCTAAGGGGCTGAAATTTTTAGTTGATTTTTGAAAAAAAGTCGCCTATGTTTGACCCCGGATTTTCAACTAAATCGATACCAAATTTGATCAAAAATTCCGTAATGGAGTCCAGACAGACATACCGACAGACACGCATTTATAATATTAAAGGAAGTATGGATAGGAATACTGGTAATGTATACGTCAAAGTTGAGATGAGGATGAGAAGCGTCATCAGTAGGCTGCCTGCTGGTCAAAGGCGTCGTCAAACAATTACTGACCCACCTCTGGGTAAAGATGTCCCCAACTCTTTTTAAATTCTAAGTAAGAATTATATAGGTTCAGCATTTTCTACAATACGATAAATTTACAAATTTCGTATTTTACGACTCATTTTATTACTCGTCAATTTCGAAGCCAAAGTAAATATGTTTTGACATCATTGGTCCGCTCCGATGAGTTTAACAATTTGAGCCAATACATAAATTCAATAACAAATTAATTGCATGGAACAGGCTGATATTTCACATTACGCTTATCAATGTTACAAATCTCATAAATATAATTACCAAATATGGAACAGCTGACACCGGAACTGTTCCAATAATGTATTGAAGCGATAAATTTGTTACCGATTTTAATACGAGTATATTGGTTCGAATTCTGCATAATTAAAATTGTACTTAATTAAAATCTAAGTCGGAATAATCGAGAGGTCTGAATGGTCATTGATTGCTCGACAAACTAATAGAAAGGGAAACGGAGTGATATTATTTTTAAATTTTTGACGGTATTTGAATTTAACGAAGATGCTTTATTTTTTCTTTGTAAATTTTCCTTGTAAACACTGCCACAGTTACAAAATATTTTAACGGGTCACTCTCGTGCTGCATATGTTTGGAATTGCCGACTAATTTCGCACAAATCAGGGGACTACGTATTTTAAAGTCAATGGGACCTCGCACTGACATAATGCAGTTGAAATATTCATTACTAGCTTTCGCCCGCAGCTTCGCCCGCGTGAATTTCCCACGGGAACAGTGTTTTTCTCGGGCTGAAAGGTACCCTATGTCCTTCTCCGTACTTCCAGCTAAGTGTATGCAAAATTTCAGGAAGATTGGTTCAGTAGATAAAGCGTGAGGAGGTAACAAACAAACAAACAAACCAACAAACCAAAAAACAAACAAACTCACTTTCGCCTTTATAATATTAGTTAGGATAGTTAGGATGTCGTTTATCTCACGTTAGTTTTAATGACATAACTACCACAGTTGCTTTTGTTTTACATAGAAGTTTCTAAATTCCTTGAACAGGTACATATTAACTTCAATTACATATTGATTTTTTAAAAGCTTTTAAGGTTTTGTCACAAAAGAGGTAGGTACTATTCAACATACAGATTGATTTTTAATGACGCATTTTGTTTCAACGGAAGCACGTTTCCTAAGCACGTTTTCATGTTTGTGCGTCGACATTTATTGGTAAACGTTGACAAAATGGTCACGTTTGAAGGGTTATTGAGGGATAATTAAACATTTTTTTAAACGTTCTTTCCTGTAGGTTTATGATACATTGTATTTATCGTGTGTATCTTGGGGAGGGGGGGGTGGCGGTGTTTCCGATAGAGTCGAGTCTCCGAAACTAAAGTTCCTCTAATCATATTAGCGAGCTATGATTGGAGGAACTTAGTATCGGAGGCTCGCGTCTCCATGAGATATAGCTGAAAAAAAGAGAGAGCTACACTGAAGAAATACTTATACACAACCAAACTTCACAAAAAAGTGACTACATAACTATTTAGCAGTTGGCTAATAACAGTTAACTTTTTGTTAAAATCAAGTTAACTATTAGTATTTTGTCAAACTTTGGTTGTTCCTGAAATAGCCAAAGTAGTTAGGTTATCCTTTTTTTTTCGAGTGTAACTCAACATTGTTCAACAGAATCGGCTTCCGTCATAGTCCACGTGCTGAGCGGTGAGCGTCCAGCAGCCATGCAGAGCTCCGGGTCCACGCCCCCTCGCTTCGACCGCGCCATCCTCATCGCCGTCTGCCTCATCACCACATTCAACCAACCAAGTTCCTGGATGATCCTCCCACCACTCATCGCTCCGTACATCTCCACAGCCATTTTACTCATCATCATCCTATCTGCGAACCAAATGGCTGACGTCATCAAGGCTTGCTCAACTTTAAGAGTATTGTCTTTAAGGTGACCAATTTTCAGCCAAATAGAATCTTCCTTCTCGTTCTAAACAAGGAAGAATTGTACAGTTACAATATTAGGTAAAAATAAGTGAAAAATGTTTGTTCAGTTATGTCGAAGTGTATTAAATACAACGAGAATAGATATAAAAAATCTAGTTTGAAACAATTTAGTCGAAATTTATAAGAATGTTGTCAATTTACGCTTCCAAAATCTTATTTTTTTAAGAACTCTTCACATAAGTTGTTATCAGAATTTGGTAATGTATTTAGGATTAGCGAGCGTTTAGGTTACAATCGCCCGTTGCGAGATTATCCTTAGCTGAATATCCTTTGTTTTTTCAGCTAACTACGTTCGTCTTAATCCTGTGGGTTCCACACCCGTTCGCCCATGCGTATCATCCAAAACATTATTATAAACCAATGGCATTATTGAAACTTATTATTTTTTAAAGACCTTACCAATTTATGTTTAAAATCTTGCTAATAATGGAGAGATATAATGTTTTGTCATTTGTTTAGTTTTTGTTGTTGTGTTATTTTCTTTTTAATTAAACAATAAAAAGAAATTTATTTACATGTAATCTGTTTTCGTTTTATTTCCTTTCATAATATACTAATTTATTGCTTTTTATTATTATTTTATTTCTATCTTATTCCTGTACCTACATATCAATCTGATTTGATTCATTATCAGAGCTGACAGGCATAGAAAGAAAATACAAGCACTATCTCTGATCCCTTGATCAGAACTCAATAAATTAAATATTCGATAAACATCCCCGAACCAAGCTTGCGAGGTTAAATATTATTGTCATTTCAAGATTCACTGAAGTAATTAATTTAATCATTTTTTATCCACAACAACCGTCAAAACGTCCATTTACAGCCATTTGGAGTTTTCGGCATAATTCAATAAAAAAAAAACAAAAATAGGCACTATACGGGTGCGAGCCCCTTCAAGACAGAGATTAGGATTACGCGTACAAATCGATTTCTTCCTCCAATCTGGTATAAACCAACATTGAATCTAAGCAACCTTATCTAATGGTGGCTAATCCTGCAGTTGCTCTCTTTACCATGTTATTTGCCTTCGATCAAGATGCGCAAACAGTTGTCGGGAACGTAGATCGGTTTCTTCTCGGGAATAAACGGGAAGAAAAGGTTTTTGCCCGACGTAAACCCATCTAAAGATGGGCTTACGCCCTGGAACAAACGGGCGGAAAACGTATCTTCTTGGCGTAAACCAACATCTAGTCGGGAATCGAATTTCCTACCAAGGAAGATATCGCATCAATTGCAGAATAATTACATACGTTTAGGCTGGTTGCACATTGCCAGATAAACTACCGGTTAGGCAAAATATGAGTTGCATCAGTTGACAAATAGTTTAAAACATAAATGTCAAAAGTCATCGTTGCTGTTAACTTTGACACTTTTATGATAACTTCTAATTTGAAGAACGGAACTTCAGAAATAAGATATGATTATGGGCTTGAATTTTATAAAGACAGTTGCATAAATAATTTTAAAAATTGACCTTAAAATATTGAATATACTTATTTCTGTTCATAAAATATATCTATTTGATTTTTTTTTTTTTATTGTGAGGATGGATTATTACTTTATTATATATGTAAAAGCAAAATTATAATT